>BSBK01006142.1:2945000-3273431 GCA_027943335.1 Chamaecyparis obtusa | reverse complement strand
TGTAGGGATGACATCCTATATGTTAACCCTAAGGTATCATGAATTGAATTTATATTTTGAGAAGAGTATAAGTATTGTAAGTCGACTGGAAGTTATTCTTTGTAATAGCTTGAATATATGTAAGTATTATGTAATGAGAAATGTACAAGTTACATATAGCAATTGTAATAAGTTGATATATGATGTGAAATTGTATATAGTAAGAAGAAAGGAAGTAAGTACTATATATGAAAGTGAAGAGCCCACAAAGCTAGATCATAATTGGAAAGCTATTCGACAGTAGTAAAAGGTTTTGTATTTTACCTTTGTATCAGAAGCTATTATTGTATATTGTATGTTTGGGTAGTGAGCTCATCTTGAAAACATTTTGTTTTGTAATAGTAACTCCTAACAGGGTTGAGGCTTCTAACAAGTCCTAGAGTCCTTTAACCAGGATGAGACACTATATGTATGTAACATACACCTAACAGGGTCAACATCCTTAACCAGATACTTTTGATTAGTGGATCAGTTGTGGGTACCATCCCCTCCAGGGTTTCCTCAAGAACAAACATGGTGTTATGAGTTATTTTGATTTATTGCTATGCTTGTTATTCAATTTACTTAGTTTAGTTTCTTATGCAAGCTTCAAGTTATTTTCTTATATCAATGATTGGAAAAAAGTAAAAGTTTGTGAAATACTGATTCACCCCCCCTCTTAGTATTTCCTATTTCTAACAGAAGGTGTAGAAGCTCCCTAATCTAGTATTGTATATCCCGGGGCACTCTCTGTACTACCTCTGGTGGTGGTATATGAACCGACTCACCCTCATGATGTACCTGGCCCTCTACATGTCTAGGAGGAGAGTTGCTACTCCACTCTCAGACCTCTTCTTGTTTCCCCCCCTGGTGGTAGCTTGTCTATGATAATCCCAATGATATTATAGAGTGCATTCAAGACCTCCTAGTTTGGGTTCAATGGGTTGTTTTGGGAGGAGGTATTTTCTCCCCTCCTAAACCCTCTACTTCCTACTCTACCATTCTCTACTACCGCACAGACACCCCTATCACTTCACTCATGTCGACGAGCATTACGCATACCGGTGTCATCCTTTACAAAAGTTAAAAGGGTAATGAGTTGAGACGTAATGGGTTTAGGTTCCTAGTGTTGAAATTGTGGTCTGATACAAAATGTAATGTCCAAAAATTAAGGGAAAAAATAGACCAACTAATTTTGTTTGATACATAAAGCCTACTAAGGTTACAAGTAATTGCAAAGATTTACACCAAATTTCACTATGTTAACTACCTAGATTATCCCTATGTAAACACGGGTTGATCCTCAAGGGGGAATCATGACAAGCGCTGGCTTGTCAATGTCCCTTGTGAGATTTAAAACTTGATAGGTTTACTAATTTGTTTTACTAGGTTGCAAATCTAAGCTAGGTCATAACCTTGCGAGGTTTGAATAAGTAAATTAACTTTAAATAACAATGGTTGTGTGCAATAAGTTTATTTGATCCATAAAGATTTAAACATTAAAATAATTAACTTTAATTAAACTCAACCATGTTAACCCCTCAGAAAACCACTAGGTTGCATGGTTCATTAATGTTCACAATGTAAATTAGGTCTTAATTAAATCCATAAATAATGTTATGCAATAGATCTCGATTAAACAAGTTTTATCTGTCGCAAGGTTTAACCCTCCTTTATTACTAAGGTTACTAATAAATTAATTTAAATAATCCATCTACTATAATTCAAAATTTCCTTCATTAATTTAATTAATAATAAAATTAACATTTATACCTTATAATGAAATTAGAACTTAATTCGTTAAATTAGACTATGAGGAGGACAATAGATTCTAACTTTTATCAACTATAATTTTCACTCCTAGATTAATTTAATTTTTATATTAGAAAAATTACCCAAAATTTAATTTAATAAAAATACTTAATAACTTTCTACTATGAAAGAACACAACATAAGATCATAAAGTTTCCACAATAATTGATCATTTAATATTTATTTATAATAATGCCAAGTTCAAAAAATCTACCCTATTAAGTTTCCCTCCTAAAGTCAAATTTAAAATTTACATCCTCATTAAATTTTAAATTAACCATCAATAAAAGAAATTCAATTAGGTCCTCTCTCTAATAATATTCAAATTAATACTCCATATTGTATTTTAAATTTTAAAATCTACTTTAGATAAAGTAAATATAATAAATGAAATCCATTAAATTCAAATTAAAAAGGGTCTCTAATATTAATTTTTGAAATATCCAATTGTCTAAAAAGGTTATCCCTAACCCCTAATTTTAAATTAGGGCTGGGGCTAAAATAATAAGTTAAAATTTTAAACCCTAGAATTCATTCTTCAACATTAGCCTCCAAACCCCTAGCCTCCAAATTCTTTGTTCACGATCTTTCATGTTTTGTTATAGGTTTTGTCATGGCTGCTAATGAGGATGAAGATATATATATATATATATATATATATATATATATATATATATATATATATATAGAGAGAGAGGAGAGAGAGAGAGAGAGAGAGAGAGAGAGAGAGAGAGAGAGAGGCAAATAAATGAGGCTACAAACTACAATACCCTCAGCTACATTTTTTACCTTGCCGCAAGCAATGGAGTGAAGGGCGGTGGGTGGTCGGTTGAAGGGAAGGGTTTCTCCCCTTCCATTGCAGTGGGCCGTAGTGCCCACGACCCTGCTGCAGACAACAATCAGGCTACTGCTGCGGCAATTGCCATTATTTCTGCCACCATAGGAGGGTGTGGGAGCCGCTTCCCTCCCCCGTGGCTTCCTTAAAAAAGGAAGCCACAGGGAGAGGGTTCAACCTCCTCGCCTCCCAAACAAAATACTTGTTTTTATTTTTTTAATAGTTTTAAATTTGTTTTTATTTTAACTTTTATTTGTTTTGTTATATATATACATATATATGTGTGTGTGTATGTATATATATATATATACACATATATACACACACACACACACACACACACATAATTTATATATGTGTATATATATATGTGTATATATATATCTATATAGATATATGTATATATATATGTATATATATCTATATACACTATATATATGTATGTATGTATATATATATATATATGTATGTATATATATATATATGTATATATATGTTATATATATAATATATATATATAATATCTATACATTTATATATATATAATATACATATATATATATATACATATATATACATATATATATATGTATATATTATATGTATATATATGTATATATATGTATATATATATATGTATATATATATATAAATGTATATATATATAAAAATGTATATATATATATATATATATATACATATATATATATAGATATATATACATATATATATATACATATATATACATACATATATATATATATATATATACATATATATACATATTTATATATGTATATATATGTATATATATATATATATACATATATACATATATCATATGTATATATGTATATATATATATATATGTATATATGTATATATGTATATATATATATATGTATATACATATATATATATGTATATATATATATATATATATGTATATATATATATATTGTATATATATATATATATATGTATATATATATATATGTATATATATATATATATATATATATGTATATATATACTCTATATATATACATATATATATATATATATATATATATATATATATATATATATATATATATATAATATATATATATATATATATATATATATTACATACATTGTTACATAATTTTTTGCATGGAGATAAAAGATGAAATGCATTGCAATGCTACATATTTTTTTGAAATAAAAGGAAGCAAAATGCAAGTCTAAAGTATTTTTTTTGACATGAATTTTTTAAGTAATCTATTGAGTCTATTTTTTTTCAACTTAAATAAATTAACATAGATAGGAACATCAAGGAGAGAAGAATCTTTCTTCCTAGAAAAAATACATTGCAAGGAAAATTTTAACAACAGTACATTTTCAACTTCACAAATGAAATTCTTAAAAATGAAACCATGCACACAGGTCCTCTTTTTTTACAATACAACTTCAAGACTACACATCTTTTATACATTAAAAATCTGCAACTTGAAAATATCACATAAGCCAATCCTTCCCTATTTCTTCCAAGAAAACAAACCTTATCTTCAAGCACATAATCTGCAATAAAAAATTTGCATTGACCATTGGAGGCTCACCTCCCAACCTAGGCCTTTACAAGGCCACCCTCGAGCTGGGCGAACCAAGAAATAGATGGGGTAACAACCACTTAATTTTTTTTAAAAAAAATAGTGACATAACAAAATATTAAACTCCCAATTCCCGTGGTTTCACAATGGATCACCTTGGACCCATGGAGTGGGGTGAAGGTGGAAATGAACCTAAATAGGAGAAGCCATAAACACAAAAATAATAATGCCTTCAACAAGGCTCAATCGCTCAACTAGCAATGCCTTCACAAGGCCAAATAACACAACACCTTCCTTCCATTTTACATACAAAATTTCTCCCCTTATGGCCCCCAAAAGTGTAGAATAATATGATGGCAACATGGAGCCTATAGTCCATGCCATATCCCTTTCCTACATGAGGAAAGACTCTACACTATTTGGACATTCACAAATTCCCTTCACCCTCAAGGCTCTCTTCCCTCCCAAGGATGAGTATAGCCTTGCACACCCCAAATAAAACATGAAAACAACACGAAGAAAACAACAAGAAAATCCATGAACAAAGCTTGAAAGCATCTTGACAATTACATGCTACAACACTATAATTTCTCATACAAAACATAAAAGAAAATATGGTATTATATGATAGGAGAACCAACCTTGTTCCAAATAATGGAAAAATAAAAATTGAGGGGTGAGCTTTTCCATTCCTTAGCTTTTTCTCCCTTGGCCAAATCCTTCAAAACCCTACTATCTGTGAGGCTATCTAATTTTAACTCTACTGAACCTCTAGGACTCCTTTTAACCCCTCAAAAGTCCACTAAGAGTTGACCTACGAAACTACAAGATGAGATTCCCACCCCTTGGCTCTACAACCAAGATACCTAACCTAGGGGCTCTACAATGTGACTCTAAGATAAGAAACTAACCAAAATCAACTTACTTGGCCATTCCAACTCACACGTACAAGTGTCAATTGACACAACCATAAAATCACATCACATTACCATACACATGGCATGTCAAGTGGACAAATCTCCTAAACAAATTTTACAAAATAATAATATATTTAAATATTACGTTTACTAAATAAACAGATAAAAATGAGGTTATATATCCCTTTGGAGTTAACCTTGGCTTTACATGATTTTCACATTGATCCATCCTTGATTCCCCGCGTTTAAATCGCATGATCAGTTTTCCAGCACACTTGATTAAAATATCAGTAGCTCAAGAAGGAAACCATATATAAATAACAATACAAAATTATTGATAGTCATTAAGGATACATTTATTAACAACTTTGCATTCCACAATTTCATCATAAATTTTAAAACATCATTTAATATTCAATTTCCTCATGCTAAACATGTACTCATCAAATTTGCTAATCCTATCATCATGAATTTTCTAAAATTCAACTATCACTAGCATCCTAAAATATTTGCATATATATATATATATATATATTATTTCAATTGACCTCACATCCATTTCAAATCACATTTCACAAGGCAATACAAAATCAAAACATAAGGTTCAAAATTTAGTTTCCATCATATTATCAAGATCTATCTATCATAAGCATATAAAAAGTATATCCTAACATCATCATCAACATAATATAAAAATCATCACAAAGTATCTAATTATAAGAAATCCCTATCCAAATAAGTCTAGCATATCAAAATAGTGTATCATCATGACAATCATAAAGTGGAAATGTCATCTATGCTATGATAGGATGAGGTGAGGTCTCACATCTTCTCCCCCTAGGCATGAAATTCCTCTTGGAGTTCATAAAAAAGATGGGGATATTGTGCTCTCATCTGTGCTATGTCCTCCTATGTTTTTGTAAGCTCATCATAGAAATCCTAGTGGACCCTAACTTGGTCCAGCTCTCAACCTTGAAGGGCCAACATATGACATGCCAAAATCTGAATGGGCTCTAATTTTAGCTTCCCACTTGACTCTACCTATACGGCATCCTAATCAATAATATGAGACTCATCATAAATATACTTCTATTAGAATAACAGTGTCCCAATCAACTGAGGGGGGAGGGGGGGGGGGGGTGTGAATCAGTTGATGCCAATATAGATTACTTTGACTTTAACTTCAAACTTATTGCTTATGAAAAATGAATGCAACAATAAATTTATATAGATATATATATATATATATATATATATATATATATATATATATATATATATATATATATATATATATATATATATATATATATATATATATATATATATATATATATATAATTTCAATTGACCTCACATCCATTTCAAATCACATTTCACAAGGCAATACAAAATCAAAACATAAGGTTCAAAATTTAGTTTCCATCATATTATCAAGATCTATCTATCATAAGCATATAAAAAGTATATCTTAACCTCATCATCACCATAATATAAAAATCATCACAAAGTATCTAATGATAAGAAATCCCTATCCAAATAAGTCTAGCATATCAAAATAGTGTATCATCATGACAATCATAAAGTGGAAATGTCATCTATGCTATGATGGGATGAGGTGAGGTCTCACATCCTCTCCCCCTAGGCATGAAATTCCTCTTGGAGTTCATAAAAAAGATGGGGATATTGTGCTCTCATCTGTGCTATGTCCTCCTATGTTTTTGTAAGCTCATCATAGAAATCCTATTGGACCCTAACCTGGTCCAGCTCTCAGCCTCGAAGGGCCAACATATGACATGCCAAAATCTGAATGGGCTCTAATTTTAGCTTCCCACTTGACTCTACCTGTAAGGCATCCTAATCAATAATATGAGACTCATCATAAATATACTTCTATTAGAATAACAATGTCCCAATCAATTAAGGGGGGAGGGGGGGGGGGGGGGGGGGGGGCGTGAATCAGTTGATGCCAATATAGATTACTTTGACTTTAACTTCAAACTTATTGCTTATGAAAAATGAATGCAACAATAACATACATATAGACACCAATAATTTTTCTCGAGGAAACCCTGTTAAGGGAAAAACCCTAGTGGGGATGGTACCCACAAATATCTGCACTATAGGTATAATAACCCTATTAAGAGTTCTAACCATGTTAGGAGCCGAGTATTATAATAGGCATGCCCTTATTAAAGGACAAACCTTGTTAGGAGCCTTTTACAATGTGATCCCAATTAAGGAATCAACCCTATTAAAGGAAATTAACCTATTAGGGGTATAGAATATATCAATCTGATCAAAATATTTGAGAGTTCAAGCCACCCTTAGGTTCTCCAAACCTCACAACTTTAAATCTGAGATAATTCTATTTTGAAATTGCTTCCAGTCTTCAACTACTGCCAGGAAAGATCCACCTTATGCCTAAGTGCACAACTACTATTTTTCAAATAGTATCCAATGCAGCCCTAAGCTTGAATTCACCTTTGCATCTTGCATATGCAGTTCCACACTTATTTTCCAAGGATTTCAATCCTTAAATACAAGTTACAATAATTATATCCAAGTTGGCCTTCATATGATAAATCCTATTTACAAAATACAAAATGAACCGATGCAAAGATGCACACGACACCTCTTACAATGTTACAACATAGTATTTACATCAATTAATTATTTATATCCTTTGATTAAGCTCACATATCATATTACTTGAAACGTGTTCCAGGTCGGCCTCCAAATAGGTCTTCACCAATGCACATGCCATAGTTGACATCATCTGTATGATCATGACTATATATGATCGTAATAAGCTCTTCAGATAATTTCCAACATAAACCTATGTTCACACATCATAACTTAAACAACCATGAGTTCTATCCACAAAGTTCTCCAATCAACTTTGTGAAAACAAAGTTTCTATCTTCTGAAAAACAATTGCTAGTAAACTTGTCATAACTCTATCCATTCAACTCAAAAGCATGTGTGATCTAGATGGTGACCCAATACATCATTAGGAGTCTCTCTTTAAGTGTGCATGTATTGATTTATTGTACGGTGTTCATACAATTCTCTACAACCTATTCTGCAAGCTCCTAAACAACTAATCAATAGCATACGTTTCCATCAATGATAAACTCTGTCATGAATGCAACACATAACCAATGTAGCATACCTCTACCATTACTAGGATACTCCCCCATAGGAATACCATCAACATTCATGCTAACAACTTCCTCAATATAGAAACATGAAACACATCGTGGATGTGTGACATGTTAGGTTGCAAGGCTAGATGATATGCAACTCGAACTATTCTCTCTAAGATCTCAAATGGTCCAACAAAATGGGGTGTGAGCTTAGAACCTTTTTAAAAATGGTTTGGGTTCTTATGCAACTGCACTCTCAAGAAAACTCTTTCGCTAGCCATGTAAAAATGATCAGTCTTCTTTGCATCTACATACTTATTTTGTCTATCCTAGGTCTCTCTAAGATGATTCTTAATCAGGTCTACTTGTTGATCCATCTCTCTTTGACTGACTATTGTCCAACTGCTACTCTATCCTCAATCCTATCCCAACTCAAAGTTGTCCTGTAGGGTCTACCATACAAACCTTGATAAGGAGGCATACCCATGATGTCTGATGACCATTATTATAAGCAAAATTGACTAAATGCAGGTACTCCTCCCACCTGGCTTGATAGTCTATCACATACATGTGTAAAATGTACTCTAACACCTGGTTGACTCTCTTAGTATGACCATCTATCTTAGGATGATAAGTTGTACTCAAATTGAGCCTGGTGCCCAATGTTTCCTGTAACTTCCATCAAACTTCGGAATCTATTTTGTCATACTTGCCATGATGGATCTCCTTTAAGCGACCAAGCATCTTCAAAAGGACTTAGCTTTGATACCAATTGTTAGGGAGAAAAGGAGGCGATAAAAACTAAGAGGGGGGGGGGGGGGGGAATCAGTTATGTGTACCTAATTACGTTAATTCCACTTTAGTCACTTAGGTTTGAAAAATAAATAGTAATGTAAGATCCACAACATATAACACAAAACACCAAGAGTTGTTCTCAAGGAAACCCAGTTAAGGGAAAACCCCGGTGGGAGTCAAACCCTCTAGATGAATGTACTCTATTAATAGTATTTCCCAGTTAAGAGCAAGATAGAGATCAAAGGATCTATTTGCAACCATAGACTTATAGTCCAATTTGCAGGCTCACTGCTCACAATACAATCTCATATCTAGTCCTCAGTCGGGTTTATCAATGTATCTTTAATACAATAGGGTGGACATATAGTCCATTACAACCGAACTAAAAAATAGCATCTCTTATGAAAAAACCATTCCAATGAAGTGAAAACTTTTCCTTAAGTGCAAAACACACATATACATACTCCTCTCTCTTGCATACATAATCTCAATTACAAAATGATCTTTCATTTATACCGATTACAAATAATAATCCTCCACTAGGTCAGCAAAGACCTATTACAATAAAAGATATAAAAAATATACTCAATCACCAATGTGATCCAAATCAATTTGGCTAAGACTTAGACAGTACCCAAATCTTCAATCTTTAACACACTATACCATCATGTATGCAACACCAAGAATTGCAACACATTACTCCATTAAGTCGGCTAGTACCCAATTGAAGAAAAACCAACACGCTACCAAAACAATTTTGATCAGCTCAATCAATGCAAACCCATGACATGATCATAACACAATTCAAGAACACCAACAAGAAACATGAATACCATCCAGAATCTTCGCATCATTTACAATACAAAATCCAAACTCATCTTTAACTTTGATCAACATGAACACTAAAATGCCAAACTCAGTCATAACAAAAGATAGTTTGTTGTACTTTGAATTAAGAATAACACTAGCTATGAAGACAATGATAAGGAAACATGCAATCACTAGCTTCACAACCTACAAAACATCAAATCCTACTCATATCGAACCAAATACTCATCCACTGTCATAGGAACACTGTGACACCAATAACCAACAACTCAATCATTCCTTACTCAATATGTCATACCAGCCTCTGTGAACCTCTATAGATGATCTAAAAACACCTCTAAACAATACCTCACAATCGTAACTCAAGATCTTAAACATAGCACCTGATCAACTGAAATCCTTCATATCGAATGCATCGAAGACATTGTCTAAAACAACAACTACTATGTTAACATTAATGATAACACATTAATGTTAGTACACCCAAATCCAAAACTCTGGCATGCTCAACAATCTTCGAACATAAACTTTGTGAAAATAATTTTTCTACAACTGTACAAAGAAAGGCTATAGCAACACTAGGAGGATTTGGGGATTTTTCTCATAGGTCCATGTTTGCATTTTAATAGATTTTTGTTTGAAAATATTGGTCTCATATTAAAACTATTCATTAGAAACTGATTTCAAAGCTTTGCAACATCATATTTATAAAATCTTCCTTAAACCATGACTTAAAATCTTGCCCATGAAAATAGATAAAAAAAAACCTAGTATCCAAAAAGATAAACTAGAGGGAAAATATGGCACAGAATTTAGAAAAGTGAAGGAGAAGAAGACCCCTTTTTGCATTGAAGACCAAAAAATAAATTATGAACAAAGATTGAAATAAAACTTACACCATTCATACCAAAACATCTTAGGAAAGAACACACCTAAAAAACTTTAAAACGCGACCAAGTATGGCGACCTTTGACATAGAAGAAATACAAAATAAAATATCTCTATAAAATGCCTCTAATTTGCACAAAAAGAACCCTAAACTCTGCAAACAAAGAAGAATACTCTTGCACGTGATTTAAGAAGGAAAATGGAAGAGTTTGAAACCAAATAAGAATGGAAAAATTCATCCATGAAAGCATATCCCAGCTACCAACGCGTTTGGAAAAATGGTAAAGTTTGATACACAAAAAACAAAATCCAAAAGACTCCAACTATGGTCTTCTACTACCACGATACAAGCTTGCAAACAAATTTGTTTTTTGAAACCAAAATCCTGGACACAACACCCATGCATATATCGGGATAATTAAAGTCGATTACAAGTTTATTAAACTTATATTATATGTTTTGAAAGCCAACTGGGGAATGTTAGGTGTTATTTCACCTTTTGCAAGTTTAAAACATATCTTCAAAACTCAGATACTTTGTATTTTGGTTTTGCAGTATATTTTACGAGTTTATAAATTTGCAACACATGAAGTAAGGCCCAATTGTATTTGAGTCGGGATATTTAAAGCCTTTACAAGTTTAAAAATATTTACATTATGAATTTTAAAGACCGAAAAATGCATGTCGAATTATGTAATAGGAAAAGTATTTGGAATTTAAAAATAATATATTACACAAAATATTATTTATAAATAATCTTGTGATGATAAAATTTTATTTAAGACATCATTGTATTTTTATTTACACAACATTATATGCAATATATTGATAAAACTTACAAAAATAAAATAAAAATAAAATAAATAAAAATGATGAAAGTGTAAGTAAATAAATGGATTTGTTTATTCACAAAACATACTTAGAGCTTAAAACCATATCGTTTTTAAATGGAAACATGATTGAATTTTGTATGGTTGACGTTAATTCACTTAAACAAAATTAACGATAGTTCAGTAATAAAAAATTACACAAAAATGAAGGCAAATTTATGTGTTAACACTCTCAAAAATTTGGAGATTACCTTGTTGAAATATTGCTAACTTGGAGAAATTTACTTGTGCACTTGTTTTTAAAGTTGTGGATTTATTGGTTATGTGTAAGGATATTGATAAGTAGGCTGGGTTGGTGTTACAGTTAAAGAGGGTTGTAAGGCAATCTTTCTTAGATCATTTGATATTGATAAAATTTTTATTATATGGTACAATGCTTCTCATTGACTCCATGGCCCAATAGAATGAGACACTAATCTCAGCTAGGTGTGAAGTTTTGCATACGTTTGTTTGCTCTTTTATCTTCAGTTCTCTTTCTACAAATCTATTTTAAATCACAAAAAAATATTTTATTTTATGAAGAGTTTGTGTCCTACCCTATCTCATGCTCCATACAGGTTGATGTTCAATGGGTGATTAGCCTTCATCTAGTATCTCCTTGTTATGTATGATGCCTTATATGAGATATATCTGTTTATACAATGCCATGTTGTGAAAAGAGTGTGTTAAAAAGGGCATTGAGGTCTACTTGCCTTGGTTTTGGAGAGCCTAAAGTGAAAGAGTATTTTTATCTTTGTTAGTTGGTCCGGTTCTCTTAGGAATTTGTAACTTGGAGTTGGTTACTCTGTAAAATTTGTTGAGGAGTACCAGTAGCTACTTTGTAGTGTAAACCCTATCAAACCAAGAACCAATAAAATGATGACTTTGTTGGGGAATGGAGATGTAAAAGTCTCATTGAACCTATTGAACAATCTCTAGTATTTCAATTATTGAATTATTTTACCCAATTACTTTTAGCCCATTTGAGTCACTAACAAAGTGGCGACTCTGCAGGGGACAGAGGGAGAAAAGGGGTTTTGTTCATCCATGCTAGAATCTCTGGATATAGTTTTTTGCATCAATGGTTAATAGTGAGTGTCTCCTTGCCTTGCTGAATTTTATTTCCCAGTTAAGTTAGCCCATCCATGTCATCGAAAACTCATAAGACTTGTTGAAAACTTGTGCAACAAAGTTTATAGTGAGATTCTCCTTTCTTTGTTGAATTTATCCTAAGTTTTTGTTGTATAGAGTCATGTTTTAAATATTCTTCACTTTTGTCAAGTGTGTTTCTTCAAGGGTGGTTGTATAATATGTTGGTGTCATCAAGTGTAAGGCTGAGCCATAACTGTCCATGTCATGTAAAGGTTTTATATTATCTCACCAAGTGTGAGTGGAAAATATTAGATCTATGTTTGCACCAATTGCATTTTTGTAATGAAATAAATAGTGGATTTGCAACTTTATTAAGACATAGTTGAGGCCCTTGTGATGTGGTTCTTGGCCAAGGAAGGAAATATTAAGAGCTTATGTTGTTAAAGGTGAAGTGTTATTGTGTTGATGTTGGTTTTTGAGAAAGTGTGAGTAGAAAGGAACTTTCAGCTGTAGCATAATTATCCTCTTCAGAGAGGTGGGGACTCTACCAAGAATTCACTGAAGGTGTTGTTGGAAACTATAATTGAAACAATTGTTGTATTGTCATTGATGTCAAAACTTTAATTGGTAAGACTATTGCTACTTAGGAAAGTACTATATCTATTGAAGTGTTGTGAATGAGTGAAGCAAGGTTGGTAACAATAGCACCTAGGGAAAGGTTGAGTTATCTTGATACTACAAAGTATACTTGACTATGTTGCACAATGATGAGATAATGTATTGTTTATCTTAGTGAGATTGAAAACTAAACTGGTAGGCTTAACCGAGCAAAAATGGATAAAATCATGTTTAAGTTGAGTTATGTTAGTGTCGACCGAGTTAGTGGATGCCGAGAAAAATCTTATGTCGACTGAGTATCAGTAAATTGCCGAGGAAGACAGTGCATGCCGAGGAAATAGTTTTAGTAACAACCAAGTGTTCTACATGAAGACCGAGTGGATGATCACAGTATTGACCGAGCATCAACAATTTTATATTTGAAGAGAATTCTTTTTGGGGATGACATTGTTTGAATTCTTGGATTATGTAAAACGTGTTGACTTTATTTATTGATTGTATGGAAGCATTTAATGCACTGTAAAATGTTTTATTGTAAATCTTTATGAGATTTGACATGTTTCTAGAAAAGAAGGTGAAGAACAAAATGTGGGTAGATTCAATGAATCTGACCTAACCCTAAGATCTACGAATGAGATTAAGCGGCAAAAGATGAGTTAACCTAATTGAGGAAAGTATTAAGGGAACCTGAACATTGGATTAGATGTATGAGAGTGGAGAAAAAGGTTGATGTATTGGGGTGAAATTGAAATACTGGAAGATAAGTTTTATTGACTGTATAAGAAAAAAGGTTGAAGGTGAAATGTGGTGATCACTTGAAGAAAAGTTTCGAGTAGATCAGAGATGGAGATGGAAAAGTTTCAAAGTCAGTAAACCAGTATTTGTGTACAGAATTGGATCTGATATTTGCAAAGTAAGTTGTATGTTTTTCAGATCAATACTGCTGCTACTTTCTAACCATTGTAATAGTCAAAATCCTTTTAATAGAGGTTGATCTAACAGTCATAAGTTAAATCCTTTGAACAAGGTTGCATTCTAATGAAATTTATGTAAGTCCTTTGACTAGGCTCACTTTTAACAGGGTGATTAAATCCTTTAACCGGGCCACACTTGATAGTGTGCATTGTAACCTTTGACAGGGTTGGCTTTTAATTGAGCTCACTTCAGAAGAGTGAAAATAATAGTAGCATGTTACAAAGTAGTTTTTCCCATATTGGGTTTCCACTATAAATCCTGGTGTCATACTTGTGTGTGAATATTTTGGTGTGAACATTTCTATGGTTTACAAGTTAGATACAGTTGGGTAGTGGATTGCATTGTTGTATGTTTCTATTGATGAATCAGTGATGACCGAGTTTGTTTCGGTTGCTTGATCTGATTTAAAGTAAAGTTTTTAAGTTTGTCTTATACATTAGGACCTAAGAAAAACTGATTAACCCCCCCTCTTTTTTGTTCTAAATCATATTAACAATTGGTATCAGAGTTGTGTTGCTTATTGGTGTATACAGAATCAAGTTTAAAGAGACTTGAAGAAAATGATCAAGATGTATAAGAAGGAGGTACTGAAGCTGAATAAGGGGAACTTCCCTGCATGGCAAAGCTTGATGAAGCTACACCTGGCCGGTATTGGTGATTCTGCAAAGTACTATATTGAGAATGACTATGTCTCACCTGCTGCACCTATGACTACCAAAGAAATGATAGCTAAGCAAGAACACAATCAGGTAATGCTGGAAATTGCATCTGCCCTAAGCTATCCAGAATTTAAAGACATTAAGGACTGTACAACTGCTAAGGAGATGTGGGACACTCTTGCAAAGATCTATGGTGGTGACTTATTTGTATTGAAAGCAAAAGCCGAGAGTCTCACAGGTAAGTTTGATGAAATGAGAATGCAAGAAGGTGAAAACATTGCACAATATTGTGGTAGAATAAAAGAAGTTGTAAATGCTATTAGGGGAGCCAATGGAACTATTGATGAGGAAACCATTATTGGAAAAGTACTAAGAACTCTGCGTCCTATATATGCTATCAAGATCTCAGCTATTCAGGAATCTAGATGTAACTTTGCAAATGGACTCACTTTGGAAGGTTTGATTGGTAAGCTGACTGCTTTTGAACTCTCTAATTATGATAATTTCACTGTTGCAAGTATTGGAAATGTTGAATCTACTTTTAAGTCACAATTAGTTTTGAACAAACCTAAGAAGGAAAAAGAAAGATGCACAAGTGAAAGTGAAAATGAAAGTGAAAGTGAAAGTGATAGTGACACTTCTGATGAAGAACTTGAAGATCTAGAAGCTCTTATGGCTAGAAGACTAAGAAGAGGAAAAGGAAAGTATAAAGGTAAAATCGCTATCATATGTTTTGCATGTAATAAGGTTGGTCATATAGCTGCTAGATGTCATGATAGGAAGGATAAAGATGATGAAAGGAAAAGCAAACACAAAGACAGAAGAGATGACAGAAGTTATCGAAGGAACAAAGACTACAAGGGAAAAGGTAAGAAATCTTGTTATATTGCTGAAGAAGGAACTAACACCGATGGTGATGATGTTGAAATTGAAGTTGTCTATGTTGCAATGAAAGATGAATCTGATGAGGATGAGAAAAATGCATTGATTTCCTATGTGAACAAGAATGATAAATGGATTATTGACAATGGTTGTTCACATCACATGACTGGTGATAAGGATAAGTTTGAAACTTTATATCATTATAGAGGTAAAAGTGTAACATTTGGTAATGATGCACCATGTCCTGTTAGAGGAAAAGGTTTGATTAAACTGACTAATAAGATATTTTGTGAAAATGCTTATTGGGTTGATGGTCTTAATTATAACTTGTTAAGTGTTGCTTAGCTGAACAAAACTAGTTACCGAGTAGAATTTCATCACAAGAAAGCTAAAATATTTGATGCCACTGGTGAACTGATTGGAAGTGGAGAGCAGACTAGAGGTAATTTGTTCTATCTTGACCTATCTAAAGAAACATGTTTAATTGCACAACTTAGTGATATTTGGTTATGGCATAAGAGGCTGTGTCACGTGAATTTTGACAATTTGGTAGAGATAAGTAAGAAGAAGAAAGTAAGAGGTCTACCTAGACTGAAGAAACCTGAGAATATAATGTGCAAGGAATGTCAGTTAGGAAAAATGACAAAGTCAAGTTTCAAGAGTAAATCCTTTACTTCTGAAAATATTTTAGATTTGGTTCATACTGACCTTTGTGGACCTATGGGTATACAAAGTTACTGTGGTGCTAGATACTTTATCTTGTTTGTTGATGATCATACCAGGATGATGCATGTAATGTTTTTAAGAGAGAAATCTGATGCTTTTCAATTCTTTAAGTGGTACTTGGCTAAAGTTGAGAAGGAGACATGTAGGAACCTGAAATATCTTAGATCTGACCGAGGTGGAGAATTTACATCAAATGAATTTAATCTATTTTTTAATGAAAGAGGTATTAGAAGATAGATGTCTACACCTAGAACTCCTCCACAGAATGGTATAGCAGAAAGAAGAAACAAATCTATCTTTGACTGTGCAAGGACATTGATGATTGAAAAGAATGTGCCTTAGAAATACTGGAAAGAAGCTATAAGCACTGCTATTTACACTCTTAACTGGGTACAAATCAAAAAAGGTACACATCTGAAACCTTATGAATTATGGTATGGACATGCACAGAATGTTAAATACTTTAGAATCTTTAGAAGCAAATGCTATATAATAAAAGATACTAGGAATGGAAAGTTTGATGCTAAAAGTGAAGAAGGCATATTCCTAGGGTATTCCATGAAAAGTAAGGCTTATAAGTGTTTGAACTCTAACATTGACAAAATAGTGGAAAGTGTGAATATAAGAATTGATGAGTATGCAGAAAGAAATGAAGCTGATAGTAAAAGAGAACTAGAAGATTATAGATTTTTTGTGTACATTGAACAGGAAGAAGAGGCAAGTAACAGACTTGTACCTAATGCCGAGTCTCGGGTAAGCAATGCTGAGTGACAGATAGGTAATGCCGAGCGTCAGGAAAATAGTGCTGAGAAAGAACAAGAACATGCCAAGCTACAGAATGGTATTGCCGACTATTAGGAAGAGGTTGCCGAGCATTCAGAAGCTGAATATGACAATCTTGTTGGGGAACCTAATGAAATAGAAGAGAAAAATGCTGAACCTATTTTGGCAAAATATGTAAGAAGACAACACAAGCCTAAATAGATAATTGGAGATAAAGATACTGGAATTCAGACCAAAAGTAAGATCAAGGATCCAACATGCCTACTATGTGAACTTGAACCTAAAGGAAGAAGAGAAGCATTGGAGAATGAAGATTGGATACAAGCAATGAATGAAGAGATTGACCAGATCAAGAAAAATGATACTTGGACACTAGTGCCGAGACCTGAAAATAAGAATGTTATAGGAACAAAATGGGTATTTTGAAATAAGATGAATGAAAATGGTGAAATCACTAGGAACAAAGCTAGACTAGTATGCAAAGGCTACACATAAGAAGAAGGAATAGATTATGGGGAGACATTTGCCCTTGTAGCTAGACTGGAAGGAGTAAGAACTCTACTTGCATATGCTGCCTATAAAAATTTCAAGGTTTATCAAATGGATGTCAAGTCTACATTTCTAAATGGTATATTTGAAGAAGAAGTTTACATAGAACAACCAGGAGGTTTTATTGATCGAAACAAAAGACACATGGTATGCAAACTGAACAAAGCATTATATGGATTGAAACAAGCTCCCAGAGCATGGTATGAGAGGTTGCATAACTATTTGATGCAGATTTGATTTTCAAGGACAAATGACACAAGCAATCTGTATATGAAAGATGAAGAAGGAAAAGGTATTTTGTTAGCAAAATTTTTTGTTGATGACATTATTTGTGGTGGACAAGATGATTTGTGTAAGAGATTTTCAAATGAAATGCAAACTGAATTTGAAATGAGTATGTTTGGAGAAATCAAATTCTTTGTTGGTTTACAAATATATTAGATGAAGAAAGGAATTTTCATTACATAGTCTAAGTATGTGAATGAAATACTTAAAACTTTTGGGATGGAAGATGCTAGACCAGTAGGAACTCCTATGGTTACTGGACAAAAGTTATCTAAAAATGATGCTACTGCTAAAGTGAATCAGACTTTGTATAGATCCATGATTGGAAAGTTGCAGTATGCTATACATGGCAGACCAGATATTGCATTAGCTGTTGGGATTGTGGCAAGATTTTCTGCCAATCCTAAGGAAACACACATGATGGCTGTGAAGAGAATTATGAGATATTTGAAAGGAACTACTGACTATGGGCTATATTATAAGAAGAATGATAGATTTCAACTGAAAGTTTATACTGATGTTGATTGGGTAGGAAATGTAGATGATAGGAAGAGTACAAGTGGTGGAGCTTTCTTTCTTGGACAAAGATTAGTTTCCTGGACAAGTAAGAAACAAAATTGCATTTCCCAATATACTTGTAATACCCCAAAAATGGGCTATAAGTTCATTAATCTCCTACATCTACAAATTGAACGAAATCAACATCAAAGTCCTAACCTAAGGCACATCTAAACATCATCGAATCATAATTGATTATCTTAAATTCTGCATCGGGGAATATTCCTAGTAATATTCCTAATTATCTTAATTATCTTTAATTTTATAATTATTTGGCAATAAATCACATTTATCCTAAAGTTTGATTAATTGAATATTTTCATATTTAATTAATTAGATTTAATATTTGCCACTTAATTGTGTAATTAAATTTAATTATATCTATTATTAATTATATTATTTAATTTTGACAATAAATCTAATATCATATGAATAATTGATTAAATTCTTATTTAATTAATTAAAGCAAGTTGTCATTATTTAATAATATAGTTTTTAATAAAAGTTTGATTAAATAATTGATTAACCCATAAATCAATTGTTTTATTTTTAAAAGCAGTTAAGTTGAGCATAAATCACTTTATTATTAAATTAATTCATAAATAAAACATGTACAATCATAAAAGCAGACAACTATCAATTATCAATTAAAGCTAAACTCTATTTTGAGTTAAAACTTAGCTTTTGCATGTTTTTGTGAGTTAATTATCCTTTATTTAAAAATAACTCAAAAATCAACCTGAGTTATTTGAGTGATTTATGGCTTTTTCCCATGCACCTCCAAAGCCCTGGATTTTTATAAAAACAAGGCTCAGCTCTTCATAATTCATCTCTCAATCATCTCTCAAATTTGCATCCAAGCATCTCATATTTTTGCACAATCACGCTGGAGAATTGGAATTGGGAGAATCAAAGCTCTTGCGAATCAACATCTTTGTGAGATCAATCTTTTTTTTTTTGCATACCATTCTTAGATAGTTTCATATCAAGTTTTTCATATAGATTAGTTTCATATCAGTTTTTCATTATCATTGCATAGAAAATATAAAAAAAATAGCTTAATTGCATTCAATCTCATATCTAGATCAATTGTATTCAAAATCCTTCATTTAGGTGTCGTCTAGGTCACTGATCTCGATTACAATATGAGAACATCAATCTTGCACCTATTAGAAGGCAGTAAATCGCTTAGTTAAATTAGATTTCAATTTTGCACGATTTTGATTATCACTAACCTCTAATATTTTATTGAGTGTTGTGTCTATAGATCAGGTACAATTTTCACACACACATTTCTGGCGCCCACCGTGGGGCCATCCACCTTTGCATGCTGGTTTTGATTTTTTTTTGGGAGCTAAAACTGTAAAGTTTCAAAGATTTAATTTTATCTCCTAAAAATCTTGGAGTTTTGGTCTGAAATTGTTTTTGTAGGTTTGTGACATATCAAGGAAGCTTTGATAAAAAATTCAAAATTTTCTAAATTTTTTTGAATTTTTAATAATTTTTTTTTGATTTTTCATAAAAAATTAATTTTCAGCGCAAATCAAAATATTTTTTTGAAATTTTTACATTTTCGGAAATCTCTTCAAATTATATAGGGGGTCTATTATTTGTGTTTTAAATTTGGATGCAATTTAATAGCTCAAATAGTCAATTTGCAAAAACTGGTCTATTTTGATAAAATAGGTCTCTAGGGCACAAATGAAGAGATTTTTCTAAAATTTTTGCATTTTTGGAAAGCTCTCTATTTTTTAGTAGGGGTCTCTATTCTGAATTTCTATTTTTGTGGCCAAAATCTTATCAACAAAATCAGATCTTGTTGACTAGGACAAATGCAGGAAAAAAAATAAAGTTTTGTGATGGGTATGCACTTATTTTTTTTACATGGTTCAATGAATGATATGAGTTGTCATTTGGATTAATTTTTGGTTATTATTACTCCTAACAATTTTTTTTTAGATCTAACCCTAGGGTTTTCATAAGTTGAATATACCTTGCATATCTTGTTTGCTTGTTGGTTTGTTGGAGAGTTCGTAGCTTGCTTGCATAGTAAAGCTCAACAAAAATTGCTAAAAATAAGGTAAAATCTACTAAGCGCATTGCGAGGATCCCAAGTATTCTCCTTCATCTAATAACATTTTGATTTGGACTTAAAATAAATCTCTTATGTGTCTGACTTGTGTGCATCTTCTCATGCTTTTGATCTATTTCTACACACTTGCATAATTGATACTAGGTTGTGAACCCTTAAGGATTCATTAAGTAGTCTTAGAATACTTGTGATTGATCTTGATTGCTATCTTGGGTTATTGGACTCGCTAATCTACCGGCCCCTCATTTCCACCCTGTGGTTGCAATCTCAGTGCCATAAAGGGGAGGGGTCAACAGGACAGAAGCGTTAAGTATTCCACTTGGCAACCCTTTTGTGCTTTTAGGAACTCACTTGTTTTCTAAGTTGGGGACTTGTTTTCAGCTTGTGTGAGGTGTTAAATGTTCCACCTTGTGGACTCATCTCATATTTTCTTTAAGCATTAAGTGTTCCTCTTTCTTCTTTTTGGGTACTTTTGGTAGATTTGCTTTCGAGAATATATCTGTGCTCACATAGTAATTAGGCCCTATGAACACTATTCATGTTTCTTGAGAGATTGGATTCCTAGAGAAATCCTTCCTTGATGATGAAATCCTTGTAGGTAGGGAGGATACTTAGTGCGTTTCACATTCAACTTGGTTAGCGAGTCTTCTCTTATTGATCGACACATTCTCTCTCTAGAGAGGTTGATAGATCACGTGGGGTTGATATCACGAGCTTTGGTGAATCAAAATTGGTTAGTGCATCTTCTCTTATTGATTGATACATTCTCTCCCCAGAGAGGTTGATAGATCACGTGGAGTTGATATCATAGACCTTGGTGGAACAAAACTTTGTCTTAGTGTGTCGGATTAATCTGCTTGCTTTGTTTGGGTTAAAAGTGAAAAGGTGTCAAAAACCTTGGATCTGGAGCCAAGTCCCCTTGTGGTATAAATCTGTGAGTCACCTTTAGAGAGGGTTAACCGTAGCAAATGATCCCTTCACAGGGAAAAATGCGTTGATGGAACCTCAAGCGGTAATAGCCATTTTCGCCATGGTAGTGATAGCCGCTATATAAATGTCTTTGTGGAAGAAATCTCCACGGGTATGGTTCATTGTTGGGTTGTCAGATCTCCCTAGCAGCTCTTGAAGATTAAGTTCTCAGACTGTGTCAAAACCCTGGTGCGCCGGGATTGGAGTTCACCCCTTTGAATCATAAAAGTTGCAGAGTCAAACCATTACTAAAAACCCTAGAGAGGCCAATTTTTCACTTTCAGGTATATGTGTGTTATTGCAAAACTTTTTAGAACATACACAATTAGTACTCTCAGGGATTAGCACAATTTGGTCACTTGATTGTTCATGCGCAAGGTTGCTTTTTCCCTTGTTCATTATTTTCAGACATGCTTGGAATCACTTGCTTGCTATTCTGCATGCTTGTTTATCTACTTGGCTATTAAAAAAGATCAAATCTGGTATAACCTTCAAAATCTGGACAGTACAATTTGCAAACAATCCAAAATTGAAGACCTTAAATTTTGCAAAAATTGATGTAAAATCTTTCTGGAGTCAAAAGTCATTTCAAGAAGTCAAAAGTCGTACGAGTTTTGTCAAGTGTCGTTTCAGTATTGCCCATCTGTCGTACGATTGAGAACCCAGTGTCATACGAGTTTTCAAACCAGCAAATTCAAGAAAGTCAAAACCCTGTTAGCAACTGTCGTACGAGTTTTGTCAACTGTCATTTCATTGCTACCTAGCTATTGTACGAGTTTAGCAACTGTCATTTCATAGACTACCCAGTGTCGTACGAGTCTGCAGAGTGTCATTTGGAAAAATTTGAGAGAGTTGTCAGAAATTGTCAAATTGCAAGATATCCAATGTTTCCAGCCTAGTTCCAGAATCTGTCAAAAATATCATTGTGTCAAGAACAAATCAGTAGCTATTGAAAATCAGTACACATGTCTCAAAGAATTAGTACACATGAGGAAGAAATTTTGATCGCCACTATGATGAAACAGCTGCAAGCTATGCAAGTCCAGCTTGACAAACTTGAGAAAGAAAAAGAACCTCTATACTCTTTTCCATTTGATAAAGACTTGTACATGTCACCATGCCCCTGAAAAAATTTTGAGCAATATGATACCTCTTCCACGGAGAGTGACACATCTAGCTTTGGAGACTATGATGACTATGATGATAGATAATGTAATGATACCTATGACACCTCTGTTCCTAAGAGTCCTCCTCATCGTTCATTCTTGCTTATTACAAATGGGCCGTCACATTGGATAGATCGTGATGGTGATCCATATGATTCTAATTTTGAAAGAGACTTTGATAGCTTTTGTGGACAATACCTTGATTATGATCCATCTACTACTGCTGAGGACTATAAAATACATCGTGCTAGCTTCAAATGTCAATACTATAAGGATCTCTCCTCTAAGAATTCTTCAGCTAAAAATAAAGATTACACTCTCAAGCAAGATCATGTTAATGCTGAACCTTTGTCTGGTGATGGTTCCCTTCCATCCTCTACTTCCTCCAATACCTGTACATTTCTTAAAGCTTCTAAGTCTTTCAAATCTTTCACAGAACCTTCATCCGACACAAGCCTTGATACTTTTCATGTGGTTCCCTATAGTTATCCTCCAGGGCTACCTCTTAAAGAAACTCAAGCTAACCTTCACTTGGCTGCAAGACTTTCAATAATGATAAACCTAAAGAGCCTAAGCCTTCATATGCTATAATCCCTACTTTAGCTAGTCCTCCACCATCTCTTCCAAAGTCATCCATACAATCCCAACATGCTTCCTTGTCGTTAGAAGTGGCTCCATGTCATGAGGACTCTAAAAATGATGAAGAAAAGAACATAAAGAAAGATCAAGATCAAGAACCCTCCATGTCATCCACTCCTTTTCACGATGTCTCTTATCTACCTCAGGGTTCTTTTGATCATGTACCTCCTTTTTCATGCATTCCACCATGTCTTAAGTCTTCACCTAAGCAAGATCAAGCTACTACTTACACTATTGAGCTTATTGACAATCAAAATAACCTTACTACGCTTGCACTTTCCAAAGATGATACTTCCATTAAGGTTGATAAAAATGGTGTTCCTTCCAATGTTAAGCCTATTGAAAAACAAGAGAAAAATTATGCGCTTATGCTATCCGAAGATCCTTGTCAAGATCAAAGTCTTTCATCTTCTTGTTCTACCACTCCATGTTCACTTCCACTTTCTACTCTTCCTAAGTCTTTGCAAGCTTTGAACAATCCTATCAAAGAAGGTGCTCATATTCAAGATGTCCATGATTCTATTGAAAATTCTAATGCTCACTCTAAAGATGTTGATATCTTTGGTTGTCATATAGATGCTGATGAACTTATTGATTATCCTTTTCCATCTTCCACTTCCATCCTTGGACCTCTTCCACCACTACTAAGGGCTTCATGCCTTCCTTCCATCTTGGGTCCTTATATCCCTTCACTTTCCCCTCCTAACTTTCCTAATTCACCATCCATATTGGGCCCTTACATCCCTCCATCTCCCATCTTTCCTCAAGATCAACATAGATGCATACCCTTGAATCCTTTTCATCCACCCACCCATTTAAACCAGTCATATCTTCCTTCTTCCACAAGTCCTAAGTCTTTTGGAAGTAACTTGAATGTTCAATACAAGAAAAAGAAGCAATACAAGAATCCATCAAAAAAAGATCACCATGTCTCCTCTAATAGACATGAAAATATAAAGTCAAAAGAGATATCTAAAAAAAAACTACAAGACAAGTATGGGTTCCAAAATCCATCATTGAAGATATTATCTCTAAATCATCAAAAGGAAATAAAAAGCCTATGACTATATGGATTCCAAAGTCTCTCTTGAAAGAGTCTGATGTTGAACAAAAAGTGAAATTGATATTCAAGCTTCCAAAGGCTTCCACTACATCTCCTTCCAAAAATATTCTTCCATTTCATGCACCCAAACCTCAACCTCTGCTATCCATTCGCCATATTTCTTCACGTATTCCTTCATTCACGTTTCCTCCACCCTTTTGCCACCCTTCAAGGTGTGTGTTTACGTTGATCTTGCCTTCCTTTCCATCTACCCTTTCACAATCCTTCCATTCATTAACCTTCTACCTTCTATCCTTTTTCCTCATTTGCCTATTCCTCCTATCTTCCAACCTCACTCGCTTTACATAAAACTTTATCCTCCATTTTTCTCTTCCATGTTCCTTTCCCTATCAACATCTTTGAGCATATCATTTTGAATCCTTGGCATATCATGGTTTATCCTTTCAAGGAGCATTATCTAAAAAGCTTGCCTTCTTCCAAAAAAAAATAAAAATAAAATAAAATAAAATTGAAAATGGGCCTTGGTGAAAACCTGGAAATAGGTGCCTTGGTAGCAAAAGTAAAGAGAAATAAATTCATCCTATGGTGAAAACCACTCCCTTGTGGCACCTTGGATAAGTACCATGATGAAAACCTGACAATTAGGCATTATGCGTAGTTCTTCTACATATTTCATCCATTCCGTCTTCTCTCTTTGATCTTGACAATGTTGATCTATACACGAACATTTGACTATTTTGTGAGCTATCTTACGATGATCTTGCTTTCATTCCTTCCATGTTTAGCCTTCATATCCATCTTCCTCCATTCATTTTCGCCTATCGCTATCCTTTTCCCCTTTGGTCTTGATCTAATAAAAAAAGAAAGAAAGAGTAAAACACAGTGCTATGAAGCCTCTTGACATGTCTACTCTTTTGGACTGCATCCTTTCCTGCTCTTGCATCACACTTTTGTGACTTATCCTATGCTAGCCTTTCATTACTTGTCTAAATGCCCTTTACATGACAATTTTTCCCTAGCTTGGGTATTCTTGAGGAGTTTTCCCTTGAGGATTTCTTCCCTTCATTATCCTTTATTTTCTTGTCTTCCATCTCTTCCACTAGCTTGCCAATCCCTCTTGTTCTCCACTTTGCTAGACATTGGGACTGCATGATATGATCTTTCTTGGGAGTTTGCAATAGAAAAATATGCTATCAAGTATACCCAGTATCACAACCAGTATCAGAACAATTATCAGAATTATTATCAGAATCAGTATTAGAACTAGTATCAAAACAATTATCAGAATTAGTATCAGAACCAGTATCAGCACAAGTATTAGAAAAAGCATCTCATGATTGATCCAGCTCTATGGGCCTACAGAACTAGTATTAGAATGCCTACAGGGGCTACACCTTTCTCTTTAGTTTATGGGTCTGAAGCAGTACTACCTATTGAGGTTGAAATCCCATCACTTAGAATTAGAATGCATGGACTTGTCACTGATGAAGACTATAGAGTGTCTAGGTTACAAGAACTTGAATTACTAGATGAGCGCAGGCAAGCAGCGTATGATCATCTTAGAGTGTATCAGAAAAGAATGTCTAGAGGCTACAACAAGAAAGTCAGACACAGAGAATTTCAGGTTGGTGATCTAGTGTTGAGAGAAAATCCTAAAAATCAATCACATCGAGAACGCAAGGGGAAGTTCAAACCCAATTGGCTGGGTTCCTTTGTAATCACTGCTACTTTTGGCTCTGGTGCCTATCAATTCTCAACAACTGAAGGAGAACAGCTCTGAGAACCAATCAACGTTCTCCATCTGAAGAAATTCTATGCCTAAGGCATTCAGTGCTTGGTAAATGTCCTAAAAAAATCTTAAAAATTAGAAAAAGTCCTGAAAAAATGAACATCTTGGTGAAAACCTAGCAATAGGCACCTTGATAATTCACAAAAAAATAAAAAAATATCAAAAGTAGAAAAAAATTGAAAAAAATAAAAAAAAGAAAAAAAAAGAAAAAAAAAGAAAAAGTGCCTTGGTGAAAACCTGGAAACAGGCGCCTTGGTAGCAAAAATAGAATCTCTACCAAGATGGTGAAAACCCAGCAAATGGGCACCACTTGTTCCAAACGCTCCATCTATCAACATAATCTTGGTCTTTCCCAACTTTCAGTCTTGCTTTAGTTGTACATATCTCCCAGTTTGTTTCAACATTTCCAGTTTTCAATAAGTCATTTTGTACACCAATCAACTTGCACGTCTGTATCCTATCAATGTTCAAACTTGGGGGCAATCAATGTCATATCCTATGGCCTCCAATGTATCTTAGACGTATCCTATCCAGTCAGAGTCCTTTGAAGCTTCAAGTTGAGTCAGTCAGTCAGTCTCGTCTCCAGAAAGGATTTTGCATCTACAACAATGCAATCAAACATCAAAACTCAACTGAAAACAATCTATATTTTTTACATGCTTTTATCTCCTTGTATGCTTACTGATTCACATTGAGATTTTTGCATATTATGTCCCTTCGAGCTCTTTGATGATGTCCTTTATAGGATTAGAGAGTGATGACTGGGGGCATAATCTTTTCTTTGTCTTCTGCTTGTATGTGAAAATATAACAACTTTGAAAATTTCGGATTGAAATGGTGTCCGACTATAAGAGCCTCTATCTCGAATTGGATGGCCATGCGTACCTCGACCATTGATACCCAGACAATTCAAGGAAGTTTGATCTAACTATTGCCTTTTTAAGTGAGTTCTTTCTCCTACTGTGGAACGCGATCTTGCCTAAGGATGTGAATGATAAAGGGTCACTACGGGTAATTCACATTGGATTTAGAATAATCTCTTGACTGTTTGATGTGTTTGTCACACAAGGCGTATTCAGGTCATCACGACATTTATGTTTTGATGCTTATACAAATTGCTATATCAAAATGGACATGATATTTAGGTCATCCTAGCGTTTGTGCCTTGGTGCTTATATCTAATCCTACATTCCAAAAACAAAATCAATATTCATATATCCATGGTTGTTGAGCAGTGGGTGTTGTATTGATTCTATACAAATTGATATTCATATGTCTATGGTTTCATAGCTAGTGGGCATTGTATTGATTTATCTGGTTACCTAAAAGTTCAATGATGATAACAAATCGACACATGATTAGTGACTAGGTCCTAGGTCTTAGGTTGCATTTTATTTTGCATGTCTCTTTGCATTTTGCATGTTGCATGATCTCACAATGGCTAAACAAACTTCAATGCTTAAATGATTCTTCAAATTGCATCTTCAAGTCTAACAAGAATTAAATCTCACACGAAGGTTCCTCCACTGAAATAGCAAGTAGAATCCTTTTTCGGGATCAAAATTCAAATCTGAGATCATTCATATTATTAATTGCTTGCATAATCAACCTTCAATCATCACAGAAATCTAGTATTCAACTTAACTGATTATCTTACATCAAACTATCAAAATTTCAACTTGGTCAACCATGGTCAACTCATGGTCAAACCTAGTCAAACTTGGTCTTTGGGGACCTTCCAACGATGCAGAATGTGTTCTTAAATGTGTTTCACCACACTTCTCAAATCAATTAACATGCTTCTAAACTATAACGCTGACTTTTCTTCTCAGATTTCAATTTTAATCCCGAAGGGGGCATGGTATTGCACATCATTTAAAGTCTGTCAATCAAATCTATCAATATCTTTCATCAGTAATCAAGACAAACAATCACGTCTAGTTACTGATTCTTCAAAAAAAAAGACCTCATCGCTCGGGGCAAATCTATCATCACTTGGGGCATATCAGATTCATCGATCCATATCAATCTGGTACTCTTAATCTTGTAATTCGTATTAGTTTTTGCAACCATCAGATCATAGTGTTCTTTCCTTGGTTCTTCGGCAACTGAAGGATTCAGATGTGATACTTGCTAGTTTTGCTAAGACAATCAAGTCTAGAACGGGTCACTCAGTTCTTTGCAATCCTAATGTTTGGAATCAGGCATTTTGACACTTTTTCACAATCATAGGTTCATTGCTGCTACAGTGAACATTATCTTTGATCATTCAGGACCTATTATCTCCATATCAATTCAATATCAATCAACTTCTATCTCATATCAATTATCAATTTCAAACATCAGTTTCATATCTTTATCAAACACAGACTATCTTTGAACCACTGTGCTTCGCACAGTAATTCAAAGAGGGGCAAAATGTAATACCCCAAAAATGGGCTATAAGTTCATTAATCTCCTACATCTACAAATTGAACGAAATCAACATCAAAGTCCTAACCTAAGGCACATCTAAACATCATTGAATCATAATTGATTATCTTAAATTCTGCATCGGGGAATATTCCTAGTAATATTCTTAATTATCTTAATTATCTTTAATTTTATAATTATTTGGCAATAAATCACATTTATCCTAAAGTTTGATTAATTGAATATTTTCATATTTAATTAATTAGATTTAATATTTGCCACTTAATTGTGTAATTAAATTTAATTATATCTATTATTAATTGTATTATTTAATTTTGACAATAAATCTAATATCATATGAATAATTGATTAAATTCTTATTTAATTAATTAAAGCAAGTTGTCATTATTTAATAATATAGTTTTTAATAAAAGTTTGATTAAATAATTGATTAACCCATAAATCAATTGTTTTATTTTTAAAAGCAGTTAAGTTGAGCATAAATCACTTTATTATTAAATTAATTCATAAATAAAATATGTACAATCATAAAAGCAGACAACTATCAATTATCAATTAAAGCTAAACTCTATTTTGAGTTAAAACTTAGCTTTTGCATATTTTTGTGAGTTAATTATCTTTTATTTAAAAATAACTCAAAAATCAACCTGAGTTATTTGAGTGATTTATGGCTTTTTCCCATGCACCTCCAAAGCCCTGGATTTCTATAAAAACAAGGCTCAGCTCTTCATAATTCATCTCTCAATCATCTCTCAAATTTGCATCCAAGCATCTCATATTTTTGCACAATCACGCTGGAGAATTGGAATTGGGAGAATCAAAGCTCTTGCGAATCAACATCTTTGTGAGATCAATCTTTTTTTTTTTGCATACCATTCTTAGATAGTTTCATATCAATTTTTTCATATACATTAGTTTCATATCAGTTTTTCATTATCATTGCATAGAAAATATAAAAAAAATAGCTTAATTGCATTCAATCTCATATCTAGATCAATTGCATTCAAAATCCTTCATTTAGGTGTCGTCTAGGTCACTCATCTCGATTACAATCTGAGAACATCAATCTCGCACCTATTAGAAGGCAGTAAATCGCTTAGTTAAATTAGATTTCAATTTTGCACGATTTTGATTATCACTAACCTCTAATGTTTTACTGAGTGTTGTGTCTACAGATCAGTTACAATTTTCACACACAAAATACTGTTGAGGCCGAGTATGTTGTTGCTGTAGTAAACTATTCAAATTTGGTCTGGATAAAACAATTGTTGGTAGGAATGAAGGAAGAAATCACTAAACTTGTTGTTATTTTTTGTGACAACACAAGTGCTATTAATATTTTTAAGAATCCAGTGATGCATACAAAGACCAAACACATAGCAATCAAATATCACTACTTGAGAGAATTGGTACAAGACAAAGGAGTCCGACTGGAGTATGTGAATACAAAAGAACAAATAGTAGATATATTCACTAAAGCTTTACCTAAAGAAGCTCATGAGTACCTGAAAAGCAAATTAGGGGTCCTTTCCCTAACTGAGGCTGCCTAGTCAAGCTATGAGCACTGCATCAAATATGCTACAACAAAATATTTGACACATTGATGCAGAAGAATGTCACACTTTAGGTCTACCCTAGAGTTGTGAAGAAAGAGCACAAACACTGAATCAGTCATAAGAAAGATGACAGAGGGAGAAACATTGAACTACAAAGACACTATCTACATCTGTTGGATGAATGTTATGTTTCTACTTTGGCATTTTTGTTAAAGAGGGAGAAGATACTGATAATGATAACACATGATACTGAGAACAGAGAAGAAACTGAGGGAGAAGATACTGAAAGATAAGAGGAAGATGAACTGAAATGAAAGATCAGGATAGAGGGAGATTTGATTACTGCTGATGGTCATAGAAGTATGATTTACAGATATTGAATCAGAATGAAGCTAAGGATATTATAAATTTCTCTGATGGATAGATAAGTTTTGGATTTGTTGGTAATCCATGTGTTATTTAGGTGATATTATATGGTGTTGCCATCAATGCCAAAGAGGGAGATTGTTGGAAACTGTAATTGAAACAATTGTTGTATTGTCATTGATGTCAAAACCTTAACTGGTAAGACTGTTGCTACTTAGGAAAGTACTATATCTATTGAAGTGTTGTGAATGAGTGAAGCAAGGTTGGTAACAATAGCACCTAGGGAAAGGTTGAGTTATCTTGATACTACAAAGTGTACTTGACTATGTTGCACAATGATGAGATAATGTATTGTTTATCTTAGTGAGATTGAAAACTAAACTGGTAGGCTTAACCGAGCAAAAATAGATAAAATCATGTTTAAGCCAAGTTATGTTAGTGTCGACTGAGTTAGTGGATGCCAAGCAAAATCCTATGTCGACCAAGTATCAGTAAATTGCCGAGGAAGATAGTGCATGCTGAGGAAACAATTTTAGTAATGACTGAGCATTCTACATGAAGACCGAGTGGATGATCACAGTATTGATAGAGCATCAGCAATTTTATATTTGAAGAGAATTCTTTTTGAGGACGACATTTTTTGAATTTTTGGATTATGTAAAACATGTTGACTTTATTTATTGATTGTATGGAAGCATTTAATGCACTGTAAAATATTTTATTATAAATCTTTATGTGATTTGAGATGTTTCTAGAAAAGAAGGTGAAGAACAAAATGTGGGTAGATTCAATGAATCTGACCTAACCCTAATATCTACGAATGAGATTAAGTGGCAAAAGATGAGTTAACCTAATTGAGGAAAGTATTAATGGAACCTGAACATTGGATTAGATGTATGAGAGTGGAGAAAAAGGTTGATGTATTGGGGTGAAACTGAAATACTGGAAGATAAGTTTTATTGACTGTATAAGCAAAAAGGCTGAAGGTGAAGTGTGGTGATCGCTTGAAGAAAAGTTCTAAGCAGATCAGAGATGGAGATGGCAAAGTTTCAAAGTCAGTAAACCAGTATTTGTGTATGGAATTAGATCTGATATTTGCAAAGTAAGTTGTATGTTTTTCAGGTCAACACTGCTACTACTTTCTAACCATTGTAACAGTCAAAATCCTTTTAACAGAGGTTGATCTAACAGTCATAAGTTAAATACTTTCAACAAGGTTGCATTATAATGGAATGTATGTAAGTCCTTTGACCAGGCTCACTTTTAATGGGGTGATTAAATCCTTTAACCGGGTCACACTTGATAGTGTGCATTGTAACCTTTGACAGGGTTGGCTTTTAACCGAGCTCACTTCAGAAGAGTGAAAATAATAGTAGCATGTTACAAAGTAGTTTTTCCCATATTGGGTTTCCACTATAAATCTTGGTGTCATACTTGTGTGTGAATGTTTTGGTGTGAACATTTCTATGGTTTACAAGTTAGATACAACTGGGTAGTGGACTGCATTGTTATATGTTTCTATTGATGAATCAGTGATGACCGAGTTTGTTTTGGTTGCTTGATCTGATTTAAAGTAAAGTTTTAAAGTTTGTATTATACATTAGGACTTGAGAACAACTGATTCACCTCCCCTCTCTGTTGTTCTAAATCATATTAACAGGTGTGAAGCAGGCTTCAAATCTATCAAGTTTTCCAACCAACAAGGTGATTTTCAGCCACAATACTTCCAAGTATATTAATTTTCATGTATAAAATATTTTTCATGAAGATCAATTGTAAAGAATTAGTTCCCTATTGATTGATTTTAGCACTTGAAAAGGGATGGTGGTGTTCATGTACTTATGGTAGTTCAAGTTTATGAAAAATCTTGTGGAAGTATATTTTAAGTTTTGATTTGAGAGTTGTTTGGTGATAGAAAAGTCAATGTTCAACTATAAATTTTGTTTCAAATTTGTTGAATTTGTGGGTGTGCCTATTTTGTGTTTATTGCTGTGAACTGTCAATATATTTTCACAAAGGATGCATCATGTAAGAAGTTCTTGTTGAGTTTTATTTATCAAAAGATATGAGCCATTATGCTTTGATGGCATTAAAGTTTTCCCAAATAAAATTCCTACTGAGATTAGGAAGCATTTACAATGGTTTAATGGGAAACAATCATACTCAACAAGTGAGCATTTGTAGAGGTTTTCAGATCTAATGAGTGATTATGAAATATTTCATGATGATGTTTTCATGAAGCTGTTTGTTCAGACTTTGAAGGAAGATGCTAGGGATTGGTTTTATTTCTTACCATCTTTTTCTATTTCTTCATGGGAAAAATTAGTTGCAGCCTTCTTAGAGTAGTTTGGAGAAAGGCTTAACCCACATGTATTGATTAAAAGACTCATGGAGATTCATGTTGAAGAAGGTGAATTAGTTCCTTCTTTCAACATTAGATTTGCAAAGACATTGGGTGAAATCCTAGTAATCTATAAACATAGTGATGAAGTGCATTTAGTGATTTATTTATGGGATTTTGGTGAGAAGATGAGTTTCTTGTTGAGAGATAAAGAGCCCAATAACTTACATTAGACATTTACGATATCAATGGATATTGAGAATAATATGAAATATGGAATCCCAAGGGGTTTCTTACCTTCCAAAGTCTGTTGTTCTAATAAATTTGGTGATAGGTGTGAGTTGAGGATTGAAGATAAATGTCAAAAAATTTATGTCCCTACTGATCATACTAACCATGTATGTGATTTTTACTTGAATGATATGAGTGAAGAGAATTGTTTATCATTGGTTATTCCTCATGTTGATGATGAAAGGGTTAGTGAAGAAGTGTGCGATGGAATTATTTTTAGATCTCACACTATGTGATGGAACTATTTATTGTTCTATATCTGAGGCTACATGTGAGACAAACTAGTTATCATATGTTTTTGATGGTTCATGTAGCTTATATCAAGAAATTGTGGGCAACTTTGCATCCGATAATAATGATGCAAGTGTCCAAAGTGTTGATGATAATGATTCATCTTTGCATGAATCACCCTCGTGTAGTGACTTTGTTGAAGAAGATTGTGACATTGATGAGGATAATAGCTTCAACGAAGGGTATAATGAATTATTTGATGAAGATGATGACATAGATTGGTTTTACATATGTCACTTGGTTGTAATCCATTATACAAAGGTATCATTGAGGAACCAAGTGACTTAGTAGCTGAACCATTTTTGTGAAGTTGAAGAATTGCATGAAAATAAATTAGATGTTTCAACTTCTATTCAGCTGGATGATGTGTCATAATACATGCTGATTATTATATTTTGTATCTTCATGCATTTTTTTAATAAGGATTGCATTTCCAATTCACCTGATGATGAAGTAAATAATGTTGCATATTTTCTTGACTATGGATATGCTATAGGGTGTGATTGGAAATACATAGGCAGTTTCAAACATGAATTTACTTTTCATCCTATGAATAAATATGTATGTGGACAACAAATATGTGATGGTGTTTTTAGTTTTCTAGTCACATGTGTGGATGAAAATCAGATTTGGGATAAGGGAAAGAGTAGCCGGTTCATGTTTGGTGGCCCAAGGCCACAAAATAAAAGTTAAGTTTGTTTTCTTTTTGTTTAAGAGAATAAGATCATGGAAGAGGTGGCATGGTTTTCTATACCATGAGATTTTGAGATCTTGAAATTCCTTTTGGAGGCATACATCCCCAGTTAGAGCCCCTATTATCACTCTCAAAACTTTTGAGATTATCTTGTTGAAATATTGCTAACTTGGAGAAGTTACCTTGTGCACTTGTTTTTGAAGTTGCAGATTTACTAGTTATGTGCAAGGATTTTGATAAGTAGGTTGGGTTGGCATTATAGTTAAAGAGGTTTGTAAGGAAATCTTCCTTAGATCATTTTCTATTGATAAAATTTGGTTGTATGGTACAATGGTTCTCATCGACTCCATGGCCCAATAGAATAAGGCACTAATATCAGTTGGGTGTGAAGTTTTTCATATGTTTGTTTTCTCATTTTCCTTCAGTTCCCTTGCTATAAATCTATTTTAAATCACATAACATTATTTACTTTTACGAAGAGTTTGCATCCTACCCTGTCTCATGCTCCATACAGGTTGACGTTCAATGGGTGACTAGCCTTCATCTAGTATCTACCTATTATGTTTGATGCCTTATATGAGATATATCTATTTATACAATACCATGTTGTGAAAAGAGTGTGTTAAAAAAGGCATTAAGGTCTACCCGCCTTTCTTTAGCAGAGCCTAAAGTGAAGGAGGATTTTTATTCTTGTTAGTTGGTCTGGTTATCTTAGGAATTTGTTACTTGGAGTTGGCTACTCTGTAAGATTTTTTGAGGAGTACCGGTAGCTACTTTATAGTGTAAACCCTATCAAACTAGGAACCAACATTATGATCACTCATATCAATCACATATTATAAATACAAAACCAAGAAATTACAAGTGAAGGTTTAACAAACATCAATCAATGTATACTCATATATTTTAATATAAAATAGTCTAATGAAACAAGAAGGAAAATGTTTCTAGTGTTACAATGTTGGAGTGTCATCAATATAGTACTTGTTATGATAAATGTGTCATCTACCTTGTAAATCATATGCATGGTTCCAACATCCTTAGAAAGTGTCCTCAGGAACTTATGATGTGTTGGGAAAATAATTTGTGATGTATGAAGATGTACACCCCCTGAATAACCACTTGAAACACACTTTGAATAATCAAAGAAATCTAATTTTGTACAATAAATAAGATGAATTCAACATCAAAATTAATCAAGCAAAACTAGAGAAAATTCTTAATGAAACTTTCAATATTATTAAAAAAACACAACAATATGCCAAGCTTTTGGCTTCTTATTGCACCATTCTAATTACCTACAAAAATGGTGTATTTATAGTAGAAAGGATTCCAAAATCCTTCTTTCAAGCTCTATAGTCTCCACCTTCAATTTTGTAAATGAACCTCAACAAACTCCTCTTTTTCCTCCTCCACCTTCCATTTTATTTCATTTAATCATGTTTGCAAAGAAATACTTTTGTCTTTAAATTAGACAAGTTAAATTATTATTACAATTCTGTTAAATAAAATAGACTTTCCTTGAGCTTAATATAAGTTAATTGAATAAGTTCATGTTATTATGGTTAGCCACAATGATGATCAACACTATCAAACAAACTAGAACCTTGAGGTCCACCCCTATAAACAAGAAATTGACTTAGCAATCAAAAAATACATAAAAATTAAGGTGATTTCACGATCACTCATATCAATCACATCTTATAAATATAAAAAAAGAAAGGGTAAGTGAATATTTCACAAAAACCAATCAATGTATACTCATATATTTTATTATAAAATAATCTAATGAAACAAGACATAAAACACTACTAGTCTTACAATGTTGGAGTGTCATTAGTGTAGTACTTGTTACAACAAAATGTGTCATCTACCTTAGAGTATGCACTTCTGGATTCAATTATGTGGAATTTTTTTAGATCAATGTTTCAGATCACACTCAATGATCCATCATCGGGATGAAAGAGGGTTGTAGAAATATATTCAAATAGTTGATGCTAACAAAAATCCACACAATTGAATCCAAAAGTGCATGCTCTTATTACTATGGACTGTGGAAATCTATTGTATATGATTTTCATCTACGTTGTAAATAATATGGCATGGTTCCAACATCCTTGGAAAGTATCCTAAAGCACTTAGAATGTAGTGAGAAAATAATTTCTAATATTTATTTCTCATTATTGTTTGAATACATTCATAAGGGATAATGAGTTCCATTAGCAATAACAAAATTAGGTTGTGAACACAATTATTTAATATTGTTTTCCCTACTTATGGACATCAAGAATATGATATTTAATGATTACAAAGTGGAAAAATGAGTGACCTTTGGCCTTCTCTAAGTGGGAGCTTGCAAAAGGCAATAGATGTCTCTTGGTATTTCAACATTTATTACATTTAATGTAATATTTATCTTGCAAGAATGGGCACCTAAGTTTAAGGGAGAGTATGGAAAACAATGTCTTTTCAAGTTATATGGAGGTATTCCAAGGGCTGTTATTGTGAGGAATTAAGAGGCTTCTTAAAAATCTTTATTGATGGTTTTGGAGCTCTTGTCATTCTCTATAAAGTTAGCTTTTTGGGTATAGATCTAATAGGATAAATACTTGAATGTAGATTTCCATGTAGAAACAAAGGACACGTGGGAGGCATAAGGAGGTTGTTCACATGTACATAGGTATTGTTGTGGTGGAAGCAAAGAGGAGAACATAAGTGATTGTATTGTAAGAATATTTATTACTGATAATGTAAGTTTCACGTCTCTTCTTTTTGCATCCTCCCCCCTAGGGATTTCTCCATGTAAATATTATGTTATGTGATGATTTTACGTTGTTTCTTTATGCCTTATTGTTTCTATAATATGTTTATGTTAATTAATATTTATTGTTGTTATGAATTCACATAAGATAGGTTTATTAAGTATGTTATGCAAGCTAGTTTTTGGCATAAGTAAGAAGAAGGATCTTATACACATCTAAAATTGTCTCGTCACCCACAAATAACTTTTTTACTAATATTCATCTTAATTTATTAAATAATCTTTATTATTTGATCAATTTATGTTTTTCCTCTAGTTCAAATTTCAAAATTGACTTTTCTCTCCATTCCCATAATTAAGTGATTTTAATCATTTAATTATCTAGTATTCCTTAAAATATTAATTAAATGGTTTTATTATTTAATCAATCCCTTTTTGGTTACTTTTAGTTAAATAATTTCGTTATTCAATTAAAATAACTTTCTCATCCGTGTCACCCATAATTAAATAATTACTTTAATTATTTAATTTATTAACTACTTATATAATTAAATGAGTTCTTAATTTATTTAATCATTCCTCACATTTAAAATAAGCTACTTCTAATACAAGTAAAATATTTATTTTATTTTATTTATCCTCTCATTATAATGCCTTTAAAGGAATCCCCAGAACATAGGGTAATACATGCATTCATCATTTTTTCCTTTTGCAATAACATATGCAATAACTGCATAAGGGCATAAACATATGTTATATAAGCAATAGAGAAATAAAATAATGGTCATTGAGTGATCGAGCACAAGTGAAAGCCTTACAAGCACTTTTGAGGGTTCCATGACAACCCCAAACAAAAACATAAAATAGATGTTTATTTTCTACAAGACACCCCACAAAAACTCAAGAAACATCCTACAAACCTCATTAGATGAGACTAGACCATTGTCCATGGTCATTAATTGAGGAGACTAAGTCCATGCTTGGTACAAACAACACCAAGATTGTTTTAAAAATGAAACAAAATATCAACTAAACGAGATCATACAATGACAAAAAATAAGAAGTAAATATATCAAAATAATCACAAGAATACTATGTATCCAAATTTAAAACTTATTTGCACCCACACCCAAGGGAACACTAAACTGTCACAAACATGCAATTTTCTAGGAAAAAATTCTTAGAATCAAATAACATACTGATAGAAACAAAGAATGAATGTGTAGGAATAAGTGGCATATGTGTAGAGACAACAAACATATTTGTGGAATTTCCGAGAAAGAGGAAAATTAGACAAATTCTAATGTTGACACCAATGTACAAGCTAATAATGAAATCCTCCATACTGGAGAGTATCAGGTACATGAAATTGATGATAAACTCACTCAATGAGATCAAAATAAATGAAAATTAACTAATCTACTAAGCTTAGTAATATAAAGCATAATCACTAAAAGTAAGTACAAAGGGGTAGAGAAGAGCACATCATGATCCGTGCTATGCCATTGGATCCATCATGTCACTTGAATGTCAGTCCCCAATAATGATGTGTAATGTTACCTAAACATGTTGTACCCTCAAGCCCACCCCATCATGCCCGTGAAGATAGTCACATAGTCTAAGCACACATAATGCACATACATGAGTTAGGCTACTACACACGCCATACACATACTATTAGGGGATGGCACATCAATCACAATATAATCACTTAGCTAATACATGTTAAGATGGAAGTATACCAAGGTCATTACACAAACTTGGACATGATATGGTGGTGAGACTCAAGAATGGAGTGTCATCACACAACACATGGAGGCCCATGAAGCTTTGAGCAGTACTAACTCATCAAGGATGATCTAATGTGTCAGGTCAACATCAGTCAAATGAACATGAGTATTCTAGCTCAATATTTGTAGATGGTCATGGCTATGCCAACCCAACATCACTTAGATGGCCATGGTTGTACCAGCTCAATATCACTCAAACAACCACAATACTAATGTCAATTTATCTTATTATTAAGTTTTTCCCCATTTATTATTAAGGTAATCAATTCACATTCAAAACTTTACTAAGGGTTATCCTAGGACCCTTTTTTGTCCTAGCCCACCTTGAAGATCCACTCCATTCCAATACTATACACTAACCAACCATCTTGTTAGAATAATGAGGGATAATACAATGTCCAAGAAATAAAATATAATATAATAAAAGATTCCAATCCATGCAACAAAAGGATACAAGTATCTCTTAACCAAAAAGTAACTTGAAAGGAGAGCGGAGTGGGAATGGTGTTTACAATGGTCAAGGTGGGAATAATGATATTGGTTCTTCATAGGTTGCTATAGGAAAATTAAAATAGTTCTCAGGATCTAAGGATGGTCCTGACAAACCTCCAGAGGTTTGTGTGGATGCGCTCAAGTCTCCTCTAGATCCTTTTGACCAAGGGGGTGGGGCCAAGCCTCATGAACCCCACATGGTGGACCTACCCAAGGTACCAATACCTAATTCTTGGACATCTCTTTTTGGTAAAAAACCTACGGGTAAGTCTTCTTTTCCTCTAGTCTGTAATATTTCGAATTTGGCATCTGGGAAATTTTCTGTGTCCATTCTTGACGTGGTTATTGATCATAATGTTGCTTCTATAGCGTCCTCCATAGTTGGAAAGTTTCTTGGTCCTAGACCCAATATAGATGTTATTAGGGCCATTGAGAATCATAAATAGAATTTGAAGGGGCAAGTGGATATTTCATCAATGCATAAAGTTTTTCTTACTTTCTCCTTCTCCTATCATGAAGATATTAAAAATATTTTTTGTGCTAGGCTGTGATTATTTGGAAAAATTACTTTAGTTCTACAAAAATGGACTCCCAATATGAATTTGAACGAGTCTTCCTTTTTTATTCAAAACCTTTTTTGGATCTATTTCCCTAGTCTCCCTATGGAGTATTGGATATAAGATATTTTCTTTGGCATAATGAGCTCTTTTGGGGAACTCCTTTCTATTGATTTGGTAACTGCTGATAGGAGATGGCTGACTTATGCTAGAATCTATGTTGGGGTGGAACAAGATGTGGATATTCCTACTTCTGTAGATATCATCTCAAAGCTAGGAAAATAGACTCAGGAAATAGTCTATGAAAGCATCTCCTTTGTGTGTTTCTTTTGCAAGAAAGAGGGTCATTGGGAAAAAAGTTGTCCCTCAAAACCTCCTAAGGCACAAGTTGTGAAAGGAGTGAGTAATCCCTCGAGAATAATTTTTAAAAGGATATGGAAAGTTAAGAATTCAGGGGAAGGATCAAATAATAATATAACCCTTAAGGAGGACTCTATTGTTAAGGAGAGTGCAGTTAAGATCAGTAGATCTGTAACTATCCCATATTCTCTTGTGAACTCTGGTAAGGAAAATAACATGCAAAGAGTAAAGGAAGGTCTTCCTATCTCTACTAACAATCTAGAGGCAATCAATACTGATGAGGAGGGCTTTGTTAGGAATAAGGAAGGTATGAAGGAGGAGTGTAATGGACCTCCTCATACAGGTCTGGATCATGGTATAGAGGAAGAGGAAATAAATGAAGATCCTTTGAAGGTGGATACCTCCTGTTAGTACATGTAAAAAATTCCATGGCTTTAACTTTTTTCTCCAGGCTTCTGCAATTATTTTTCCATTTTCCTGCCAATACCCTAGGCAAATATTCAAAAATCTAGCCATTTGCAAAGAAAACCCTAAGTGTGCCCTAGCTTTGTTCTAATTTCATGTTACTTTTTTGGGCCACTTAAAACCTCATAAGACATGTACGTTAAATTTTATTTACCTTGGTGGCCTTTATTTTCCTAAGTCTCCAAGGACCCAGCTTTAATTTTTCCTAAAGTTTGGCGGCAGTAATTTTTCCTAGGTCTCAATGCTAAATATTTCCTAAAGTTTCTGGCCTTTATCCTTTCTTGGGCCCAGCTTTCTGACACCATCTCGATCCAACAATGGGCGTAAGATGTTATGGAGTGTGTTAAAGGTTTGCAAAGTTGCACCAGCCATTGATTCTCTTTCACGACAAAGGCTTTTCAATATAATGGGTCCACATGCTAGGTGTGCTTAGTCAACACTTTCTCATTGGTCCATGTATTAATGACTCAGAATATTGTCAGTGGGGCCAATGATTTTGGAGGTTCAGTGGTTCTGACAGTGGCTGAGCATTGATCACTAGCGTATGATCTTAAGGGTTATTTCTGACACATGAGGCTATAAGACCATCCATTGATTCTTTTCTATGTCAGAGGTTTGTCAGAACAGGGGTGAGATTCTTCATCGACGGTGGGCGTATGTTTTGGTGGAATCTTCATGGCTTATGAGGGCTTAAGCTTGACCATAGATTTGTTTCATGTCAGGGGATCTATCAGAGTAGTATAAAAAGGTTGATCCAACGATTGTCATAAGATCTGATAGAATGTGTCAGATGCATGAGATTATATGACAACCGTTGATCTCATTTAAGGTGGGCTTAGTTGGTAGCAGAGTGTGCTGGCAATTAAAGAATGGTTTGATCGTGCGGTTGTCGTTATACCACTGGATAAAGATGTTTGATATTTAAAGTCATGGTATAATGATGACCGTTCAATTTTATAGCTTGTAGTGGGTCCTGTGTCAGAGGTGACTGGGCAGAGGTAATGAATGGTATGATGACATCTAGCAGTTTGCAGGCAGGCCCAGGGTTATAAAGTATTTTCTATATTCTGGTGGCTCAGACAAAGTGTTCAGTGGGACTGATTGCCATGTGCTGCTGAGATGTCAGGTTTTGATTGGCCATGGATTTTAGGTATGCAGACACGTCAATGGGCCCAAGAGATTCTAAAGGATGCAGAGATAGAAGATCTAACAGCTATCTGATGCTCACATAGAATCTTTTGAGGCTATGCAAACTTACGACAACCATTCATTTTAAAGCTTATGAAGAAGTGGGTCTAGTATGCCGATTCATCACTGACGTGCTCTATTTTCATTGGTTCGAAGGTTTTATGAGGTGGAAAAGCAATTTTTAAAGGTTTTGTTGACTGTTGAAAGATTTTTATGAGCCGCCCGATCTGTCAGGAATAAGATAGATCAACGGTCACATTTTAAAGTTGAGCCGGTTACTATTTTTATTCAAATTCAAAATTCCTACAGGGTTTTGGCTAGGGTTTTGACGTAGAAAGTTGTATAAACGAAGCGGTGGCCAGGAATTTATTGTTTTAGGACAAATTGCAGTTGGGAAAGGATATAGAAGACATAAATTACTACTAGAATCGGATTTTGTTTCTGATGATGCCATGCCAGTTGATTTTCAGGGTTGAATAATTGTAGAAGGGCATTCATTGCAGATGAATAGTGAGATAGTCAAATCAAATTTGTTGAAAAATGGGCCAAGGATAGCATTGAAGACATAAAATATGTTGGCTCAGTTGTAGATATCTCATTTGTTTCATTAGTATAGTTATTGTAAACCCTTTGGGGTCATTGTAAAGGTTTTTAGGTTAATTTATATAACCCTAAAATGATTGGTTGCTTGTTGCATCTCTTGGTATAAAGGGAATTTTTTATCATTTAGAAGTGGCTGGCTGGAAATTCTTGACATAGGAAGCTGAAAAGCCAAGTGTGTATCCTCAGTCCAGGTGGTAACATTTTTTCTTTTTGTATCAATAATAGGGAGAGAACTTCTATATCTTTTGCATATTGTCTATGGTATTACTGATTCAATTTGTAATACAGGGATTTGAGTCCACATACTTAATATAGTTTCTCAATCTTGGATCTCTCCTTCAGTTGTTCTTGATGAATTCTGAGTTTTCCAACTCATTACATTAGGTTACTGGTGTATATGTTTTGTCTCTTAGCCTTGACCTAGGATCAGGTTAAAAGTCTTTGAGTGAAGCATTAATTCATTTGGTTCAATCAGAAAGGATATTTATAAGTAGTGTAAGAGATGTTTAACTATGTTTATGGCTTGGTTTCTCAGATGAATCTAGTAGTTGTTCTTGTATTTCATGTCTTCTTTAGGTATGATGCCCAATGGATAAGGCACTGATCATGAGCTAGTACCCCTTGTACTGTTACATGTGTTGCATGATTGTTTACACTCTGCAAGAAATCATTAAAGTCACTACTAGTATTTACTTTTATTTACATTTATGTATTGTCCTACCCAGTGATGAAGGATCAATGAACAATAGGTTCTTGTTTAGTATTCTCTCACTGTATTCATCTGTTGAAAGATGCAATAAAAAAATAAGGGGCAGAGTTAGAACTATTAGTTAGAGTTAGTACTATTGGATCAAGTGCGCCCGCCTTGGTTTTGCAGAGCCAGAAGCAGAAGAGGGTAGTCTTATCCCTATAGTTGGACCAATTGCTTATAGATTGCTCACATTTGGAACTAACCAATCCTCAACATCCATCATAAGCATATTGGTATCTCATGGAGTGTAAAATCCTATCTAGGAACCAACAACTCCCTCCTTGATGATGATGAGGGAGATGAGAAAAATTCATGGGCTCAAGAAGTGGAGGATGCTCAAAATTTCAATATTTTAAATTATAGCCCTTGTCTAGTTTTATCATCTCAAACAAGTGTGGAAGTGGTCAAATATTCTTTACCTTGGAGCCCTTACTTTTCAAATTAGATAGTCTGGGAATGCAGGAGAAAATCAATTTTGTAGCTGATGATGATGTTTGTCTCTCTACTCCTAAGGAGGATGAAACCCTTTCTTGTTGGAAGTGAATAGGAAAAAAACCAAAAAAGGTACAACCAAGTATATCCCTCCTTCTTTAGTTAGCACTAGAAACAAATTTAAAGATGATGTGGGAGCACAAATTAGCACTCGAGGGAGGAAATCAACTAGTAAAATGAGGAAACAAGAAGCACATAAGAACATAGAAGATGAAACTCAACTTACCATCCAGGAATCCTTCTCACTGAAGAATAAATGAAAGTCATCTCCTAGAATATCTAAGGACTAAATAGTTCTCACAAACAAGATGTCCAAAGAAATATTTCTAGAGATCATAAGCCTAATATCATCCTTATTCAAGAAACCAAGATGGTTAAAGAGAAGGAAAAAGCTATCAGGATCTTCAAAAATGAAGGTTGTTTTGGTAGTATCTCAGAGGGAGCCTCAAGAAGTATTGTGATTTTATGGAACCAAGATAATGTAGTGGGAGCTCCTGTCCTTTAGGAGAATAATTTGGCTATTGTAAATTTGAAACATATTAGTGATGGTACCTCATGTATTTTGGTGAACATCTATGCTCCTAACTCTAAGGTGGGTAGGAACAAATTTTGGAAAAGATTAGCTAAAGTGAGAAAAAAATTCTGGAAGGAAAGTTGGATTATTATGGGGGATTTTAACACCCCCCCGAGGGAGAATGAAAAATTTGGGGGTATTCCCTCTCAGTTGGATAGCATAATGGATCTTATGGACTTCATCAACTCTCAATCTCTTCATGATATGGAGCTCCAAGGAGATATTTACACTTGGTCCAATAGGTGTAGTGGTAATGATTTAATCTGAGATAGGCTTGATAGAGCTCTCATTTCTACTAAATGGCTTACTTAATATCATTGTAATCTCATTGTGTTGTGTTGGATTGGCTCTGATCACTCTCCTATCTCTTAATGTTGAACCCTTATGTGGGAAGTGCAATTTTCCTTTTAGATTTGAGAAAATGTGGACTCTCCATCCCAATCTAGAACCTTGCATTGTTGATTGGTGGAATATTGAAGTGAAAGGAACTTCCATGTTCATAGTGGCTAAGAAGTTGAGAAATATAAAAGACAAGGTAAGAACTTGGAATAAGGAGGTTTTTGGGGATCTTTTCTTAATGAAAATTGATATTCAGATGGACCTTAAAGATATCTAGGATAGGATTTAAAAGGAGGGGTATTCCAATACTTCAGAAGTAGAGATCTAGATCTATATGGCTTTTTGTGGGTGATAAGAATACTAGGTTCTTCCATATGACTTCTCTTAAACACAAAGCTTCTAATAGGATTTCTAACTCAATCCCCAAAAACTCTAAGATTGATAATGAAGAAGATATAAGGATTGAAGCTAGGAGATTTGTTTCTAATCTTCTTATAGCAGATTAGAATCTCAATATTCCAAATCAAGAGAAACTTCTGAATTATATCCCCCTAATGGTGAATGAGGATCTAAACTCTTCCCTTTTGGCTATTCCCTCGATGAAGGAAATTTAGACTATTGTCTTTTCTTTTGAATGCAATAAACCTCCTAGCCTTGATGGTTTTCCTATTTAGAATGCCCTCATAGTTGTGGTTCTCTTCGAGGACATGATGGCTGAGATCATTTGGAAGGAAAACCCTTCTAGCATCTTATATGTATCTTCTAATTTCAATTTGTTGTCCCTGAAAGATGATCCTCCTCCTTGTTGGGCTTAGGTCTGGCTTAAAGATAGCATCCCCAAGGAGAATTTTTTTTGGTGTGTCCTTCAGAATAAAATCATGACTATTGATAATCTATGCCACATGGGTTTTTACTTAACTAATAGGTGTAGTCTTTGTTTGAATGACCAGGAATCAGTTGATCATATATATATTCATTCATTGTCCCTTTTGTATCTCTATCTGGTGTAAGATCTTATCTTCACTCAATATGAGATGGATCTTCCCTAATAATATTCAAGAATTATTTTTTGAATGGTGATGTCCCTTTAGAGGAAGGACTCTCAAGATCCTGTAGAATTTTATTCTTCCTCATACTCTATGCGGTATTTGGAATGAGAGAAACAATCACATTTTCCATGATACTATTTTCCCCCTGATGTGGTTGAGTTTAAAATTGTGAGGGATATCTCTAAAAATATCAACATTTCCTTGGAGCTTCCTATCCTAGCTTCCCCTTCTGAAGAGGAAATTTGTCTTGTTTGGAAGGTGAATCTAAGAAGTTTGGTCAGTTCCCTAATAATACTAGTGATCTAATTTATGAAACCAGATTACAATACCTAGTGTGATACCTGCAGTATTGTTAAATTCAACATGAAAATTGAGAAGAGTAACAACAAGATTGCAAACCAAAAATTGCTCCATTCTTTTTTGAATATTGGAGTTTATACAAATCTGATGGATCTCAAGGGTCATCAGAATCCCTTGGAAATAAAATGAAGAGTCACCATAATGTTTATTACAAATGAACTATTCAAACTATCCAAAATTATCAAAAAAACTATATATAAAAATTAGGTCCACTTGGAGAAGGCATAACTTTCTAGTCCTAGCTCTAAATTGCGAACTGTAAAATTCATAGGAAAAGTATTCAAAAAATCATGAATCAAATTATTAGGAGGCATCCAAGCCCATAAATGCATCGAAGATCCACAAAAATAAAGTTTTCTAAAACATAGGAAAATTTGAAAAATTAGATTTCACTATTTTCCCAACTTAATCCTGATCATTCCCCCCCCCCTTGAGAGGAAATGGGTCCCATTGCACTAATTTTTTGCAACATATGAGGAAATCATTCTTCAATTTGTTTCTTAGTAAACCACTTTCCTTGATGAGAATATTGAGTAGTTCAAACCACCTAATACAAAGGAATGTTCTGATTTCTAAAAGTCTTTAAAATGACTTCAATAACATGGTCACATTGGACTAGAGTAGTAGTAGATGTATTTAACTGTGCAACTTGAATGTGTTCAGTAGCTTGGGAAATGTCCAACAAAGGAGGAAAATAGGGTCTCAACAATTCTACATTGAAAACTAGATACAGTCCCAAAAAGGATGGCAAATTAAGTTCAAAAGAGTTCTCACCAACCTGTTTCACAATAGTAAATGGGTCATAATGAAGAGGATGAACCTTCCTATTTGGTCCGTGTAGGTGCTCTTTCTAATTATGTAACCATACCTTGTCACCAATCTAAAATTGATGAGGAGTTCTATTCTTATCATGCCTTTCCTTATACTTCTGATTACTCTGCTCCAAGATCTCATAAACTTGTTGTAGGTGTCTAATGTTATCAATGATTTTTTATTCTTTATCTACCTCCTTGTCACCATTCAATGGACTATTAGATTATAGAGATGGTATTGCTACATCCATAGGTACCAATGGTTGGTACCCAAGAGAAACCTCAAATGGACTATGCCCTATAGTACTATGGAGTGCATAGTGTTAATATGATTTAGAACAATAGAGAGAGGGGGTGGTGAATCATTTGTTCTCAGGTCTAGATGTATAAAAAAAACTTTAAAACTCTTCAACAAATTAGATCCAACAACCAACAGCTACTCAGTCATTACTGATTGCATAACAAAAACATATAATAGTGCAGTCCACTATCTAATAGTTTCGAACTTGCAAAACACATAAATGTTAAAAAAAATAAATTCAAACAAGTATTAACACCGGGATTTATAGTGGAAACCCAATTAGGGAAAAACTACTTTGTAACATGTTACTATTATTTTCACTCTTCTGAAGTGATCTCTATGAAAAGCCAACCATGTCAAAGATTACAAACACATTGTCAGGTGTGACCCGGTTAAGGGATTTAAACCACTCTATTAAAAGTGCACCTTGTTAGAGGACTTACATTCATCCCATTAGAATGAAACCTTGTTCAAAGGATTTATACAAACAACTATTAGGTCAACCTCTGTTAAAAGGATTTTGATTGATACAATGGTTAGAAAGTAACAATAGTATTGATCTGGAAAACATACAACTCACTTTGTAAATATCAGATCCAATTTCGTACACATATGCTAGCTTTTTGACTGTGAAACTTTACCATCTCCATCACTGATCTACTTGGAAATCTCTTCAAGAAATCACAACACTTCTCCTTCAGCCTTTTCTGTTTATACAATCAATAACATCAACAATAATTCCAACATCCTCTCCTCTATTCAACCTCATGCTTAGATTTCCTTAATACTTCCTCAAATTAGGTCAATACATCTTTTGCCACTTAATCTCCTTTGTAATTCTTAGGGTTAGGTCAGATTCATTGAATCCTTCCAACTTTATGTTCTTCATCTATCCCTCTAGAAATATCTCAAATATATTAATAGATTTATAATAAAATGTTTTTTTTCATACAATCAATAAATAAAGTAAACACATTTTACATAATCCAAGAATTTGACTATGTCAGCTAGAAATCTGAATTCTTCCTCAAATGTAAATTACTGACGCTCAGTTAATACAGTGTTCAATTCCTCGGTCTTCATTAGAAAGCTCAGTCACCTGAAATTTTTTTTCCTTGGCTAATACTGTCTTCCTCGATAATTAACTGATGTTTGGTCAACACTGAATTTACTTGGCATATACTAGCTTGGTCAACACTAACATCACTAAGCTTAAACTGGATTTATTTACTTTTTCTTGGTTAAGCCTACCAGTTTAGTCTTCATTCTTACTTAGATAAACAATACATTATCTTATCATTTTTCCACATAATCGAGTACTCATTTAAGTATCAAGATAAATCAACCTTTCCTTAGGTACTATTGTTACCAACCTTGCCTATCCCCTTCACAACAATCAAATAGATATAATACTTTCTTAGATAGAAACAATCTTACTAGTTAAGGTTTGACATCAATGATAATACAACAATTACTTCAATTGTAGTTTCCAACACATGGTTGTAGCTGTGTTGCACATAGGGTAAAATTTCATCCCATGTGCGAGGATGTTTGCAATGATACATTAGTAAAATATGAATAATCATTTGATTCACCACTTCTGTCTGATCATCTATTTGGGGATGGAATGTTGTGGACTTTTTCAACTTGGTGTCCATTTTAGCCCATAGTGCAGACCAAAATTTTCTAATGAACCTACTATCCCTATCATAAATAATGGTTTTTGGAAAACCAAAATGAACCCAAACATGTTCAAAAAATAGCTTGGCATTATCTTCTATAGAAATCATCTTTTTACATGCCACCATGATAGCCATTTGAGAAAACCTATCTACCACCACATATACACAATCATACCCCCACCAAGTAGTTGGAAACCCATACATAAAATCCATTGAAATAGACTACCATGGCTTATTGGGAATAGGTAATGGTAAGTATAGACCCAACTTATAGTTTGTTGGCTTTGCAATTGCACAAGCTACACAATTTTGTATATGTGAAATGATATCTTGCTTCATTTTTGGCCAATAGAAATACTTTTGAAGGATATCAGTAGTCTTACTAATACCAAGATGTCCTGCAACATGAATATAGTGAGGTTCCCATATCATTTTATTCCGTTCCTTGGTGGGTACACACATGTGACCATTATGGCAGAGAAACCCATCCTCCAAGTGAAAATCAGAGACAAACTTTCCTTCTACCAAATCATTATGGGTGTTAGAAAAATTAGGGTCAGTACCATATAGTTGTTCCCAAGTGGAAGATTGATGACTACATGAATCGATCACTATTGTCAAACCTCTAATTGGAGGCCTACTCAAACAATCTGCCACCTTGTTACTGCTTCTTTTTTTATGATGAATGTTGAGGTGAAATTGTTGTAGATAGGCTGACCATCATTGATATCTATGATTCTACAGCTTCCCTTGTGTTTGCAAGAATTGAAGTGGTTTATGGTGTGTATGTATAACAGTTTCCTTTCCCAGTATATAATGTTTCCATTGTTTGTAGGCTTGAATAATGGCATACAAATCCTTATCATAGGTGGGGTACCCACGTATTGTATTAGAAAAATTTTCACTGTGATAGGCAATAGGATGCCCATGTTGTTTGAGTACCGCACCAAGAGCATAATTAGATGCATTTGTTTGTATCTCAAATGATTGGTGTAGATGTGGGAGGACCAATAATGGTGCTAAACATAATCTTTTCTTTAACTCCTCAAATTCTTGTTGCTTTGCCTCTATCCACTAAATTTTTTCTTGTGCTCCACCCCTTAGTGATTGATTAAGAGGCCATGATGCATGTGAGAAACCAAACACAAATCTGTGATAGAAGTTTGCTAAGCCCAAGAAGCTGTGAAGATCTGTGAAATTTTTAGGGGATGGCCAATCTCAGTTTATTTGAATCTTTGCTAGATCAACATGATCACCCTCAGTATCAATGATATTCCCTAAGTATTGAATACTCTGCATACCAAAAGAACACTTCTCAATGTTGGCATAAAGTTTGTGTTTTTGCAGATTTGAAAGCACTTGTTCAACATATTGCAAATGCTCAGACCAAGTTCTACTAAAGATGAGTATGTCATCCAAATAAAAAACCACAAAAGAATCAATGAATGGTCTAAGCACATCATTCATCAATCTCATAAATATGGCTAGGGAATTTTTTAGGCCAAAAGGCATGACCAACCATTCAAACAAAGCTTCCTTAGATTTAAATATAGTCTTCCACACATCTACTGGATCAATTGGTACTTGGTTGTATCCAGCCTTCAAGTCAATTTTTGTAAAGAAATTATCCCCCCTAAGTTTTTCCAACAAATCATCAATTCGAGGGATTGGATATCTATTCTTAACAAAGATTTTTTTCAATGCCCTATAATCAATACAAAGCCTCCATGTCGCATCTTTCTTTTTAGCAAGGACAATTAGACTTCCACAAGGTGAAGCACTTGGATGAATGTGTCCTTTCTGAATCAACTCTTGAATTTGTCTCTTAATCTCATCATTTTCCAAAACTAACCTCCTATATATTGGTTCATGTGGTAGTGGTGTGGCTTAGATTAAATCAATAGAGTGCTTGACTTGACAGTGTGTTGGTACTCCCACTGGTGGTTAAACACACTATGATATTATTTCAAAATTTTATCCATATGATTTTGTTGATTTTTTGTTATGGTTATCTTAGCATGTGTATTAAGAACAACTGACTTTGTTTTTTCAAGGTGAATCATGAGTAGAACAAAAGCTCCAGTTTGAGCAATCAGGTGTTTACATTATTTAGCACTAATCAAAGAAGCAGTTTGTGTTGGACATACCTCTAGTATTTGACACCTCTTCCCACCAAGCTTGATTGTAACACAATGTAGCTGGAATCATACACACAATGCCTTTGATACATGCATGTTTTCCCCAATAAGACATCACATGCATCCAATGGTGCTACATCACATATCACTTCATCCTTGAAAGGCTTGATTGAATATGGTAGAGGACACTATTGATTTATTTGAATATATTGTCCCTCATTTACCCATCCCATAGAGTATGGTTGTGGGTGTCTTGTCACTTTCAGATTTAATCTTTTGACTGTCTCCCTAGAGATCAAATTCTTTTGACTCCCACTGTCAACAATAAAATGCAAAGGCTTTCCATCAACCCACATCTATGAATGAAAAAGTCTCTCTTCATCTTTCTGGGGCAATACTTTAGTAGTTCCAACTATGACATCTGGGTTTGCTTCTATGATGGAATTATTCTCCTATTTCTCAGATTGGTGACGATTTAGGTTTAGCTTCCTCTCCTTGTATTTTTGTCATTAAATTTTTAATACTTTGACAATCCTTTGTATTATGGGTTGGGGACTTATGCATCTCACACCACATGCCTATGTCTGTTTGTTTCTTTTTAGTAGACTGCCATGTGTTCTTGGGTGATTTTGAATAAGGTTCCTTGTTCACCTATTTCCCTACAAATTTCTTGCCACCTTCAACCCTTGGCTTGTTGTTTGCAAAGTAGTCCCTCTTCCCTTTCTACTTGAATTTATCTTCAATTTTTGTAGCATATTTATAGGCAATTTCCAATGTCTCAATATTAAAAAATTCCATCTCTGGTTGAATATACCTATGAATTCCACTTTGATATTTCAAAATTCGATGCTTCTTTGAATCCTCAATACCAAGTTTTGCTGAAAGTGAATGGAATGTATTGGTGTAATCTTTCATAGATTGATCCCTCTTTTGTTGAAGAAGCAACCATTCTATGTATTTTTGTTCATATACATCCTTTGAAAAGTAAGATTCTTTTATGTATTCCACAAATTCTCCCCATGTGGGCTTCTTATCAAGAGATATTTCAAAACCATATTCAGTAAGTAATTCTCATTCTTTATTTGTTATTTTGGTTTTCCATGCTAATTTCACATGGGTTTTAGCTTTGAGGAGAGAAAATGTTATTTTTTCTACATCTGAGAAATTATTTATAGAAAAATATCTCTCCAACTTTGATAACCAGTTATCAATAGCTTCATAATCAAATTTTCCTTCAAAATTTGGGATGTCCAAATTGACCTGCACTTTGAAAGGGGTATTACCATGAAATGAAGTTCCTGATCCAGAGGATTTTTTATTCTATAGGTGTTAAAATTGACTCATCATCTCCTCTCATTTCTTATTTAAAGCTTCCTATCACCAACTTCTTAATAGCATCGTCTGACATCTTCGATTGTGTGCGTCTCAAAGATGGATATTTTGACAAATCTTGTTTATCCAATCCTAATCTTTGGTAGGAAGACCTTGTGTAAATTGGTATAAAGGAGCATTCCTAATCTGATACCACTGATCTAATTTATGAAACCAAATTACAATACCTGGTGTGATACCTGCAGTATTGTTAAATTCAACATGAAAATTGAGAATATTAACAACAAGATTCCAAACCAAAAATTGCTCCATTCTATTCAAATATTAGAGTTTATACAAATATGATGGATCTCAAGGGTCATCAGAATCCCTTGGAAATGAAATGAAGAGTCACCATAATATTTATTACAAATAAACTATTGAAACTATAAAAAATTATCAAAAAAACTATATATAAAAATTAGGCCCACTTGGAGAAGGCATAACTTTCTAGTCCGAGCTCCGAATTGCAAACTGTAAAATTAGTTGGAAAGCTATTTAATAAATATTGAATCACATTTTGGGGGTGACACACCGTTGATACCTCCAGGAGGCATCCAAGCACAGAAATGCATCAAAGACCCTAAAAAATGCAATTAACTAAAACATAGGAAAATTTAAAAAAATAGATTTCAGTATTTTCCCAACTTAATCATGATCATTCCTCCCCTCTTCAGAGGCAATGGGCCCCATTGCACTAATCTAGTGCAACATATGAGGTAATTTTTTTTCAATTGTTTCCTTAGTAAACTAATTTCCTTGATGAGAATGTTGACCAACTCGAACCACTCGATACAGAGGAATGTTCTAATTTCTCAAAGTCTTTAAAATGACTTCAGTAACATGGTCACATTGGATTGGAGTAGTAGTCGATGGATTTAACTCTAAAGCTTGAATGTGTTTAGTAGCTTGGGAATGTCCAACAAAGGAGTAAAATAGGGTCTCAACAATTCCACATTGAAAACTGGATGCAGTCCCAAAAAGGATGGCAAATTAAGTTCAAAAGCATTCTCACCAACTTGTTTCACAATAGTATATGGGCCATAACAAAGAGGATGAAGCTTCTTATTTTGTCCATGAAGGCACTCTTTCTAAGGATGTAACCATACCTTGTCACCAATCTAAAACTAATGAGGAGTTCTATTCTTATCATGCCTTTCCTTATACTTTTGATTACTCTGCTCTAAGATCTCATAAACTTGTTGTTGTAGGTGTCTAATGTTATCAATGATTTTTTCTTCTTTATCTACTTCCTTGTCACCATTCAATGGACTATTAGATTTTAGAGATGGTATTGCTACATCCAAAGTTGCCAATGGTTGGTACCCAAGAGAAACCTCGAATGGACTGTGCCCTATAGTACTATGGAGTGCACGGTTGTAGCTATGTTACACATAGGGCAAGATTTCATCCCATGTGCAAGGATGTTTGGAATGATACATCCATAAAATATGAATAATCATTTGATTCACCACTTCTCTCTAACCATCTATTTGTGGATGGAATGCTGTGGACTTTGTCAACTTGGTGTCCATTTTAGCCCATAGTGTAGACCAAAATATGCTGATGAACCTGCTATCCCTATCAGAAATAATGGTTTTTAGCAAACCAAAAAGAACCCAATCATGTTCAAAAATAGCTTGGAAATATCTTCTACATAAATCATCTTTTTACATGCCACCATGATAGCCATTTAAGAAAACATGTCTACCAACACATATACACAATCATGCCCCCACCTGGTAGTTGGAAGCCTAGACATAAAATCCATTGAAATAGACTACCATGGCTTATCAAGAATAGGTAATGGTAAGTATATACCGAACTTACGGTTTGATGGCTTTGTAATTGCACAGGTTGCATAAGCTTGTATATGTGAAATGATATCTTGCTTCATTTTTGGCCAACAAAAATAATTTTGAATGATAGAAGTAGTCTTACCAATACCAAAATGTCCTTCAACATGACTGTAGTGAGCTTTTGATATCATTTTCTTCTATTCTGTTAGGTCATTTTCCTGTCATAGCCAAAATCCTAAGAAAATGGTTTATTCTTGCAAAATTTTGTAAATTCGCCATGACCAGCTACAAGGTTGTTTTTATCAGCGATGCAGATCTGTTATGTTTCATGGCTTGCACCCTTAGCCTTGGTTATTCCAAGATGTATACAAGCTCCATTCCAGATCACATGGACTAATGTGCAAAAACTTGGAAGATATACTAATTTTAAGGTCTGAGAAATAGGTCAAAATCCATGTCCTAGGGCTTCATGAAATTGTTTAAGTCCAAAAACCCTAGCCAAAGTCATTTTTCTCATTACCTTTTTAGGCCACTTAGGTCCCCTTTCTACACAGGTCTAATTTCCTTTCCCGGGTTGTTATGTTTCTATTTAGTGATTACACGACTGAGTGTTCACACATTCTCCTAATCTCAGCGGTTATGTATCTAACATCTAGCGACCTAGTGAGAGGTTTGAGTTTCCTTCAATCACAAAATCTCAATATATACGGTAAAGGCATGAAGATTTTAGAGATTAAATAGGGACCATTGATGCAGATTTGATCTGGCGATTGGTATCAATTCTCCAGATAGAACCCATGGTTAGTAAAAGATTTAGCAACTTGGAGATTGCCTTAGTCCCACATTCTCAGGACTTAACCCTAGTTTAAAGAATGATTATGACATTCATCGAATTCCTTTGTTCACATAATCTCTAGATGGGCATGGGTTAGGTCAATGGTTTATTTTCAGTGGTTAATTTTCTATTCAGTGATTTGGCAACTGAGGCTTTCACATGTTCTCATGATATAACCTAAGGTCAAACATTTATCTAGCGAATGTGAGATTGCTTAGTCACCTAATCTCTAGGTCTGATCACAGTTAAAGGCAAGGCAGGTTTTCTCTTTGTTCTCTGAATTGCTTGATAAAAGGTGAGTTAAGTTCTAGTCTTAGTGATTTAGTGATAGCCACAGGATGAGGACAAGATCAATGATCAGTGCGTACTCTCGAGATATAATTAGGGTTAAGAGAAATGTTCTGAGATCTAGTGAATACTTTAGTCACATGATCTCATAATCAAGCATGAGTTAAGGTTAAGAAGGCTTGGAGATAGAATCTGGACCCTTGATGAAAATGAATCGGGTGGTGGTCACATGTTCATTGGATCAAACTAGGGGTCAAGGAAAGATTGTGAGATTATGCGAATGCTTCATTCATGTGATCTCCAGACCAAACCAGGGTTAATGTTTTTATTCAATGACTTGGAGAAAGCCTTTAGTCGTGTGTTCACTGAATGACTTAAGGTTAAAGGGGCTAGCCATGGTTAAAAGATAAATACTTTGCAAGTCAAATTTGATCCAATGATAGTCGTGATTCCGCAAAGGAAATGTGCTTAAAAGTTAGTGATAGTGACATTGTGACAGCTGTCCAATGAAAAGACCAAGGTCAAGGTGGGTCCAGTTGCCAGGTATGTCGAGGTGTTCATTTTTGATTGGATGCTAAGATATGATGATGTGGCCAAGTAATTTTAAAGGGCTTAGTTGACTGTTTGATAATTTTCAAGAACCATCCGATGTGCCAAGAAAGGATGAAGATCAATGACCACATTTTAAAACTAATCAGTTAGCCATTACTGCCAGAATTTGAATTGATTAAGGGTTTTTCTATAGGGTTTTGAATAGTGAAATAGATATGAAAAAGCCAGATCTGATTTGTTTGCTCCAAGGACTGTTGTAGGTAAAGAAATGATGAAGATGATATGGGCAACCTCTTGATCTGATTTTGTTTCCTGATGTGCCATGTTGAGTTAATGCTAAGGACTGATGTTTTAACTTGGGTGGCTAGGGTTTGTTAGATGTTAGAATTATTTCCTTGCTCTGATTCACGCAAGTTTCCTCTTGGTGCTTGTGGCATTTATTTTTGTTTTTCTTGCAACAAGAAATCAGTTCAAATTGTAAGTGTAGTTAGCCTGTGATTATGAAACCCAAATAATTATACATTAGATTTGATCTGATCCTTCCCAGGTTTTCAGGCTTTCTTATATGCTTTTATTTCTTGTTTTATTTGGTTGTTGGAAGTGGTTGGAAATCTAATTTTTCCCTAAATGATTAGATTCTTGTTGCAATCCTAGTATCAAGGATTTTTCATGATCATTTAGGAGGGGTCATCTTTTGGCTGGGTAAGAGGTCTAGGTTTAGTCTCTTCTTGGTTTTAGAATATTGGTTGATGATTTTTCTCTCACTCTAGAATGTAGTAAGTTCTTATATTAAACAATATTATTGTATCAAAGGAAATTTTATGATCTTTTGCATATTGTTGAAGTGGTTTAGATCTTGAAGCAGGTGTATATAAAGGCATGATCTTCATACTTAATATAAATATCATTTCTCATTTCTCTCCATTTGTGTTCATCTAATGAGTTTTGAATTTTTCTAATTCATTGTATGGAGTTTTATCCATGCATATGTTGTCATTCTCTAGTTCTAATTTAGGATCAGATTAAATGACGCTTTAGATGAAGCATAGATTAATTGGGTTTTCACTGGATGTTTGTAAGTAGTGTGGATTTGGGTTTTTATATTTATGGCTTTGATCTGTGATGAAGATTAGTAGTTGGATTCTATATTCTATTGTAAAATAGAGACCTAGCCCAATGGATAAGGCATTGGTGAGGAGCAAGTAGATTCTACAATAATGTGTCTGATATGGTGTGTTACATCCTACAAATATTAATCATTACCATTCCAAAAATCCCTCAAAGTCTTGAGGTCACAAGGTCATTTTGTTCCATCATAGTAATGGAGAGTCAATGAATGATTGGTTATCATTCAGTACTTTCTTGCTATTATCTTCTTTTCTTCAATCCAGTTTAAAGTCCTAAAAGTGTCATATTTTACTAGATTAGGTACACCCACCTTGGTTTTGCAGAGCCAGAAGTGCAGAGGCCAGTCTTGTCCCTATAGTTGGTCTAGTTATCTACTAATATCCCTATATTTGGAACTAACCCCCCCTCAAAATCAATCTTAGGTATGTTGGTTTCTTTTTGAGTATAAAATCCTTTTCAGGAACCAACAAAAGGATGACTCTACTGGGGAAGGAGTAAATGACAACAAGTTTTCAGATGGTCATTTCGTTGATTTGCTAGATCATCCCAGAGTCTTGGTTGAAGGTATAGAGTTAGTTTCAAAAGCTTTTAAATCTTCTCACCAAGTGTGGGTGGTGACTCTGAGTTCTCTATTTGATCAGTGCAGTCCTTGATAAATAGTGTGTAAATCCTGGTGAAGTTTTGTGTTGGTTGGAAGGAGATACAAAGACAAGTAAAATATTTTCCTCTTCAAGGAGGTGGCAACTCTACAAGCAAAGAACCTGATGGAGTTGCAAAGAAGGCTCTAGATCTACCTTGCTTCGCAATCAACAAGCTAAATTTCAACTGCAGTACTTCTAGGTATGTTGATTTTCATGTGCCTTTCTTTTATGAAAATTAGTAGTGAAGAATGTTTCCCTATCAAGTGTTCAACACTAGTGTAAAGGGAAGAGTGAGATAAGATGAGTGGTTCTCATCTTGTTTCAAATAAGATGGATAACTATGGGAAAAGCCAGTCTAGAAGGTTGTGTTTTATCAAGCTGGATAGAGCTTTAAGTTGTGCTCATCTTCCAAGATCCTCCAATTCTTTTCCTAGTGAGCTCATGGATCTGATTCTAGTTTTTGATGGCCAGTTTGAATCAACATTAGAGAATGTCCTAGCATTCTTCAAATTTGTTGTTGAATATTAGATTTATGAGGAGGATGTTAGTATGTGTTTTTGGGAGATCCCTTAAAGGGATTGCATTTGATTGGTACTTCAATTTACCCCTTGTTAGCACCTGTGAATTTTTTCATGGCTCTAGCATTTTTCTGCTAGTCTCTGCAGTCTCTTTTCTGGTCTCTGGCTTTGAAACCCTTGCAAAAATTCAAAAATCTAGCCGTTGTAGTGAAAAATCCCTAAAATGCCTTGGCCTTGTTCTAATTTTGTGTTACTTTATTCAGACCACTTAAAACTCTAAAACGCATGTGCTTATAAATTTTTATCACCTCACAGGGTCGTGTCCTTTAATTTTTCCTAGGCCAGCTCCCTTTTAATATTTCGTAGGTCCTCAGCGCTTAATATTTTCCTAAGCCTAGGTTTGTCAGCATTAATTTTTCCTAAGTGTCGGCCTTTATTTTGTGTGGTTGTCATTTTTTTGCAAGACTTTCTATTGTCAGAGTTTCTGACATGCGAACATGCGACAAGGTGCCACCTGTCCCAGTGGGCTCATCTTCAAGGTGTGTGGTGAGTTAAAGCACTGCAAGATCTGGTGGCTATCATTATACCACTGAGGTAAAGTGCTCATTGTTTAGCATGGTGGTGTAGCGACAATCATTCGATGTGATGGTAGACAGTAGACTTGTGGGTCCTCTGGGTGATGAGGTGGTTTTCATAGTTGGTGAACTGTGATTGGTCCACAAGGTAATATGTTGGCAGTTGTCAGTGGGACCTAAGTTTCTGGCTTGTTAGTGGGCCCTGACATCTGCAAAAAATTGACGGTGGGTGTAAGTTCTTACTGAATGTGTCAGAGGCTTGAGATTATGCAGCAGCCATTCTTTCTCTTGTGTGATGTAATCTTTTGTTTCAAGTGGGTCCACTACTAGGTGTGTGTAGTTGGCATCTTTTCATTGGTCCATGAGGTGTTGAGTCAGCATTTGTTAGGGGTCTTGTGTCAGAGAATCTGCAGAGTGGTATCAAAGGGTTGGTTTAATGGATATTTGATGTTCACATAGAATCTTTTAGCTCTATGTGAACTTACAATAGCTGTTGATCTTATTTCTTAGCAGGTGGGTCTTGTCAGAGGTGACTAGGTGGAGGCGACAAATGGTGTGATGACATGTGGTAGTTTTTAGATGGGCCTAGGGGTATTAAGTGCTTAGTCAAGAAGTGGGACCATCTGATGATTCATTGTTGGTGTGTTGTGTTCTAATTGGTCAAGATGGAAGGAAATGTGGACATGTCAGTGGGCCTGGAAGATTCAAAGGATGCAGAGATGGAGGATCTAACGGTTGTCATATCTTCGGGTAGAATCTTTTGAGGCTATGCAATCTTACACCGGCTATTTGATTAAAACCTTATAAAGAGTGGGTCTACTAGTCTCAAGGGAGTTAATATGCTATAAGATCTAACGGTTCTCATGATACCATTGATCGAAGATGCACATGCTTTATGCCAACACTTTTGCGATGACTGTCCAATGCGAAGATAAGAAAAATTTTGTGACATGTTCCCAGTGTTTGACAGAGATGATGTGGGGGATTTTCAATGGTCCATGTGTTGCTGACTGTGTTATGTCAGTGGAGCCACCAGTTTGTAAAGAGGTTAAAGTGCCACATGATCTCTTGGCCGTCATTACACCACAAGGGTAAATTGCACGATGGATAAGTCAGTGATGTAGCGACAATCGTCGATCTTCACTATAGACAAAAAGCTTGCTCGGTGGGTCCTTTGCACCAGTTGTCACTAATGTGCTATTTTCTTATTCACCGGGTTGTTGTCTAGGTGGCGGCTAACTGTTCTGGGTCCTGCAGACATTTTAAAAGTTATTATGAGCCACCCGATCTATCGGGAAGAACACAACATCGACGGTCATGTTTTAAAAGTCTTCTATCATGACCATTTTATTTCAAATTCAAATTTTCAATTTTCCTTAGACATTTCCAGTGACAGAAAGGACTGGTTTTAATTACTTTTGAGGCCGGATTTGATTTGTTTGGTGGCGCCAGTGGTTGCAGTGTGGTCCAGGTTGCCATGATCAAATTGTAGGGGGGTTTATACCATGTGGGGATGGTTAATTTTGGTGGCTCAAGGCATTTTTCAGGTCTGATTAGATTGGTTTATATGGTGAAATTTATGATTTTCTTGTACTTCTCAGAGATTTTTCTCATTCATGAAGATCATCCTTGGATTTGACAGACCTGTACTTGGTTTTCCCTCCAAGAATTTTGATTTTATGTTGTAATTAGGGTTGGTTTAGTTGTTGGAACCCTAATCCTAGCTGTCCAAAGCTTGTTGCATCCTAAATTCTTTTGGGATTCCAAGGCAGCTAGTGGTATAAATTGTTGAAGTTTTGACTTTGTAAGGGTTCTAAAATCCTGGTTCCTAAGGGTTCCTTTTCGATTCCATGAAGGGTCCTTTTCCTGTAGATTTTCTCTACTTCTCTGCATATAGGGTGTTCTTTCTTCCTTTGTTGGTTCAGAGAATATGATATATATTGTAGTTGATTTGTCTTATGTATGAGGATCCAGTATATTCTTACTATTACCAAACTATCTCCATTTGAATCCTGAATTCATTAATCATACATCAAGGGTGTTTGATTTTTCTGTTTGCATTTCCTATGTGTTTGCAAGTGGAGTTGTCTTCACAGAGATAACTAGTTTAGGATTAGTTTTTATGTATGTATGAGCTGAGGTGTCAAAGATATGTCATGCTTGTCTTCCAGTGGATGTTGGTTAATGTATTATCTATTTATAGGTCTCTTCTAAGGGGAGGGTTAAAAAACCTTTGGATGGGTGATAACATACTTGAATACACAGGTGGGTTGTTAAAGTGAGGTTTGGTCATGGTGTGTGATTGATGTTAGGCATCAACATATTGAATACACTGTCTTCTTGTTTCATAGCTTTCTATTGCAATAGGGTATTTGACTTTGTTGCCCATTAGACAAGACACTAGTCTATGAGGGACTTAGGGTATCTTACGAGTCCTTTCAACCCATCTTTTAAATCATTTACATTCAGTTCCACCCTTTCACTTTCATGTTGTTAGGATAGGTCTCTAGTTTTCATACTCCTTCTATGCAAGTAGGGCTATTGCATGAGATCTTGGTTTCATTAAGGTACAAGATACCTATAGGGGTTTGAGAACCATTCCACAGTCAGTTACCTATAGGCCTATAGTGTGATTCAAGTTGTATGTGTGTGTAGATGAGGTATACCCGCCTGTGTGATGTGGAGCTCAAAGTGTAGAAGGATCTCTCTTTGATTCTTGTTAGTTGGCCTTTATCCTTGTCAGATTTGAAGTGTTGAGTGAATGTGACACTAGCCCAGTCAATCTTAATGTTAATCTGACCTTTGGGGAAAAAGAACACCTACACCCCCAAAATGCATCTCTTCATTGATCAATTTCAAATGGTTGCTTTTAGAAAAATTTGAGGATGATGATGAATGGAGTAAGTTATTAAAAGATCATCAGCAATAAGAGAATACAAGTAGCATTCTAGAGAAATCCATGTTTAATACTAAAGGTATTTCTTAGAATGATAAGGTTATGTTTGAGGAGTATTCAAATTGTAGTAGTGAGCAGGAATCAGAATCGTTGTATACAAGATCTTCAACTTGTTCAGAGATGTCTAAATTTGAAAGTCAAGATTATTTAAGTGAATATTTTGATGAAGATACCAAGGATGAGTTGGGCTCCCCTTTTCTCAAGAGTGATGAGATCTCTAATTTGTTGACAACTGAATATAATATACACATCTATGTTGTCAGCAAATATTAGACCCTATTGATATATGTTTTGACACTGATAATGAGGCAGGTGTTCAAAATGATGAAGATAATGATTCATGTTTGCATGAGTCCCTCTCATATAATAAGCTTGCAAAAGAAGAGGTTGAAGGCCATGACAATGTGTTTTCCTATCATAAAAATTCCAGTGATGAGAAAGTTTCTTGTTCATATCCTTTTCCTTCTTTTGTCGAATATGATAGTGAAGGTGACAATATTGAGGACTTAGTCTTCAATGATTGGGACAGTAAATTATTTGATATAAATGATGATGTAGATCAATTTTCCCTATGTCATAAATTTTTTGAAAGAGACCTTCACTTGGTTCGTGATCCAGTCAGTGAAGATATCATGGAGGAACCAAGTTTCTCAATGGTTGAAGCAATGCATGAAGGTCAATATGAGGATCCAAGTCCTTCCCAACTAGGTGAGTCTGTAGTAATGCATGATGATCACTATGTTTTATATTCTAATGCATTACTAGATCAATTTTTTATTTCCAGTCATCAAGAAGAGATGGATGATGTTCCATACTTTTTGGAGTATGGACATGATAATGGATATGACTAGAACAACATGGGCAGATTCAGCTATAGATTTATTTTTTAGCCCATGAGTATTCATATATGTTGGAAACAAGATGATCATGACATTTTTAGGTGGCTGGCCACATATGTGGATGAAAATCAGACCTTTGAATCAAGAGTTTTTTGATTTTCTTTTGGTGGCTCGGGGCTACCAAGTAAAGTTTTAATCTTGTAAGATATTTGTAAATATTTTCCTTTTTGTTGTGTGTTTCCTTTCCTGTCTCCCTGGTTTGTTTGTTAGTTTTTTGAGAAGGTTCCCTATAAGTTTTTGTCCAGTGGGTGGTCTACTTCCTCCATAAATTTTGAATTCTTTCATGGGCACAAGCTACCCATCATCCCTAGATAGAACCACTATTAGGCCATTTTCCTGTCATAGCCAAAATCGTAAGAAAATGGTCTATTCCTGCAAAATTTTGAGAAGTTTCCATGACCACCTGGAAGATTATTTTTATCACTGAAGAAGGATCAATTATATTTCATGGCTTTCTCCCTTAGCCTTGGTTAGTCCAAGATGTATACAAGCTCCATTCTAGATCACATGATATAATGTGCAAAAACCAAGGAGATATAATAATTTTAAGGTCTAAGAAATAGGTCAAAATCCATGTCCTAGGGCTTCATGAAATCATTTAAGTCCAAAAACCCTAGCCAAAGTCCTTTTTCTCATTACCTTTTCAGGCCACTTAGGTCACCTTTCTACACATGTCTAACTTCCTTCCCCGGGTTGTTATGTTTCTATTCAGTGATTACACGACTGGGTGTTTGTGTATTCTCCTGATCTTGGTGGTTATGAGTCTAAGATCTAGCGACCTGGTGAGTGGTCTCAGTTTCCTTCAGTTGTGCAATCTCCAGATATCTGGTCAAGGCATGAAGCTTTTAGAGATTAAACAGGGACCGTTGATGTATATTTGATTAGGTGGTTGGTGCTGATTCTCCATATACAACCCATGGTTAGTAAAAGATTCAGTGACTTGGAGATTTCCTCAGTCGCGTGTTCTTAGGACTCAACCCCAGTTTAATGAATGATTATGAGATTTAGCAAAGTTCTTTGTTTTCCTAATCTCCAGATGGCCTTGGGTTAGGTCAAGGGTTTATTTTTGGTGGTTAAGTTTCTATTCAGGGATTTGGAAACTAAGGCTTTCACATGTTCTTGTGATATAACCCGAGGTCAAGAATTTATCTAGCAAATGTGAGATTTCTCTGTCGTGCAATCTCTAGGTCTGACCATAGTTAAAGGAAAGTCATGTTTTCTCTTTGTTCATTGAATCTCTTGATAAAAGGTGAGTTAAGTTTTGGTCTTGGTGATTCAGAGATAGCCACAGGACGAGGACAAGATCAATGGTTAGCGTGTAATCTTGAGATATAGCCCAAGATAAGAGAAATGTTTCGAGATCTAGAAAATACTTCAGTTGCATGATCTCATGATCAAGAATGAGTTAAGGTTAAGATGGCTTGGATATAGAATCTGGACTGTTGATAAAAATGGATCGGGCAGTGGTCATGTGTTCACTAGATCAAACCAGGGGTCAAGGAAAGATTGTAAGATTATGAGAATACTTCATTTGTGTGATCTCCAGACTGGACCAGGGTTAAGGTTTTTATTCAGCAACTTGGAGAAAGCCTTCAGTCACATGTTCACTAAATGAATTAAGGTTAAAGGGGCTTGTAGTGGTTAAAAGATAAAGAATTTACACGTCAAATTTGATCCAATGGCAGTCGTGATTCCGCAAAGGAAATGTGCTCAAAAGTTAGTGATTGCGGCATTGTGAAAACTGTTCGATGGAAACACCGAGGTCAAGGTGGGTACAGTTGCCAGGTATGCTGAGCTTCTCATTTCTAATTGGATGCCAAGATATGATGATGTGGCTAGGTAATTTTAAAGGGCTTAGTTGACTGTTTGATGATTTTTGAGAACCGTCTGATGTGCCAAGAAAGGATGAAGATCAACGGCCATGTTTTAAAACTAATCAATTAGCCATTGCTACCAGAATTTGAACTGATTAAGGGTTTTTCTATAGGGTTTTGAATAATGAAATAGATATGACAAAGCTAGATCTAATTTTTTTTCTCCAAGGACAGTTGTAGGTGAAGAAATGATGAAGATGATATGGGTAGCTAGGGTTTGTTGGATGTCACAAGTATTTCCTTGCTTTGATTCATTCAAGTTTCCTCTTGGTGGTCCTGGCATTTATTTTTCTTTTTCTTGCAACAAGAAATCAATTCAAATTGTAAGTGTAGTTAGCCTGTGATTATGAAACCCAAATAATTATACATTAGATTTGATCTGATCCTTCCCAAGTTTTCAGGCTTTCTTGTCTACTTTTATTTCTTGTTGTATCTGGTTGTTGGAAGTGGTTGGAAACCTAATTTTCCTAAATGATCAGATGCTTGTTGCAATCCTGGTATATAGTATTTTTCATGATGATTTAGGAGGGGTCATCTTTTGGCTGGGTAAGAGGTCTAGGTTTAGTCTCTTTTTGGTTTCAGAATACTGGCTGATGATTTTTCTCTTAGTCTAGGATGTAGTAGGTTCTTGTATTAGATAGTATTATTGTATGAAAGGAAAGTTTTAGATCTTTTGCATATTATTGAAGTGGCTTAGATCTTGAAGCAGGTGTATATAAAGGCATGATCCTCATACTTAATATAAATATCATTTCTCATTTCTCTCTAATTGTGTCCATCTAATGAGTTTTGAATTTTTATAATTCATTGTATGGAGTTTTATCCATGCATATGTTGTTATTCTCTAGTTCTGATTAGGATCAGATTAAATGACACTCTAGATGAAGCATAGATTCATTGGGTTTTCATTGGGATGTTTGTAAGTAGTGTGGATTTCGGTGTTTATATTTATGGCTTGGATTTGTGATGAAGAGTAGTAGTTGGATTCTCTATTTTATTGTGCAATAGAGACCTAGCCCAATGGATAAGGCACTAGTCAGGAGCAAGTAGATTATGCATTAATGTGTCTGATATGGTGTGTTACATTCAACAAATATTAATCATTACCAATCCCAAAATCCCTCAAAGTCTTGAGGTCACAAGGACATTTTGTTCCATCATAGTAATGGAGAGTTAATGAATGATTGGTTATCATTAAGTACTTTCTTTCTATTATCTACTTTCTTTCAATATAGTTTAAAGTCTTAAAAGTGCCATATGTTACTAGATTAGGTACACTCACATTGGTTTTGCAAAGCCAAAAGTGCAGAGGGAAGTCTTGTCCCTATAGTTGGTCCAGTTAATTACTGATATCCTCATATTTGGAACTAACCCCCCCTCAAAATCAATCTTAGGTATATTGGTGTCTCTTGGAGTGTAAAATCCTTTTCAAGAACCAACACATTCCTTGGTGGGTACACATATGTGACCATTATGGAAGAGCAACCCATCCTGCAAGTGAAAATAAAAGAGAGACTTTCCTTCTACCAAATTATATAGGTGTTAGCAAAATTAGGGTCAATACCATATAGTCATTCCCAAGTGGATGATTGATGACCACATAAATCCAACACTATTGTAAAACATGCAATTGGAAGCCTACTCAAACAATCTACCACCTTGTTACTACTTCCTCTTTTATGATGAATGTTGAGGTGAAATTATTGTAGATAGGCTGACCACCTTTGATATCTATCATTCTGCAGCTTCCGTTGTGTTTGCAAGAATTGAAGTGGTTTATGATCTGTATGTATAATAGTTTCCTTTCCCAATATATAATGTTTCCATTGTTTGCAGACCTAAAAAATGGCAAACAACTCCTTATCATAGGTGGCGTACCTATGTACTATATCAGAAAAAGTTTCACTATGATAGGCAATAGGATGCCGATGTTAGATTAATACCGTACAAAGAACAGAATCAAATGCATTTGTTTCTATCTCAAATGATTAGTGTAGATGTAGGAGGACCAATACTGGTGCTTAACATAATCTTTTCTTTAACTCCTTAAATGCTTGTTGCTCTACCTCTATCCACTAATTTTTTTCTTATTCTCCACCCCTTAGTGATTGATTAAGAGTCCATGATTAATGTGAGAAACCAAACACAAATCTGAGATATAATTTTGCTAAGCCCAAGAAGCTACAAAGCTCAGTGAAATTTTTAGGGGATAGCTAATCTTAGATTATCTGAATCTTTGCTAGATCAACATGAACACCCTCAGTATCAATGATATACCCTAAGTATTGAATACTCTGAATACCAAAATAATACTTCTCAATGATGGCATAAAGTTTGTGGGCTTCCTATCAAGAGATATTTCAATACCATCTTCAGCAAGTAATTCTCATTCTTTATTTGCTATTTTGGTTTCCCATGCTAATTTCACATGGGTTTCAACTTTGAGGAGAGAAAATGTTATTTTTTAGGCATCTAAGAAATTATTTATAGAAAAGTATCTCTCCAACTTTGATAACCAGTTATCAACAACTTCAGAATCAACTTTTCTTTCAAAATTTGAGATATCAAAATTGACCTACACTTTGAAAGGAATATTGCCATGAAATGACGTTCCTAATCTAGAGGGTTTTTGTTTTTGTATAAGGTGTGAAAATTAACTCATCATCTCCTATCATTTCTTATTTAAAGCTTCCTCCACCAACTTCTTAATAACATCATCTGACATATTCGATCGTGTGCGTCTCAAAGGTGGATATTTTGACAAATCTTGTGTATCCAATCCTAATCTTTGTAAGGAAGTCCTTGTGTAAATTGGCATAAAGGAGTGTTCCTACTCTGATACCACTAATATGATTTATGAGACTAGATTACAATACCTGGTGTGATACCTACAATATTGTTAAATTCAACATCAAAATTGAGAAGATTAACAACAAGATTGCAAACCAAAAATTGCTCCATTCTATTCAAATATTGGAGTTTATACAAATCTGATGGATATGAAAGGTCATTAGAATCTCTTGGAAATGAAATGAAGAGTCAGCATAATTTTTATTACAAATAAACTATTCAAACTATCAAAAATTATCAAAAAAATTATATATAAAAATTAGGTCCACTTGGAGAAGGCATAACTTTCTAGTCCTAGCTCCAAATTGTGAACCTTAAAATTCATTGGAAAGGTATTCTATACATCTTGAATGAAATTTTGAAGGTCACACTTTTTTGATACTTGGAGGAGGCATCCAAGCCGAGAAATGCATTGAAGATGCTCAAAAATGCAGTTTACTAAAACATAGGAAAATTTAAAAAATTAGATTTCACTATTTTCCCAACTTAATCCTAATCATTCCTCCCCCCTTGAGGGGAAATGAGCCCCATTGCACTAATATGTTACAATAGATGAGGAAATTGTTCCTTAGTAAACCACTTGCTTTGATGAGAATGCTGACCAACTCAAACCCCCGATATAGAGGAATGTTCAGATTTCTCAAAGTCTTTAAAATGACTTCAGTAACATGGTCACACTGAACTGGAGCAGTAGTAGATGGATTTAACTCTCTAGCTTGAAAGTGTTCAGTAGCTTTGGAAATTTCCAACAAAGGAGGAAAAAAGGGTTTCAACAATTCCACATTGAAAACTGGATGCAGTCCCAAAAAGGATGGCAAATTAAGTTCAAAATCATTCTCACCAACTTGTTTCACAATAGTATATGGGCCATAAAAAAGAGGAAGAAGCTTCTTATTTGGTCTATGTAGGTTCTCTTTCTGATGATGTAACCATACCTTTTCACCAATCTGAAATTGATGAGGAGTTCTATTCTTATCATGCCTTTCCTTATACTTTTGATTATTCTAATCCAAGATCTCATTAACTTGTTTTTCTAGGTGTCTAATGTTATCACTTAATTTTTTTTGATTTATCTACCTCCTTCTCACCATTCAATGGACTATTAGATTATAGATATGGTATTGCTACATCCATAGGTTCCAATGGTTGGTACCCAAGAGAAACCTCAAATGAACTGTACCCTGTAGTACTATGGAGTGCACAGTTCTAGCTATATTGCACATAGGGTAAGATTTCATACCATGTGCGAGGATGTTTGGAATGATAGATCCATAAAATATGAATAATAATTTGATTCACCACTTCTATCTGACCATCTGTTTGGGGATGAAATGCTATGGACTTTGTCACCTTGGTGTCCATTTTAGCCCATAGGTGCAGACCAAAATTTGTTGATGAACCTGCTATCCCTATCAGAAATAATAGTTTTTGGAAAACCAAAATGAACCCAAACATGTTAAAAAAATAGCTTGGTAGTATCTTCTACAAAAATCATATTTTTACATGCCACCATGATAGCCATTTTAGAAAACCTATCTACCACCACATATACACAATCATGCCCCCACCTGGTAGTTGGAAGCCAAGACATAAAATCCATTGAAATAGACTACCATGGATTATCAGGAATAGGTAATGGTAAGTATAGACTGAACTTATGGTTTTCTAGCTTTGCAATTGCACAGGCTGCACAAGATTGTATATGTGAAATGATATCTTGCTTCATTTTTTTCCAATAGAAGTACTTTTGAAGGATAGCAGTAGTCTTACCAATACCAAAATGTCCTACAACATGACTTTAGTGAGCTTTCCATATGTGACCATATGGTAGAGAAACCCATCCTGCAAGTGAAAATTAGAGACAAACTTTCCTTCTACCAAATTATTATAGGTGTTAGCAAAATCAGGGTTAGTACTATATAGTTGTTCCCAAGTTGATGATTGATGACCACATGAATCTAACACTATTGTCAAACCTACAATTGGAGGCCTACTCAAACAATCTACCACCTTGTTAGTGCTTCATTTTTTATGATGAATGTTGAGGTGAAATTGTTGTAGGTAGGTTGACCACTATTGATATCTATCATTCTGCAACTTCCCTTGTGTTTGTAAGAATTGAAGTGCTTTATGGTCTATATGTATAACAGTTTCCTTTCCTAGTATATAATGTTTCCATTCTTTTCAGGCCTGAACAATGGCATACAACTCCTTATCATAGGTGGGGTACCTACGTATGTGTGTGTGAAAATTGTACCTGATCTGTAGACACAACACTTCAGTAAAACATTAGAGGTTAGCTATAATCAAAATCGTGCAAAATTAAAATCTAATTTAACCAAGTGATTTATTGCCTTCTAGTAGGTGCAAGATTAATGTTCTCAGATTGTTATCAAGATCAGTGACCTAGACGACACCTAAATGAGGGATTTGAATGCAATTGATCTAGATATGAATTGAATGCAATTAATCTATATTTTTGATATTTTCTATGCAATGATATGAAAACTTGATATGAAATCTATGATATGTAAAAACTGATATGCTATGAATTGATCTAACAATAATATGAAAACAAAAGTGATCTCACAACAATGTTGATTCGCAAGAGCTTTGATTTTCCCAATTGCAATTCTTCAACATGATTGTGCAAATTTGTGGATGAATTATGAAGAGCTGAGCCTTGGTTTTATAGAAATCCAGGGCTTTGGAGGTGCATGAGAGAAAGCCATAAATCACTCAAATTAACTCAGCTTGATTTTTGAGTTATCTGATAATAAAGATAATTTAATTCACAAAAATATGCAAAAGCTAAGTTTTAACTCAAAATAGAGTTTAGCTTTAATTCATAATTGATAGTTGTCTGCTTTTATGATTGTGCATGTTTTATTTATGAATTAATTTAATAATAAAGTGATTTATGCTCAACTTAACTGCTTTTTGAAAATAAATAATTGATTTATGGGTTAATCAATTATTTAATCAAACTTTTATTAAAAACTATATTATTAAATATTGACAACTTGCTTTAATTAATTAAATAAGAATTTAATCAATTATTCATAAGATATTAGATTTATTGTCAAAATTAAATAATACAATTAATAATAGATAGAATTAAATTTAATTACACAATTAAGTGGCAAGATATTAAATCTAATTAATTAAATATGAAAATATTCAATTAATCAAACTTAGGATAAATGTGATTTATTGCCAAATAATCATTAAATTAAAGATAATTAAGATAATTAGGAATATTACTAGGAATATTCTCCGATGGAAAATTTAAGATAATCAATTATGATTCGATGATGTTTAGATGTGCCTTAGGTTAGGACTTTGATGTCAATTTCGTTCGAATTGTTGATATAGAAGATTAATGAACTTATAGCCCATTTTTGGGGTATTACATTTTGCCCCTCTTTGAATTATTGTGCGAAGCGCAATGGTTCAAAGATAGTCTGTGTATGATAGAGATATGAAACTGATTCGAAATTGATAATTGATATGAGACAAAAGCTGATTGATATTGATTTGATATGGAGATAATAGGTCCTGAATGAAAAAAGATAATGTTCAGTACAACAAAAAATGAACCTATGATTGCGAAAAAGTGTCAAAATGCCTGATTCCAAACCTTAGGATTGCAAAGAGGTGAGTGACCGGTTCTAGACTCGATTGTCTTAACAGAACTAGTAGGTATCACATCCGAATCCTTTAGTTGTCGAAGAACCAAGGAAAGAACACTATGATCTGATGGTTGCAAAAATTGATACACTTTACAAGATTAGGAGAATACTAGATTGATATGGATCTTGAGGAATCTGATATGCCCCAAGTGATGATAGATTTGCCCCGAGCTATGAGGTCTTTTTTTGATGAATCAGTAACTAGACGTGATTTTTTGTCTTGATCACTGATGAAAGATATTGATAGAAATTGATTTACAGACTTTGAATGATGTGCAATACCATGCCCCCTTCGGGATTAAAATTAAAATCTGACAAGAAAAGTCAGTGTTTAGAGTTTAGAAGCATGTTAATTGATTTGAGAAGTGGTTATACACATCCGAGAATGCATTCTGCATCGTTGGAAGGTCCCAAAAGACCAAGTTTGACAAGGTCAAACCATGAGTTGACCATAGTTGACCAAGTTGAAATTTTGATAGTTTGATGTAAGATAATCAGTTAAGTTGAATTATGGATTTCTGTGATGATCGAAGGTCAAATATGCAAGTAGTTAATAATATAAACAATTTCAGATTTTGATTTTGATCCTGAAAAAGGATTCTACTTGCTGTTTCATTGGAGGAACCTTCATGTAAGATTCAGCTCTTGTTAGATTTGAAGATGCAATTTGAAGAATCGTTTAAGCATTGAAGTTCATTTAGCCATTGTGACATCATGCAAACATGCAAAATGCAAAGAGACATGCAAAATGAAATGCAACCTAAGACCTAGGACCTAGTCACTGATCATATGTCAATTTGTTATCATCATTGAACTTTTAGGTAATCGGATAAATCAATACAATGCCCACTAGCTATGAAACCATAGACATATGAATATCAATTTGTATGCGCAAGAATCAATACAACACTCACTGGTCAATAACCATGGATATATGAATATTGATTTTATTTTCAGAATGTCGGAGTAGATATAAGCACCAAGGCACAAATGCCAAGATGACCTGAATATCATGTCCATTTTGATGTAGAAATTTGTAGAAGCATCAAAACATGAACATCATGATGACCTGAATATGCCTTGCATGACAAACACATCAAACAGTTAAGAGATCATTCCAAATCCAGTGTGAATTACTCGTAGTGACCCTTTATCGTTCACATCCTTAGGTAAGATCATGTTTCATAGTAGGAGAAAGAACTCACTCAAAAAGACAATAGTTAGATCGATACTTCTTTGAATCATCCAGGTATCAATGGTCAAGGTACGCATGGCCATCTAATTCAAGATAGAGGCTCTTACAGTTGGACACCATTTCAATCTAGAATTTCCAAAGTTGTTAGATTTTCACATACAAGAAGAAAACAAAGAAAAGATTATGCCCCCAGTCATCACTCTCTAAATCCTATAAAGGACATCATCAAAGAGCTCAAAGGGACACAATATGCAAAAATCTCAATGCAAATCAGTAAGCATACAAGGAGATAAAAGCATGTAAAAAAGCATAGATTGTTTTCAGTTTGATGTTTGATATTGATTGTGTTGTTGTAGATGCAAAATCCTTTCTGGAGATGAGACAGACTTGACTGACTTAGATATAGCTTCAAAATGACTCTGACTAGATATGATACGTCTAAGATACACCGGAGGCCATAGGATATGACATTGATTTCCCCCAAGTTTGAACATTGATAGGATACAGACGCTTGAGTTGTTTGGTGTACAAACTGACTTATTGAAAAATGGAAATGCAAAAACAAACCGGGAGATATGTACAAACTAAAGCAAGACTAAATGTTGGGAAAAACCAAGATTGCACTGATAGATGGAGCATTTTGAAACAAGTGGCACCCATTTGCTGGGTTTTCACCATCTTGGCAGAGATTCTATTTTTGCTACCAAGCACCTGTTTCCAGGTTTTCACCAAGGCACTTTTTTTTTTTTTCATTTTTTTTGTACTTTTGATATTTTTCAATTTTTTTGTACTTTTGATATTTTTCAAATTTTTTTTTTGATTTTTGATATTTTCTAATTTTTTTGTGAATCATCAAGGTGCCTATTGCTAGGTTTTCACCAAGATGTTCATTTTTTCAGGACTTTTTCTGATTTTTAAAATTTTTTTCCAGACATTTTACCATAGACTGAATGCCTTAGGTGTAGAATTTCTATAGATGGAGAACATTGATTGGTTCTTAGAGCTATTCTCTTTTAGTCATTGAGAGTTGATAGGCACCAGAGCCAAAAGTAGCAATGATGACAAAGGGACCCAGCTAGTTGGGTTCGAACTTCCCCTTGCGTTCTTGATGGTATTGATTTTTAGGTTTTTCTCTCAAGACTAGATCACCAACCTGAAATTCTCTGTGTCTGACTTTCTTGTTGTAGCCTTTAGACATTCTATTGTGATATTCTCTGAGATGATCATACGTTGCTTGTCTGTGCTCATCTAGTAGTTCTAGTTCTTGTAACCTAGACACTCTGTAGTCATCATTAGTTACTAGACCATGCATTCTAATTCTGAGTGATGAGATTTCAACCTCAATAGGTAGTACCGCTTCAGACCCATAAACTAAAGCAAAAGGTGTAGCCCCAGTAAGTGTTTTGATACTTATTATGACACTCATTCTGATACTTGTTCTGATACTAGTTCTGATACTGATTTTGATACTAATTTTGATAATTGTTCTGATACTGGTTCTGATACTAATTCTGATACTAATTATGATAATTGTTCTGATACTGGTTTTGATACTGATTTTGATACTGATTCTAATAATGATTCTAATAATTATTCTGATACTAGTTCTGATACTTGGTATACTTGATAACATCTTTTTCCATTGCAAACTCCCAAGCAAGATTATATCGTGCAGTCCCAATGTCTAGCAAGGTGGAGAACAAGAGGGATTGGCAAGCTGGTTGATGAGATGGAAGACAATAGAATGAAGGAGAATGAAGGGAAGAAATCCTCAAGGGAAAACTCCTCAAGAATACCCAAGCTAGGGAAAAATTGTCATGTAAAGCACATTTGGACAAGCAATGAAAGGCCAGCATAGGATAAGTCACAAAAGCATAATGCCAAAGAAGGAAAGGATGTAGTCCAAAAGAGTAGACATGTCAAGAGGCTTCATAGCATCGTGTTTCACTCTTTCTTTCTTAGATCAAGACCAAAGGGGAAAAGGATAGCGAAAGGCAAAAATGAATGGAGGAAAATAAATATGAAGGCTAAAAAGGAAGGGAATGAAAATAAGATCATCGGAAGATAGCTCACAAGATAGCCAAATGTTCTTGTATAGATCAACATTGTCAAGATCAAAAAGAGAAGATGGAATGGATGAAATATGTAGAAGAACTATGCATGATGCCTGATTGCCAGGTTTTCATCATGGTACTTATCCAAGGTACCACAAGGGAGTGGTTTTCACCATAGGATGAATTTATTTCTCTTTACTTTTGCTACCGAGGTGCCTGTTTTTAGGTTTTCACCAAGGCACATTTTCAATTTTATTTATTTATTTATTTATTTTTCTCTTTTTTGGAAGAAGGAAAGCTTTTTAGATAATGCTCCTTGAAAGGATAAACCATGATATGCCAAGGATTAAAAATGATACGCTCAAAGATGCTGATAGGGAAAGGGAGATGGAAGAGAAAAATGGAGGATAAGGTTTTATGTAAAGTGAGTGAGGTTGGAAGATAGGTGGAATAGGCAAATGAGGAAAAATGATAGAAGGTAGAAGGATAATGCATGGAAGGATTGTGAAAGGGTAGATGGAAAGAAAGGAAAACTCAACATCAATACATACCTTGAAGGGTGGTGAGAGGATGGAGGAATCATGAATGAAGGAATACGTGAAGGAATATGGCGAATGGATAGCAGAGGTTGTGGTTTAGGCACATGGAATGGAAGAATATTTTTGGAAGAAGATGAAGTGGAAGTCTTTGGAAGCTTGAATGTCAATTTCACTTTTTTCTCAACACTAGACTCTTTCAAGAGAGACTTTGGAATCCATATAGCCATAGGCTTTTTATTTCCTTTTGATGATCTAGAGATAATATCTTTAATGATAGATTTTGGAACCCATACTTGTCTTATAGTTTTTTTCTTAGGTATCTATTTTGACTTTATGCATCCATGTCATTTAGAGGAGACATGGTGATCTCTTTTTGATGGATTCTTGTATTTCTTTTTTTTCTTGTATTGAGCATTCAAGTTACTTCCAAAGAACTTGGGACTTGTGGAAGAAGAAGGAGGATATGACTAGTTTAAATGGGTGGGTGGATAAAAAGGATTCAAGGGTATGCATCTATGTTGATCTTGAGAAAAGATGGGAGATGGAGGGATGTAAGGACCCAAGATGGATAGAAAATTAGGAGAGTTAGGAGGGGAAAGTGAAGGGACATAAGGACCCAAGATGGAAGGTAGATGTGAAGCCCTTAGTAGTGGTGGAAGAGGTCCAAGGATGGAAGTGGAAGATGAAAAAGGATAATTAACAAGTTCATCAACATTTATATGACAACCAAGGACATCAACATCTTTAGAGTGAGCATTAGGATTTTCAATAGAATCTTGGACATCTTAAATATGAGCACCATCTTTGATAGGATTGTTCAAAGCTTGCAAAGACTTAGGAAGAGTAGAAAGTGGAAGCAAACATGGAATGGTAGAACAAGAAGATGGAAGACTTTGATCTTGACAAGGATCTTTGGATAGCATAAGTGCATGATTTTTTTCTTGAATTTCAATAGGCTTAACATCGAAAGTAACAACACCATTTTTACCAACCTTAATGGAAGTATCATCTTTGGAAAGTGCAAGTGTAGTAAGGTTACTTTGATTGTCAATAAACTTAACAGTGTAAGAAGTAGCCTAATCTTGCTTAGGAGAAGACTTAAGACATGATGGAATGCATTGGAAAGGGCATGCAAGATCAAAAGAACCCTGAAGCAGATAAGAGACATCATGAAAAGGATTGGATGACATGGAGGGTTCTTGATCTTGATCTTTCTTTATGTTCTTTTCTTCATCATTTTTAGAGTCCTCTTGACATGGAGCCACTTCTAAGGACAAGGAAGCATGTTGGGATTTAATGGATGACTTTGGAAAAGATGGTGAAGGACTAGCTGAAGTAGGGATTATAGCATATGAAGGCTTAGGCTCTTTAGGTTTATTATTATTGAAAGTATTTGCAGCCAAGTGAAGGTTAGCTTGAGTTTCTTTAAGAGGTAGCCCTGGAGGATAACTATAGGGAACTGCATGAAAAGTATCAGGGCTTGTGTTGGATGAAGGTTCTGTGAAAGATTTGAAAGACTCAGAAGCTTTAGGAAATGTACTGGTATTGGAGGAAGTAGGGGATGGAAGGGAACCATCACAAGACAAAGGTTCAACATTAACATGAGCTTTCTTGAGAAGATAATCTTTATTTTTAGCAGGAGAGTCCTTAGGAGAAGGATTCTTATAATATTGATGCTTCAAGCTAGCACGATGCATTTTATAGTCCTCACCAGTAGTAGATGGATCATAATCAAGGTATTGTCCACAAAAGCCATCAAAGTCTCTTTCAAAATTAGAATCATACGAATCACCATCGCAATCTATCCAATGTGACGGCCCATTTGTAGTAAGTAGGAACACACGACAAGGAGGACTCTTAGGAATAGAGGTGTCATAGGTATCATTACATTGTCTATCGTCATAGTCATCATAGTCTCCAAAGCTTGATGTGTCACTCTCTGTGGAAGAGGTATCATAAGGGTTGTCATGTTGCTCACATTTTTTCAGAGGGCATGGTGACATTTACAAGTCTTTATTAAATGGAAAAGTGCATAGAGTTTCCATGGAGAACTCTTTATGTTCCTTTTCTTTCTCAAGTTTGTCAAGTTGGACTTGCATAGCTTGCAGTTGCTTCATCATAGCGGTGATTAGAGCTTCTTCCTCTTGTGTACTAATTCTTTGAGACATGTGTACTGATTCTCAATAGCTATTGCTCTATTCTTAACACAATGATTTGTTTGATAGATTCTAGAAATAGGCTGAAAAAGCTAAATATCTGGCAATTCTAACAATTTTCTGACAACTTTTCAAAAATTTCCCAAATGACTTTCTGCAGACTCATATGATAGTTGGTAGGCAATGAAACGATAGTTGAAAAACTCATACGATAGTTGCAAGTAGGATTTAACTTTTTGAAATATGCTAGCATGAAAACTTGTACGACACTGGGTAGTCAATCATACGACAGTTGGGTAGCAATGAAATGACAGTTGACAATATCATATGACAGTTGCAAGATTTTGACTTTGTGAATTTGCTAGCATGAAAACTCGTACGACACTGGGTACTCAATCATACGACAGATGGGTTGTAATGAAATGACACTTTGAGAAAACTCGTATGACTTTCTGACCTCCTGAGATGACTTTTGACTCCAAAAAAAGATTTTACTTTAGATTTTGCAAATTTTGAGTTTTCAGATTTGAATCGTTTGCAAATTTCAATGTCCAGATTTGAGGATTGTAACAGATTTGTCTATTTTCAATAACTAGATAGATAAACAAGCACGCAAAATAGCAAGCAAGTGGTTTCAAGCATGTCTGAAAACAATGAACAAGGGTAAAAGGAACCTTGCGCATGAACAATCAAGTGACTTATTTGATCTAATCCTCAGAAGTGCTAATTGTGTATGTTCCAAAAATGTTTTGCAATAATGCACATATACCCTATAAAATGAAAATTTGGCCTCGCTAGAGTTTTTAGTAATGGTTTGAATTTGCAACTTTTATGATCCAAAGGGGTGAACTCCAATCCTGGTGCAGCAGGGTTTTGACACAGTCTGAGAACTTAATCTTCAGGAGCTGCTAGGGAGATCTGATAACCCAACAATGAACCATACCCATGGAGATTTCTTCCACAAGGACATTTATATAGCGGCTATCACTACCATGGCGAAAATGGCTATTACTACTTGAGGTTTCGTCAATGCAGTTTACCCTATGAAGGGAGTGTCTGCTATGGTTAACCCTCTCTAAAGGTGACTCACAATAGTATACCACAAGGGGACTTGGCTCTAGATCCAAGGTTTTGATACCTCTTCACTTTTAACCCAAACAAAGCAAGCAGATTAATCCGACATGCTAAGACAAAGTTTGTCTCACCAAGATCTATGATATCAACCCCACATGATCTATCAACCTCTCCAGAGAGAGAATATATCAATCAATAAGGGAAGATGCACTAACCAATTTTGATTCACCAAAGCTCGTGATGTCAACCTCATGTGATCTATCAACCTCTCCTGGGAGAGAATGTATCTATCAATAAGAGAAGACGCACTAACCGAGTTGAATGTGAAACACACTAAGTATCCTCCCTACCTACAAGGATTTTGTCATCAAGAAGGATTTCACTGGGAATCCAATCTCTCAAGAATCATGAATAGTGTTCATAGGGCCTAATTACTATGTGAGCACAAATGTATGTTTCCAAAAGCAAATCTACCAAAAGTATCCAAAAAGAAGAAAGAGGAACACTTAATGCTTAAAGTGAATATGAGATGAGTTCACAAGGTGGAACACTTAACACCTCACACAAGCTAAAAATGAGTCCCCAACTTAGAAAACAAGTGAGTTCCTAAAAGCACAAATGGGTTGCCAAGTGGAACACTTAACGCTTCTTTCCTTTAGACCCCTCCCCTTTATGGCGCTGAGATTGCAACCATGGGGTAGAATGAGGGGCCAGTGGATTAGCGAGTCCAATAACCCAAGATAGAAATCAAGATCAATCACAAGTATCTAAGACTACTTAATGAATCCTTAAGGGGTCACAACCTAGTATCAATTATGCAAATGTGTAGAAATAGACAAAAGCATGAAAAGATGCACACAAGCCAGACACATAAGAGATTTATTTTAAGTCTAAATCAAAATGTTATTAGATGAAGGAGAATACCTAGGATCCTCGCAACACGCTTAGTAGATTTTACTTGATTTTTAGCAATTCTTGTTGAGCTTTTCCATGCAAGCAAGTGACGAACTCTCCAACAAGAAAACAAGCAAACAAGATATGCAAAATATATTCAACTTATGAAAACCATAGGGTTAGCTCTAAAAATCAATTATTATTAGCAATAATAACCAGCAATTAACCCAAATGACAACTCATCTCATTCATTGAACCATGTAAAAAAAATAAGTGCATACCCATCACAAAACTTTATTTTTTTTGCTGCATTTGACCTAGTCAACAAGATCTAATTTTTTTGATATGATTTTGGCCACAAAAATAGAAATTCAGAATAGAGACCCCTACTAAAAAATAGAGAGCTTTCTAAAAATGTAAAAAGTTTAGAAAAATCTCTTCATTTGTGCCCTAGAGACCCATTTTATCAAAATAGACCAGCTTTTGTAAATTGACTATTTGAACTATTATATTGCATCCAAATTTAAAATACAAAGAATGGACCCCCTGTAGAATTTATAGAGCTTTCTAAAAATATAAAAATTTCCAAAAAATATACCTATTTGCATCAGATATTAATTTTTTCAAGAATTTCAAGAAAAAATTATTAAAAATTCAAAGCATCTCAAAAAATTGTAAATTTTTTACTATAGCTTTTCTAATATATGTCCAACCTGAAAAAAAATATTTTGGAGTAAAAATCCAAGCCGTTTGAGAGATAAAATTAAATCTTTGAAACTTTAGGGCTTTAGCTCCAAAAAAAATCAAAACCAACATGTAAAGGTGGGTTGCCCCACGGTGGGCGCCAGAAATGTGTGTGAAAATTCTACCTGATCTATAGACACAACACTTTAGTAAAACATTAGAGGTTAGCTATAATCAAAATCGTGCAAAATTGAAATCTAATTTAACCAAGTGATTTACTGCCTTCTAGTAGGTGCGAGATTAATGTTCTCAGATTGTTATCGAGATCAGTGACCTAGACGACACCTAAATGAAGGATTTGAATGCAATTGATCTAGATATGAATTGAATGCAATTAATCTATATTTTTTTGATTTTCTATGCAATGATATGAAAACTTGATATGAAATCTATGATATGTAAAAACTGAAATGCTATGAATTGATCTAACAATAATATGAAAACAAAAGTGATCTCAAAACAATGTTGATTCGCAAGAGCTTTGATTTTCCCAATTGCAATTCTCCAGCGTGATTGTGCAAATTTGTGGATGAATTATGAAGAGCTGAGCCTTGGTTTTATAGAAATCTAGGGCTTTGGAGGTGCATGAGAGAAAGCCATAAATTACTCAAATTAACTCAGCTTGATTTTTGAGTTATCTGATAATAAAGATAATTTAATTCACAAAAACATGCAAAAGCTAAGTTTTAACTCAAAATAGAGTTTAGCTTTAATTCATAATTGATAGTTGTCTGCTTTTATGATTGTGCATGTTTTATTTATGAATTAATTTAATAATAAAGTGATTTATGCTCAACTTAACTACTTTTTAAAAATAAATAATTGATTTATGAGTTAATCAATTATTTAATCAAACTTTTATTAAAAACTATATTATTAAATAATGACAACTTGCTTTAATTAATTAAATAAAAATTTAATCAATTATTCATAAGATATTAGATTTATTGTCAAAATTAAATAATACAATTAATAATAGATAGAATTAAATTTAATTACACAATTAAGTGGCAAGATATTAAATCTGATTAATTAAATATGAAAATATTCAATTAATCAAACTTAGGATAAATGTGATTTATTGCCAAATAATCATTAAATTAAAGATAATTAAGATAATTAGGAATATTACTAAGAATATTCCCTGATGCAGAATTTAAGATAATAAATTATGATTCGATGATGTTTAGATGTGCCTTAGGTTAGGACTTTGATGTCGATTTTGTTTGAATTGTTGATATAGAAGATTAATGAACTTATAGCCCATTTTTGGGGTATTACAACGTACTGTATCAGAAAAAGTTTCATTGTGATAGGCAACATGATGCCCATGTTGTATGAGTATCATACCAAGAGCATAATCAGATGCATCTATTTCTATCTCAAATGATTGGTGTAGATTTGGGAGGACCAATACTGGTGCTGAACATAATCTTTTCTTTAACTCCTCAAATGCTTGTTGGTTTGCCTATGTCCACTGGAATTTTTCTTGTGCTACACCCCTTAGTGATTGATTAAGAGGCCATGATATATGTGAGAAACCAAACACAAATTTGTGATAGAAGTTTTCTAAGCCCAAGAAGCTGTGAAGCTCTGTGAAATTTTAGGGGATGGCAAATCTCAGATTATTTGAATCTTTTCTTGATCAACATGAACACCCTCAGTATCAATGATATACCCTAAGTATTGAATACTCTGCATACCAAAAGAACACTTCTCAATGTTGGCATAAAGTTTGTGTTTTTACAGAGTTGAATGAACTTGTTCAACATGCTGCAAATGCTTAGACCAAGTTCTGCTAAAGATGAGTATGTCATCCAAATAAAAAACCACAAAAGAATCAATGAATGGTCTAAGCACATCATTCATCAATGTTATAAATGTGGCTGGGGCATTTGTTAGGCCATAAGGCATGACCAACCATGCAAACAAACCTTCCTTAGATTTAAATGCAGTCTTCCACACATCTGATGGATAAATTGGTACTTGGTGGTATCCAGACTTCAAGTCAATTTTTGTAAAGAAAGTAGCCCCCCTAAGTTGGTCCAACAAATCAGCAATTTGAGGGATTGGATATCTATTCTTAAGAGAGATTTTGTTCAATGCCCTATAATCAATAGAAAGCCTCCATGTCCCATCTTTATTTTTAGAAAGGACAATTGGACTTCCACAATGGTGAAGCACTTGGATGAATGTGTCCTTTTTGAATCAACTCCTGAATTTGTCTTTGAATCTCATCATTTCCCAAAACCGACCTCCTATATATTGTCTCATAAGGTAGTGGTGTACCCAGGATTAAATCAATAGAGTGCTTGACTTGACAGTGTATTGGTACTCCCACTGGTGGTTTAAACACACTATGATATTCTTTCAAAATTTTATCCATTTGATTTTATTGATTTTCTTTTATGGTTACCTTAGCATTTTTATTAAGAACAATTGACTTTTTTTGTTCACGGTGACTCATGAGTAGAACAAAATCTCCAGTTTGATAATCAAGTGTTTACATTGTTTAGCACTAATTAAAGAAGTAGTTTGTGTTGGACATACCTCTGGTATTTGATACCTATTCCCACCAATCTTGATTGTAACACTACGTGGTCTGGACTCATACACAGTATGCCTCTAATACATGTATGGTTGCCCCAGCTATTAGGAATGGGAACACTAAGAGGGGGGGTTGAATCAGTGTTCACTGTATTTCATCTTTTATCTTAATCTTTAAACTGAACTTAAATACTTAAGTACTAAAATGAACATCCACATAAACATGAAAAATGAAATCAAGACATAACACCAATATGGTTATGGGGAAATCCAAATAGGTAAAGACCTCGATGGGAATTGACACCCACTAATATTTTGTACTAGTGTTTTATGATCCTTGTTAGAAGATCCTTAACCTTATTAGGAGTTTCTTTACAATACATTAAGTACAGTAGACCTTTTCAAGGGTCAGACCCTATTAGGATTCTTTTACAATAAACCCTATTAGGGGTGTGGATGCACTATCCTAGAGCTCACTGCTGAAGAGGTGAAAGGTACAACCTTCTGATCTTAGATACACACTATATCTGCTAGATGAACTGTCACTGTGACATTGCTTGTTAGATTATTTCCTCTGATGTGCTGATGCTTTGACCTCTTGTAAAGCTCTAATACATCTTATAGTCTCTTTGTGCACTTCTGCTCTCCTTATCACAACTCTATACCAACTTGCCTTGAAATTACAATAGGCGCATCTCATATTTATATGCACATACAAAAAAAAAACTAGGTCAGCCCTTTAACCGATTACATACAACGCTTCCAATTTAATTTTCTCAAGCATGATTACAAACAAACATATTTACATGTCGAAATCCTAATTAAAATAGGAGCATAGCCTTTACAACATTAGAATATAACCACAAATCAAAATTCTAATAGTCGGCTGCTTACTCTGTTCTTCTCTAGCACACAGTGGTTGTGTAACTTCAACTGTCTATAACTTTGTCATACTTGTATATCTGATCATGTGCTCATAGACTAAGCATGAATATAGTCTAACCAACTTATCTTCTAGGGCACACACCATAACTTGATCGTATGCACATGTGCTGATGCTTTGAGATCCATGAACTCTGTACACTGTCCAATCTTCAACACTTAGCCAATTTTTGATCTTCCTATCAAGTGCGCTAACTCCAAACTACTATATGACTATGTTTCCATAATGAAAATACTATACTAAGTCATATACATTAGTATAGCCAAATTTCCAACAATCTCCCCCTTTGTCATTGATGGCAACAAAGGAATATGGCCAGGTTGCTAATTGTTCCTTAATACAAAGACTTTTGTCTTATATCTCCCTTATACATAAATTTTTATCTTATATCTCCTTATACATATCTATAACCATATTCTATACATACTCCCCCTTTGATATTAATGACAAAGGTGATTCAAAACTATATATACAACTAGTTACTGTGATAGAACATCCATATATGCTATTTGTAAGTTTTGGATCTCCTTCTTCCAAAATGTGATCAGTGAATTTACAATCTGTAGATGGGTGCATAATGCATACTGTAGCTTCTCCATATTTTCCAAGTCTATGCTAGGACATTGATCATATGTCACCATGGTGGCATCGATCTCCTTGATATTCTGATTAAGTATGTCTAATGAGGGTGCAAGAGCATTCCTTAACTGAGTTTGCACATGTTCACATCAACTGATGGATCTTCCACTAATTTTCTTATGCTTTCTATCATAGCTTCAGCCTCTTGTATCTTTTTGTACATGTTAGGCCTTTTTTCTATCATAGTAAAAATCCTATGAAAATAGCCTTTCCCTACAACATCTTGTGAAATTGTCCCACCTTGCCTGCAAGCTTGTTTTTATGTGTGGGGAAGTTCTATAGGGTTTCATTGCTTGCACCCTTATCCAGAGGTCATTTTTCATGTCAGTATGCTTCAGTCCAGGGTGCATGGTCTAATATGCAAAAAATCCAAGTGAGCTGCCATGCCCTAGCTGTAATACAATTTTGACCCACGTGCTAAATTTTTTATGTTTCATGGCTTTCACCCTTAACATATGATAGTTCATTGTGTTTCCAAGGTCGGGTTAAGGGTGCATGTCCTGAAGGGTAGAAACTAGTGAGATATGGCTGTTTTAAGATCCACAAGAAATAACTTATTTTATGTTGCAGGGTTTTAAAATTTGTCCAAGCATAAAACCCTGGTTGTTTTTGACCTTTCACCTCTTCTTAGCTAGTCTCTTACATCAACATTTCTTATGTGCACTGCTGTGACTATGTCAGGCCCAGCTCTTCAAGGTTGTTCTGTCACTTGATCTCTTGATTCTGGTGGTTAAGTTCTTTTATTGGGCAACCCAATGTTTTCTTCAATCATGTACTCTCCTAATCCTGGTAGTTAGTGCCTTAACATTTAGCGAACTGGTGACATGATTATCTCCTGATTGCATGATGTAGCGGTTAAGTTGTGAAATGTCTAGTGACTCAGCGAGGACCGTAAGATGAAAAAAAGATCAATGATGGTCGCTTAATCTCTAGATAGACCATGGTTAAGTAAAATGTCTCACAACTTGGAGAATTCCTTCATTCATGCAATCTCTAGATGACTTAGAGTTAAGTGCTTGCCAGGGTTAAATAAAGAAAATTCAATCTGGGTCCATTGTCAAGTGTTGCAGACATGCTTGTTCCTGATTGGCCATAGGTTTGGTGACATGGAATTTGTTAGCGGGGCCCAACAGTCAGACACCTTTTAATCCTAAGGATGGTGCATGATTGCAAGGAGTCTTTTTCCCCTTCGTGATCATACAAAAATCATCCGATCTTCCAGCATGTAAGGGTTGATGATGTGGTGGGCCTGAGGTACCAGTCGTGTTGAGGTGCTCAATTTTTATTGGTTGCTGAGGTGGTGATGTGGCCATGGAATTTTCAAAGGGGGTTGGTCAATTGTTGAAGAATTATTTGTACTACCCAATCTGTGGAGAAATAAATAAGATTGATGGCTGCATTTTAAACTTGTTGACTACCCGTTGCCACCGAAAATTTGAATACTTTTAGGGTTTCTTAGTGACAAAAGGACTGAAAATTTAATGTTTTGGTGGTTGATCTATATGATATGATTTTGTGCTTATTGGTACAGTATGGCCTGAAGTATGATTAACTACAGAGGGTGTTTGCACCATGATGGTGGGTGAAGTGGCCATTCAAAGTTGCATCGCAGTTGGTGTTGCCGAGGGTAAACCTCATGGGCTTTCAGTCTATTGCGTGCCAGTCAAGAATTGTGCTATTAATGAAGATCATTCTTGGATTTATTTTCTCTGAGATTTCTTGATTGCCACCTGTAATAAATTTTGATTCAATCCAGTTGGTGAGGTAGTTGACACCCTAATCCTATCCTAGCTATTCAAAGCTTAATGCATCCTTTCCGAAGAATTCCAAGATATCTTGTGACTATATATTGCTGTTTGATGTATGTAAAAAGGATTATTGATAATATTTGGGAGAATTGAGTAATGAGAGCTTGGGCTCAGGGTTGGTTTTCTTTAGCATTTTCTCACATTCCAATGTATTGATTCTGCAAAGTTTAATAAGAATACACTTAAATCCCAATTTTAGACTTGTGTATGTCTTCTTGATTCTATCTTGAATCCTTATATATTAATGTCACAAAGTGAATTAGTATATGGTATAAAAAGTATATTGTGAGATTGTCTTTGAGTTCTTGCCAAAGTCAGGATTAAATCCTTAAAGATAGTATCAGAGAGTTTAGGGTAAAATAGGAATTTGATGTCTAGGTATGTGAGTGAGGGGAATAATAGGCAAAGCACTTATTATGGATTTGGGTGTGTTTAAGTTAGATTTTTAGTTGATGTATGTTGTATTGTGACTCTGTGCCCTAGGAAAAGACACTGGTCCATCCTCAGGAGGCATTTCCCCATCATCAATCAAACAAATATAAATGATGAAATCCTTAAATTAGTTTGTAAAGGCTATGAATGTGTAATATTTTGGAGACTCCTTTCAAGAGGTGAGTCAAGGGTACACCCACCTGAGTATTAGACTCAAAGTGTAGGGGGATCCTTGTTGATCCTTGTTAATTGGCCCTTTTTCTTGTAGACTTTGGAGTGGTGATAGAGTCAGTGACATTAGTTTGTCAATCATAGTGTAAATCTACAAGTAGAAAGAAAATGAACCAACAAAATGGCAACTCTATTTGGGAGAGTCTAGAGATAAGAGAAACTTCAGCAGATTCTTATGTTTCTCCTATTTTGGTATTTTTTGTTAAGGCTTCTCAAGGTTTAGTTCATAAGATTTCCCATTAAAGGTGGGTGGTGACTCAAAAGGTTAAGAACTAGTGTTTATAAATTACAAACCATGGACAAAAGAAGGAATACAAGGTCTTTTGTGAAGAAGCATCCAGAGGTTACTTTGGAGCAGTTGCCTAGATCAGAAAAGAAAAGTTGGATCGAAAGAGATGGGGAAACTACCAGCACCCCTATAAGAGAACAAACTAATTGTAGAAATAGAGCACCACATGCATCTTCTAATAAGGATGATTCACAATATAAAAGTTCTAAATTTGATAGTGGCTGCTCTCAAGATAATTTTTATGATACCCTAGAGGCATTGTTTCAAGACAAAGATTCAAATCTTGTAGATTAGGATGAGCAAGAAAGATAAATGGGTTTTGGACCAAATTTAGATCTTAATGAGGATATGTTTAGATGGCAGCCCATGGAAACAAGGTGGGTCCATTTCCCATATCAAAATCTCACTGATATGGATGTGTCATCAAGGTCTGAAGACACTATGATTGACCCAAATGTTTTGGGTGCATTGAAATTATAGTTAGCAGAGCAGGATGCCATATACAATAGATTACAAAAGGAAAGAGAGGCTGAAAAAATAAATACATTAATAGAAAGAGAGTCTCTATTTAGAAAGATTAATGAGCTAAAGGAGAGAAACAAAATGCTTGCTTCTACTCCTAAAACTTTGTAGCATCACATCTTCGGTGATCTTGATGCTTTGAGAAGTGAAAGAGAACATTTGATAGAAGACCATGAATTTGATAAAGAGGGTCCTATGATTAGACAGGTTCAAAGTTATACTTCTCTACCTAAAGATGCAAATGAATATGCAATTACCAGACCTACTACTATTGTTAATGAGAAGAGAAAATAAAATATGGTGGGGATTCAAATAAATGAGCTAGAGACAATATCAAAGGTCCGACCACCTATTTAAAATGAAGATGTAGAGATGGAAAAGAAAAGAAAGGAAGATGATGATCTTGCAAGAGAATTGGAAAAGACTAAAATTGAGGCCTCCATTGTAGAAAAAAGAAGGAAAATTCAGTTCTTGAAGGCTTCATCTGCAAATACCCCTGGACCATCTACTATTGACATAGGTATGCCATCTACAACTTATAATGTTGTTCCACTTGGTAGTAGTACTACTCATAATCCATTTCTTACTTCATCTACCATGATAAATGTTGACCCTAAACAACAGTCAAGTGTACAAGTAGATGGAAATGTAAATGTAAATGTTAATTCTAGTGGAAACACTAATTTGAGTTTTCAAAGAAGGCCTATGCAATTAGAGGGGTATAGATAAATTAGCTTTGATGGAATACCAGGATACCCCAATGCTTTTCCCATTGATATAAGAGACAAAATACCTAAATTTTCTGGTAATAATGCCATTAGTTGTGAAGAACACCTTAGGTTTTTTGTTGATGTGCTAAATGACTATGAGGTTGAACATGAGGATGTGGTCATGAAATTGTTTGTTCAGTCTTTGGTGGAAGATGCTAGAGATTGGTTCAAAAGACTCCTTGACAGGTGTATTGACACATGGGATTCCTTTGAGAAATGCTTCAAGGAACAATATGGTGATAGGCCTAATGCCAGTCTTATGTTGAATGAATTTAATACCATAAGGAAAAATCAAAATGAGTCTGCAACTGAGTTCAACATGAGATTTCAGAAGGGTATGCATAAACTATTTCAAGTCATGAGGTTAGATGATAATGTTTGCTTAACCACATATTTCAATGCTTTTGATGGAAAAATGGTATACTTTTTGAGGGACAAAGAACCAAGAACTCTCAGAGATGCTTTTTGGATTGCTGTCAATATTGAAAACAATATGAAAATATTAGGGAAATTGGGTGCAAAAAGAGACGACCCTAAGTTTTTTGGGGATAAAAAATACAAAAGGGATGATGAGAGAAATATTGGAAATAAGAAGCAAGAGGAAGACAAGTTGGATAAGGTGCTAAATGCACTAAAGGATTTTAAAACACCTAGTGTTAGAAATGAAAAGATTTCTACTAATGATAGGCCTTATTTCAACAACAATTTCAATAGGCAAAATAGGCTACAAAATTATCCTTATAACACCCAATGGAAGGATGGAAAACCTATTGTCCCTACTGCAAAAGGAAATAATGACCGATCTATCCCTGATCCTCTATAAAAGGCTTTTGTGAATTTCATGGAGGACACACAATGGTGTGTTTCTTGCCAGTCTCCTCATTCTATAGAGTGTTGTGTGGTTGCACAATCCATGGCTGCATATCAAGATGATGGTTATGATAAACCCGACCAAGAAGAAACTCATGACAATATTGGGTGTAACATGACATCTTCATATTTGGGATACAAAGATGATTCTGATATTGGTGAAGAAATTGATGTGTGCCTGAAAAGACAAAATAAGGTTTTGTTCCATCAGGAGGTATTTTTTGATAATGAAGACATTGATTAAAAGATATGTAATATAAACTCTTCCTCAAAGCTAGTAAATATAAGAAGACCTTCAAAAGAAGAAATTTCTAGGATTACTACAGAGATGGTAGCTAAAGTACAAACAAGAAATATGATAGAAAATGATGCCACTAGAAAAGCTGCATGAATGTTCATAAAAGAGACCAGTTCCAAGGAGCTTGCTGGAAATAAATTAAAAGATAACCCCTTAGTGAAATTCAAAAACACAGGAGGTAAGAAATGGGAGCCTAAGGGTGTTGGAGATGAAAAGATCTCTTCCCTTCATGACAAAAATAAATGAAGGGAAGTAGAAGAGCTAGTTAACATAATGGCTAAACCTACAAAATTGAAAATAACAGCTACAACTAATATATCAAAGAAACAAAAGGATACTAAAGCAATTTAGATTGAGATTCCTTCCTCTGCCCCTGTTGACATGTTGGTTGTATTGTCTTAGATTATTGTCAAGATTCCTTTGTCAAAGTTATTGAGGAGCCTTGAACATAAGGATAGAGCTCTTGCATGGGTAGACAATGTTCATGATAAAAATGATACTTGTAATGCAAATGAGCCCCAAGATAAATTTATGAAAGAAATGGAATTTTAGGGAATGGTGTCTCAAATACCACCTATATATTTAGACAATTCTATCAATGCTAGCCTTGAAAACATAGATCCTTTTTTTTTAGTATCATTGTGAATGGAATGAAATTAAGGAACTGTATGATTGATTCAGGTGCTTCAAATACTATCATGCCTTTCAAAATCATGGAGAAGTTGGGCCTTAAGGTTGATACAGTTCAAGGAAGATATTGCATAATGTATCAGAGAGAAGTACCAGTTATTGAGACTATAAATGCAATGCCCTATAGTTTGGCAGCCTATCCAGAGAAAAGTTTGACAATGAGTGTCTTGGTGATGGATATCCCTCCTCATTATGGGATATTACTATCTAGGAAGTGGAGTGATGCCATGGGTGGAGGTTTACAATGTGACTTGTCCTATGCAACCTTTAAGATTGACGATCAATTTATTAAGATTGAGCGAGAGCCAAGAGTATGCCACATGATTGAAAGGAATATTGACAATGAAACTACATGTTTTTTGGATACTGACATCAATGCTTTTAGGGCAGAGGCCACTATGATTGAAAAGGAGCCTATATTTCCACCTATCTCTGTGGAGGTAAATGCTAAATCTAAGAAGGGTGATTTATGGGTGACGTACTTTGATGGTGCAAACTGTAAAGTTGGGTTAGGAGCAGGTGTTTTACTCTTTTCTCCTGATGGAAATACTTACAAGTTCTCTTTCACATTAAGCTTCTCATTTATAAATAATGTAGTAGAATATGAGACATTATTGATAGGATTGAGGTTAGCACATAAGGATGGAATTAAAAGTGTAACAGTTGTGGGTGATTCAGAGTTAGTTGTGTCCCAAGTAAGATCAATGTATGCTTCCAAGAACAAGAGATTGAAACAATATATAAATGTTGTGTGGGACATGATTGAATGTTTTGATGCCTTCAATATTGTATGGAAAGATAGGAGCAACAATAAAATGGCTAACTTGTTAGCCAATATAGCAATCAATCCTAGTGACATTACATTTGCCGGTGTCTCTAAAGTTGAAATTCAGACTAGGCCGAGTATACCAGATAATGTTGAAAATTGGCAAGTCTTTAAAAATGACCAGGCTATTTTGAGATTTATAAATTGTGAAGATCAATATCATGGTCAGGAACTAGATTGCTCAGCCCTCATTGAGATTGTAGAAGGAAAAGAGGTCATCCCCGGTAATGAAGTCCTACAGCTTAAGACTAATAAGGTTCCTAAGGGACTTGTTTTAGAAACTATATTTGATAGTCAAGATAGAGTTCAGATGGATACTAAGAAGAGAGATCAAATGGATGTGGATGAAATTAATCTTGGTACACAAGAGACACCTAAGAAGGTTTATATTAGAAGAGAGATGTCTCAAAAGGTAAGAAAGTCTCTGATTAAATTGTTAAGAAAATTCAGGCATGTTTTTGTGTGGTCATATGATGACCTAAAGGTTTATAGGGAAGACTTGTTTCATCATATTATCCCTTTGAAGGAGGATGCTAGACCTTTTAGGAAAAAACAAAGGCTGATTAATCCTACCTTAGCACTCAAGATGCAAGAAGAATTAATGAAGTTGAGAGATGCTGGAATCATAAAGCCTATGAGGCATTCTTCTTGGGTTTCAAATTTGGTTCTTGTCAAGAAGAAGAATGGACATATTAGATTATGTGTGGACTTCAAGAACCTAAATGTATCTTCTCTAAAGGATAATTATTGCTTGCCTAATATGGAGGCTATATTGCAAAGAGTAATTGGTTCTAATTTGATGTCCATGATAGATGGTTTTTCTGGTTACAATCAAGTTATTGTAAAAGAATCAAAATAGTTTAAGATAGCCTTCACAACACCTTGGGGAACTTATGTTTATGTGAGAATGCATTTTGGTCTCACAAATGCTGGTGCTACTTTTCAAAGGGAAATGGATGTTATGTTTTTCTTGTTTTTTTATCAAGATGACTTAACTGCATATTCCAAGAAGGAAGAAGATCATTGTTCTCATTTATAAAGGATATTTTCTCTTAAGAGCCTTGGAGTATGGCATCTCATTAAACCCAAGGAAATGTGTATTTGGTGTGACTGAGGGCAAGTTGCTTGGCCACCTAGTTGGAAAGAAAGGAGTAAGAATTGATCCAAAAAGAGTGATGGCAATTGATAAGATTCAAAAGACAAAAAATGTGAAAGGAATCCAATCTTTCTTTGGCTAGATAAATTTCCTAAGAAGATTTTTTACAAATTTTGTTGAAGTCACTAGGCCAATATCCAAAATGTTAAAAAGGGGGCTGAGATTGTATGGGAAGGTGATCCTAATGAAGCTTTCAAGAATATCAAGCAAGAAATTAAAGATGCCCCAGTGCTCATGGCACCTGACTATGATGTTCCAATGCACATTTTTTCTTTTGCATCTTTTCATACTATTGCTGCAATTTTATTGCAGAAAAATAAGGAGGGTTTTGAGCAGCCTATTGCATTCTTCAGTAAATCTTTGCAAGATGCTGAATTAAAGTATGACATCTATGAGAAACAAGCATATGCACTTGTGAAAGTAGTGAAGGATTTTAGGTGTTATCTGATGGGAACAACTGTTGTTGCTTTCGTACCAAGTGCTGCAGTAAAGGATATCTTTTCACAACAAGAAGTGTCTGGGAGAAGATGTAGATGGATTAATAGAATTCAAGAGTTTAACATTGATATCCAAATTACCAATTTGGTTAGAGAACAAGGATTGGAAAAATTGATGGCTCAGTCCAATCTTGATGCAAATCAGATAAATCAAGTTGAGGTTGATTACACATGTGATATGGATGATTGTATTTGGTATCAAGATGTTATCTATTATTTGAGAAATATGAAGTGTCCATCAAGAATAGATGATAGCAAGAAAAGGACACTAAAACTACAGACAATCAAGTATATAATTATAAAATGCAAGTTATATAAAAGGAATCTAGATTGCATACTTTTGAAATGTGTTGATGAAAATTAGGCTGACAAATTGTTGAAAGAAATGCATGAGGGGATATGTGGTGGACATTATCTGGGGAAAACCACTGCTCAAAAGATTTTGAGAGTGGGATTCTGGTGGCCCACAATATTCAAGGATGCAGAATAATTGGTAAGAAAGTGTGATGCTTGTTAGAGATTTTCTAGTAAGCTCAAGTTTTCAGGAAATGTACCATTGAAGCCAGTAGAAGTGCATGCCCCTTTCTAGCAATGGGGAATGGATTTTATAGGTGAATTCCCAAACAAGTCCAGTGGAGGAAACTCTTGGATCTTAGTTGCCATTGATTATTTTATGAAATGGGTAGAGGCTATTCCTATAAGGAATGCAACAAGAAAGGTGGTGACTGATTTCCTGTTGAATGATATTGTTACAAGGTTTGGTTGTCCTGAAAGGGTTGTCAGTGATAACGTAATGTGCTTCAGGTCTACTGAATAAGAAGAATTATGCAAAGGTTTAGGAATCTAGATATCATTTTCCTCACCTTATCATCCATAGGGAAATGGAGAGATAGAATCAACTAACAAAAGCTTGATAAAGATTCTCAAGAGAATTCTTGAGAAGAATAAGAAGGCATGTAATTCAAAATTTCCATTAGCTGTATGGGTTGATAGAGTAACTATGAAAAAGGAAATTGGTTGTGCACCATTTGACTTGGTGTATGGAATACATGTGAGCATGCCTCAGAAAAACTTGCTAGAGATGTATAAGTTTATTCAAATATATGATGAGGATTTGGAGGATGAAATGCAGTTGAGAATTGAAGATTTAATTAGGCTGGATGAAACTAGAAGAGAATCAGTTTCAAGGAGTGCTAAGTTGCAGTTGCAAGTTAAGAGTTTGTATGACAAGAAATCAATAGAAAGGAGGTTTGAACCCAATGATTTGGTATTAATTTGGAATGCTAGATTGGAAGATAAAGGAAAACATGGAAAATTTGATCCAATCTGGTTGGGGCCATATGCGATTCATGAAAAAATGGAGACCAAATTCTTACATTGTTAAAAGGCTCGATGGTGACATTCAAGAATTACCAGTTCATGGACAATTATTGAAGAAATACTTCAGTTGAAGTATGTTCCTTTCCATGAACAGTGGTTAGGGCTATATGTATTGTAAATTCTTGTATAAAGTTGTGTTTCTTTTTGCCTAGTTTTGCTTTAGCTTGTAAGTTTTGTTGTCTGGGTTCTCTCTGTAGTAGTTTTCTAGTAGGTGGTCTGCTCTCCTAGATTTCTAAATTCTTGCATGGCCACAGGTTACCCAACATCCCTATATAGAACCACTATTAGGCCTTTTTTTTGTCATAGTAAAAATCCTATGAAAATAGCCTTTCCCTGCAACGTCTTGTGAAATTGTCCCGCCCTACCTGCAAGATTGTTTTTATGTGTGGGGAAGTTATAAAGGGTTTCATTGCTTGTGCCCTTATCCAGAGGTCATTTTTCATGTTGGTATGCTTCAGTCCAGGGTGCATGATCTAATATGCCAAAAATCCAAGTGAGTTGGCATGCCCTAGCTGTAATACAGTTTTGACCCATGTGCTAAATTTTTTATGTTTCATGGCTTGTGCCCCTAACATATGATAGTTCATTATGTTTCCAAGGTCAGGTTAAGGGAACATGTCCTGAAGGGTAGAAACCAGTGAGATATGGTTGTTTTAAGATCTGTAGGAAATAGCTTGTTTTATGTTGTAGGGTTTCAAAATTTCTCCAAGCATAAAACCCTGGTTGTTTTTGACCTTTCACCTCTTCGCAGCTAGTCTCTGACGTCAGCATTTCTTATGTGCACTATTGTGACTATTTGGGGCCCAGTTCTTCAAGGTTTTTTGGTCGCTTGATCTCTTGATTTTGGCGGTTAAGTGACTTTTTGTTTTCTTCAGTCACGTATTCTCCTAATCCTGACAGTCAGTGCCTTAACATTCAATGAACTGGTGACATGATTATCTCCTAATCACGTGATTTAGCGGTTAAGTTGTGAAATTTCTAGCAACCCGGTGAGGACAATAAGATGAAAGAAAGATCAACGATGGTTGCTTAATCTCTAGATAGATTGTGGTTAAGTAAAATGTCTCGTGACTTGGAGAATGCCCTTAGTCATGCAATCTCCAGATGACTTAGAGTTAAGTTCTTGCCGGGGTTAAATAAAGAAAATTCAATGTAGGCTAGTTGTCAGGTGCTATAGACGTGCTTGTTCCTAATTGGCCATAGGTTTGGTGACATGGAATTTGTTAGCGGGGCCTATAGTCATACACCTTTTAATCCTACGGATGTCACATGATTGCAAGGAGTCTTTTTCCCCTTTGCGATCATACGAAAACTATCCGATCTTCCAGCGTGTAAGGGCTAATGATGCGGTGGGTTTGAGGTGCCAGTCATGCTGAGGTGCTTGATTTTTATTGGTTATCAAGGTGGTGATGTGGCCATGGACTTTTCAAAGGGGGTTGGTCGACTGTTGAAGAATTATTTGGACCAACTGATCTACTAGGAAATAAATAAGGTCGATGGCTACATTTTAAACCTGTTGACTAATTGTTGCCACCTGAAATTTGAATACCTTTAGGGTTTCTTAGCAACAAAAGGACTAAAAATTTAATGTTTTGGCGGCCAATCTGCATGATATGATTTTGCGCTCATTGGTACAGTATGGCCCAAAGTATGACTACGGAGGGTATTTGCACCATGATGATGGGTGAAGTGGCCATTCAGAGTTGCATCACAGTTGGTGTTGCAGAGGGTAAAATTGATGGGTTTCCAATCTGTTGCGTGCCAGTTAGGGATTGTACCATTAATGAAGATCATTCTTGGATTTTTTTTCTCTGAGATTGCTTGATTTCCCCCCCTATAGTAAATTTTGATTGAATCTGGTTGGTGAGGTAGTTGACACCCTAATCTTGTCCTAGCTATTCAAAGCTTAATGCATCCTTTATGAAGGATTCTAGGATAGCTAGTGACTATATATTACTGTCTGATGTATGTAAAAAGGATTATTGATAATATTTGGGAGAATTGAATAATGAGAGCTTGGGCTTAGGGTTGGTTTTCTTTAGCATTTTCTCATGTTGCAATGTATTGATTTTGCAAAGTTTAATAAGAATACACTTAAATCCCAATTTCAGACTTGTGTATGTCTTCTTGTTTCTATCTTGAATCCTTATATATTAATGTCACAAAGTGAATTAGTATATGGTATACAAATTATATTATGAGATTGTCTTTGAGTTCTTGCCAAAGTCAGGATTAAATCCTTAAAGATAGTATCAGAGAGTTCAGGGTGAAATAGGAATTTGATGTCTAGGTATGTGAGTGAGGGGAATAATAGGCAAAGAACTTATTCTAGATTTGGGTGTGTTTAAGTTAGATTTTTAGTTGATGTATGTTGTATTATGACTCTGTGCCCTAGGAAAAGACACTAGTCCATCCTCAGGAGGCATTTCCCCATCATCAATCAAACAAATATAAATGATGAAATCCTTAAATTAGTTTTTAAAGGCTATGAATGTGTAATATTTTGAAGACTCCTTTCAAGAAGGGATTCAAGGGTACACCTACCTGAGTATTAGACTCAAAGTGTAGGGGGATCCTTATTGATCCTTATTAATATGGCCCTTTTTCTTGTAGACTTTGGAGTGGTGATAGAGTTAGTGACATTAGTTTGTCAATCATAGTGTAAATCTACAAGTAGAAAGAAAAGGAACCAATAGTACATATCATTAGTCAGCTTGTCTTTGTTCATAAAATCAACAATAATGTTTCTACCCTCTGCTACAAACTCCTTCAAGGATGCTTGACCAGTCTTTAGTGAGCTCAAGTCAAGTGTATAGTTGCTAACCAACTCACTGAGCCTCTTCTTCAAATATTTCTCTTCTACAACTAGGGATGGAGATTCTTTCAAGCTAGAGAAGTTACTCTTGAACTGTGAAATGATTGTATTCACATCATCAATGGAGTGTACCTTAGACACTTTCTTGTCTGCTGGTAACAAGTTGTTCAAGATGTTTACTTATTCTACAAGGAGGGGATTCCTCATTACCTATTTCTCCTTGGATTTCTCCATAGCTAAGATGCTGAATTTGATCAAGTCTTCTTCTCCCCATGAATCCAAAATGGTTGTGTTAGGTGTCAAACTTGACAACAATGCTGCTGAGGGAGTGATAGGATTTCTATCCATCACATCTTGTTTTACCTTGATCATTTCAACTGATGGTTCATCTTTTTTCTCACTTTCTTTTACCTCTTCTTCTCTCTTTTGTTTTTCAACTTCTTTTTCTTCTTCTTTCTTTTCTTCAATCTTTTCTTCTTCTTTCTCATCTGTTATATCCTCAATTAATACTTCTTCTTGTTGATTGGAATGAGTGTTACTACATAAGTTTTCAGCCTCTTGAGTGCTTAAAAATGCCTCTTCAAACTTGTCCAAATCCATATCTGTGGCCGCCATAGTAACTTTATATCATCAATGAAGAGTGAATCATCCTTAGGTGTCTTTGTCATGGGTACAGTCTTCCCTACCTCTATGGATGTGTCAACTACAAGCACTGAATCTTTTGGACCTATAGATTGTACATTGATGGTCTCTGAATCTTTGGAAATCATAGTGGGTACTTGGGCTTTGGGCGCAGTAGCTGGATATATGTTCCTGTTCATGAAGACCTTCTCAAATGCCTTCTCTATTTCCTTAGCAACTAGTTCATAGTTTATGGTCCATTATGTGTATGGTCCTTATTTTTGTTCTGAGGTGCGGCTTCACCAGATCTAACAATAAATTTTTGTCTTCTAGCTCCCATACTAGAAGGGTTTCATCTAAAATCTTTTCTCTTATCCTTAGATCTCCTTCAATAGCCTATCTCTTTTGGAACTCTAAGATGTTCCACACATTATCAAGAATCATAGTCTTCAGTTCTAGGACTATTTTCTTAAACTTCAACATATGTTTGAAAATCATTCAATGTATCTCTGATTTTGCAATCTCACTATATTTTTCATAGAACTTTCCTACTTGATCAATCCTTCCTTCATCAATGATTCTTGTACTTAGCATACTAAGACTAGGTTTGAAACTTACTTCAGGAGGTGCTTGAGTGTTCCTTCTATTCCTTGTTACTCTCGAGGATGGATGACCAATGCTGATTTCTTTCTTCCTCTTAGGAATTGCCTCATACTTAGGAGGAGCAGTAAGGTCAATGGTTTCTTTGGGCACAGAAGGAGCAACATCAGTATTAACCTTCTGAATATTAGACTTTTATATCTTCACCTTCTTTAGCTTAGGATCTTTTGATTCGGTCTTTGTTGTTGTTGCGCTCTCAATTTCCAAAGTAATCTTTTATTCCCTTGCTTTTTCTAGGTCTTCTTAAGACACTCCATGAATTCTCAAGATCTCTGAGGTAACCTTAGCAACCTTCCTTTTTGTTGTTGCATTGTTTAACACTCCATCGACTTCTCTTGTTTTCTCTGCATAGGTTCCCCATCTTGGCTCATTGGGGTCTTTAGGGGCTGAAAGAAATACTTGTGCATATGCTTCTAGGACTTTTTCCTCAACCTCATATCCAAGTGGATGAATCCACTTTGTCCTTGGTTCAACTTCCTCCATGCATGTTGTGTCTGTCTCAACCATGAAGCAAATAGTATCTTTGTATTTTTCAACTATTTTCTCTAGAATTTTGTATCTCATCTACATCTTGACTCGAAATGTCTTCAACTCCAGTGTCATGTAGTCTCTTAGAGTGCTCTCAGTAGATGCCTTGAAGGATATCTATGGCATGGTAGGAATAGTCTTGTCTAGGTATGAATCTAATACCTTTCCAACAATATGGAAGTACATATAGATAATTAGGGATCCAAACCTAAATATCTTGGTCTTGTCATGCTTTATTGCCTTAATGTTATCTATTAAATATGTGCCCAAGATCTCACACAGATTAAACTCTCCATTTTCCTTCACAAGTCTGACAGCGGCAAGAATTGTGGCTGCAAACACACTGTTCACCCTACTAGTGTGTTGGAACCTGTACCTAGTATCATGGACATCAATTTGATGTCATGTTTCTCAATAGGCTCTATGGTCATTCCACATCTATCACTACTTGACTTGCAATTTTCTCAACAATTTTTCTCACATCTTTTTCGACTGGAAGAATGATGCCTATTTTAGAGAGGCTTGTCATCTCATGAATTAGGTTTGTAATCACATAAAAATGGACAAAGACTAATTCAAAGAAAATTGAGTCAAATCAAGGCAAATCAAGGAAATAATTGAATCAATTGAATCACAATGCATTATTATCCAATCAAAATGAAAATCAAGTCTTCATTCAATAAAAATAAAAATTGAGAGCACTTTCATCAAGTGAAATCAAATCAAAATACAATTAATTAAATTAATTGTATAGTCTTAGATTAAATTAAATTCAACCCATTCAAGGGGTACATGGATAAACAAATTCATTTAAATCAATTAATATATCTCAATTATTCTCAACAACCCACAAAGGGAGGAAAATCAATCAACCAATGAGAATAAAGGAAAGGCATTCACATGGACCAAGCCAAATTCAATCTCATTCACTCAAAGTGAAAAGGAATCTTGACCATTGATCTTGTCTACTTGTCCCAAGCTTTGAGGACACAAACTTTGCTTTGTCTTCAAAGGGTGGAACCAAGGACTCAAATCAACCTTAATCATGATTAAATACAACTACACCCCCTACCATTGGAAAATCTATAAAAGGAAGGCCTAAATCCTTCATAATTATCATCCACACATCTGAGAATTGCATTGAACCTCTTGCAATTTGAGCTTAGAAAGGCATTTCAGAAGCATTTTATCATTTACTTTGATCTAATTGTTAGCAATAGCATTATTATCTTTATCATTCTCATTCTAGGACTGTCATTAATGGAAGCTTGCTGAGAGCTATTCATTAACATTCTTAGTTAGAGAGCCATAGGATGCTCAATTAGTCATTATTTTGCTAAATAGTTGTTCTATTGCTTTGTGGTTGTATTTAGTTACTATTTTCAATTATTGATTAACCTTAATTCTATGAAGGCACTTTCCCTAGTGTACAAAATGGTCCCCACCTTGGAAGATTTAACCTTAATTAATTCTGGTGCGCTTTTGCAGAATTTTATGAATTAATTAATCTGATTGTGGAAAAATAACTTTTATTCTGTAGGATGACATGGCATAAAAAGGTGAGAAAACTAGAGACAAAATTCAATTAGGAGGGAAAAGCTTTAGCCAAAAATATCAAGAAGAAGAACGTAGCTCATATCAAAGCGGTTCTCGAAACAATGCAAGAAGAAGACAATTAGGTATATCAGAAATATCTTGTCGTTATTGAAGGATAAAAATCAAAATTCATATCTCTAAATTGGATTTTTAGTCCTTAAGTTCAAGTTTTCCTTAAAACTTTATAATTAAGGTGCTTCAAAGTTCAATACATTATTAGTTGCTTCATGCATTTTGCTTTAATTTTCCCTCATTGTGATTGTTGGTGTTGACTAACTTGTTGGACAAGAACATTTGGAGGAGGCTATTGCTAAGGTGAGTTGAAAAATAATGATAAAACCTTTCAAAAATGCCCCTAGCTTAGGCTAGCTACAAGGAAAGGTATTTTTCTATTCAAGCTTGCACTTGATCAAATTGTGGCATTCTTTTGACATAGCTTAAAGATAAAATAGGAAATGAATTACACACTTCAATTTTAAGAATCTCCTTGTCAAGAGATTGGGAAAGAACAAGTGTGTGTTTAAGTGTGTGGAACAAAGAAAGAAAATAGGGATATGCTCTTCACTCTTTGAGTGAATCAAACTCTCAAACTTGTTGGCCTAAGTTCATTTCTTATTTTCCATATACATGCTAGAGAAATAGTGGGCTTGCCTCCCAAGTTTGCCTTAACAAGGCCAGTGAGAGGGACAACCCAAAGTGGGATACGTTTGCTTTCACTGCGGGAATCCAACCCACTCTAAAATGAAACACATGTATCCTTAATGGGGTGCATGACAAATAGATTTTAATTTTTCAACCTTCCTCTAGTAGTCCTCACGGATTGCACAAAATCATACTTCGGTGCGTGTGGGAAGCCTCATAACATACTTGGAGTATGAGAGATTAAAGTCTATTTGAACGGAATATATACTAAATCCTTGATAAAATAGAAAGACCACCTTCTAGAGCCACGTTTACGAACCAAATCTTGTGCTAGGTAGGTGCTTGAAGTGCATTCTTGTGAAAAACCTGTGATAATGTTCTTCAAATCAAACATTTTGTGTTTAAGTGGGTAAAAAGAAACAAGTGAATGTGTGATTGTTGTGTTTGCAATACATAAACAAGTGATAGATATCCATTGAAAATCATCTTATATTTTTAAAAAATCTCTTCAATATAAATCAGCAATTTTTGAATCAAGGATCATTCCAAAATGAACCCTTGTTGGATGCCAGTTTTCACGTGGTCACAAACATATAGGGGATCATTACCAAGAGATAACACTATTTTTGCAAACTGAAGGCAAGAAGTTGAGTGCCAAAGTGTGTTCAAAGATCCTAATCAAGAAGAAATTTTCACGAACCTATTTGAACCAAGACTTGAAGAGATGGGTGATATGAATTCAGCCTATCACAATATCAACAATGCCAACTATAATCCTAAGGAGACACTTGAAGAAAGGGTTGAGAAAGCTGACGAAGACAACAATTTCCTAGAGGTTATGGAGAAATTAATAGACAAAGATAGGGAGAACTTCTTCCTAAGCCTAGCACAAAAGGGGGTAAAGCTGCCCTATGACTTTGATATTGACCAAATCAAGAGAGACCAACACCAAGATGATCCTATAAATGTTATGACTAGGCAAATTAAGGCCTTCCAAGAGAAAATCGATACCATGAAGAAGGAAACCAAACCTAAGGCCTTTTCCATAGAAGCTTTGTGTCCTTTTCCTTTCGACAAAAGTTTAGCAATGGTATCTTTTCCTTTCAATACCATTTTTCCTAAATACGATAAATACATGGGTAAAATAGACCCATGGGGCCATTTAAGGGAGTTTTTCACCCTAAGCATAGAGTTCATGCACAGTGATACTTATCTAATGAGACTCTTTCCTAGAAGCTTAGGAGGTCCCGCAATGGAGTGGTTTTCAAAACGAACCCCTCGGATAAAGTCCTTTGAGGAGTTAGCCTCCAAGTTCATAACTCATTACTCTTACAACATTGAGCACGAAATTACTATGATCAAGTTATGTGATACCAAATAGAAAGATGGGGAGTCCTTCTTAGGATTCCTATAAAGGTGGAGGACCATTTTCGCAAGGTATCCATGAAGTATCCCAGAGAAAGAGAAGATGGAAATCTTCACTAACAATTTGACCTCAGAAATAAATTATAGATTACAACTTCAATGTCCCCGAACATTTGAGAAACTCATCGAAAATGGGATAAAGATTGAAGATGTCTTGGTCAAAAGAGGTGAAGTTAAATTATATAAGGATAACAAATCCAACAACAACAACAATAATAACAGCAACAACAATAATTATGTGCCTAAGTATTTCAATAATCAAAGGTCCAACAATAATAATTATAAATCTATATCTTGGATGAAGAATAACAATAAAAACCTTGTAAATGATGGAGTTGTGGAGGCACACAACTTAAAGTCTACCCCTTTTATACTACCATATGGAGCTAATTCTTCAAATAATGTTAATCAATCATGTAAAGATCCATTTAATGCCAATAATTCCAACAATAATTCCAACACTTCCAACAATAAGACTTGGGATAAATCAAAATAACTCCAATTATAATAAAATGAAATTCACCTACTTAGGTGAACCTTTGTAGAATGTACTAAGAACCTTGTTGGCCAATCAAGTTATCACATTACCTAACATATCAAGTTATGAACCTGAAGTCAAACCCCATTGGTGGAATGCATCTCATCATTGTGAATACCATCAAAAAAGAGGTCATCCAACCAACAAATGCATGAGATTGAAGTATTTAGTGCAAGATCTAATTGATAATAACACCATCAAAATTGAAGGGCCTCAAAACAATGAGGATCACACGGCCTACAAGAATTCCTTTTTGAATCATGAAAAGGGTCAGTCATCGAATCAAAATCATAAAAAGGGTAATGAGAAAGTAAACTTTTCTCACACATATGATAACACGATAAACATTTTATGAGAGGATCAAACCATAAATGTTATCATAGTGAAAGATAAGTCAAGGGAAGTATCATCAAATTTTGTCACTAGGGGGCAAGCATAAAATATTGTCCTACCTACTAATGCTCCAAAAGTGGTGATATCAAACCAAGCTTCAACATCATCATCAAAGAAATACAACTTGGTAGATCAATTGGAAAGAACTCCCACTCAAATTTCTTTTCTTGAGCTGCTCAAACTATCACCCATTCATAAGGATATCTTAGAAAAAGCCTTGTTGGAAACAAATGTGCCTCTAAATTTGGAGGTAGACAAATTCCAAAATATGGTAGGGCACCTAATAGCACCTCACTGCCTATCATTTTATGAACAAGACAACATGTCTCTTAATCATCCCCAAAATATGCCCTTACACATAGAAGTATTGATCCACAAGCATAGGGTGAAAAGAGTCCTTATAGATGGAGGTGCTGGCCTAAATATTTGCACCCTTAGCTTGGTAAAAGACCTAGGATTTTTTGAGGAGGCTATTGACCCAAAGAAGAAAATAACCATAAAAGCCTACAATGATGAAGAAAGAACATCAAGAGGAGTTATAGTCTTACCCATTGTGTGTGTGAATTTTGTACCTAGCTGTAGACACAACACTTCAGTAAAACATTAGAGGTTAGTAGAAATCAAAATCGTGCAGTGAAATGGAAACTAATCTAACCAGGCGATTTATTGCCTTCTAGTAGATGCGAGTATGTATTCTCAGATTGGACTGAGATCAGTGACCTTGATGACACCTAAACAAAGGATTTGAATACAGAATCTAGATATGAGATGAATGCAAATTAATCTATATTTCTAGATTTTCTATGTAATAAGATGAAACAAATTGATATAAATCTATTCTATATGAGAAACTGATATGACATGTAATTAATCTAACAATGATATGCTAAATGATATGAATGCTCAAAATAATGAAAATCTCACAACTTTGATTCACAAAGATTGATTCTTCGATCACCAATTCACCAGTGTGAGGATGCAATTCATGGATTTTTCCAAAATGAAGAGCTGAGGCCTTAATTTATAGAAATCTAGGACTTTGGAGGTGCATGGAAAAAGCCATAAATCACTCTTGATAAACTCAGGTTGATTTTTGAGTTATCAAGAATTAAGAGATAAATTAACTCAAAAAATCATGCAAATCAGCTTTTTGATTTAAATCAAAAGTTGAGATCAGCTTTCAACTCAAAAGAGAGTTGAGTTTATTTTTAAAACAACTTGAATTGATTTTTTGATTTAAAGTTTAACTATTTTTTGGATGTGCATAATTAATTATGAATTAATTTAATAAATAAAGTGATTTATCCTCAACTGATTTTTGAATTAAAATAATTGATTTATGGGTTAGTCAATTATTAAATCAAACTTTTATTCAAAAATTGACTTTAATTAATTAAATAAGAATTTAATCAATTAGTCATAAGATTTTTGATTTATTGTCAGAATTAAATAATACACTTTAGGAATAGATTTAATTAAATTTAATTAAATAATTAAGTGGCAGAATTAAATCTAATTAATTAAATATTAGAATATTCAATTAATCAAACTTTAGGATAAATAAGATTTATCGCCAAATAATCATTAAATTAAAGATAATTAGGATAAATAGGAATAAGGAATATTCCCTAATGCAAAATTTAGGATAATTAATTAAGATTTGATAATGTGTCGATGTGCCTTAGATTAGAACTTCAATGTCAATTTCATTCGAATTGTCGATGTAGGAGGTTAATGAACTTATAGCCCATTTTTGGGGTATTACATTTTTCCCCTCTTTGAATTGTTGTGTGAAGCGTAGTGGTTCAAAGATAGTCTGTGTATGATGTTTGGAATTGATGTTTGAAATTGAAATTGATATGAAGTACAAATTGATTAAAATTGATATGAAGATAATAGAACCTGAATGACCAAAGATAATGTTAACTATAACAACAATGAACTGATGATTGCAAAAAAGTGTCAAAACACCTAATTCTGAACCTTATGATTGTGAAGAAGTGAGTGACCGATTCCAGACCTGATTGTCGATAAGAATCACTTTGGTATCACATCTAAACCCTTCAGTTATGAAGAATTAAGCAAATAACACTAATGAACCGATGGTTACAAAAGATTGATACAGTTTACAAGATTAAGAGAATACCAGATTGATATGGATCTCGATGAATCTGATATGCCCTAAGCGATGAGATCTTTCTGATGAATCAACAACTAGACATGGTTGTTGTCTTGATTATTGAGGAAAGATATGATTTCAAATTTAGATTATAGACTTTGAATGATGTGCAATACCATGCCCCCTTCGGGATGAAAATAAAAATCTAACAAGAAAAGTCAGCGTTGAATAGTTCAAAAGCATGTTAATTGATTTAAGAAGTGATTAAACACATTCGAGAATGCATTCTGCATTGTTTGAAGGTCTAGAAGACCAAGTTTGACTAGGTTTGACCATAAGTTGACCATGGTTGACCAAGTTGAAATTTTGTAGTTTGTTGTAAGATAATCAGTTAAGTTGAATGCTGGATTTTTGTAATGATTGAAGGTCGATTATGCAAGCAGTAGACCGTCCTGGGTCCGAAAATTTTAAATTGTGATTTTGACATGGTAAATGATCTCAAATTTTGATTTTGATCCCAAAAATGGGTTTAGAACGTTGAAATTAGCCAATGGTGCAATTTTCATGAATAACGGAGCACTTTTGAAAATTAGGTCAAAAGCTATATAAAGGCTGGAAGGGTCATTTTCAATTCATTTCAACCTTTTGACTTTAGAAATCTTGTGGAGCCCTCTGAGCAAGAAAATGGCAGAACCAAAGGTACTTGTGAGTTCGCACTGATTTGAGCACAACCGGAGACACTAGAGACCTCGGTAGTATGGACATCCGGTAGGTGGACCTCTTTGCTTCTCTGAAAAGTCAATTTTTCCATGATTTATAGCATTTTTAGCATTTTTTGTACACGTTTTAAATTTTGAATTTTGGAATGCATGGAAACTCGTACGACTCTCCAGTGAGACTCATACGACTTTTGAATTGTAGATAGGTTGTCATTTCATTAACCCCTAAGACTCATATCAGAGGGACCCAAGAGTCATATGATGTTTCGTTAGGTCCCTCATAACTCGTATGAGGAGGATTGCTTTGTCGTATGGTATGATATAGAAACTCGTACGACTTTCCCTACCAGTCTGAAGTGTCATATGGAAGACAATGAGCCTAAAACTCAGTAGTAGGTCAAATTTTTGAATTTCTCAATCTCGTAGCCTGATTGCTGACCTTTTAACCTACCTTGTGAAATATTGAGTTACTCAATTCTTGCCCTTGTAACCCATTCTATGACCAAATTACTGATAGGATTCCCTATTTCTATACTATGTAGGTCATATATCTAGATGGTCATGTACAGATTTCACATCCAGCTACTCAGAGATTATGTATGTCACTGCCAGACCCTATGAGGTTACACCTTGCTTCCTGTGGATTTGAGTACCTTATTCATTTACCTGAGATTAGGGTAAATCTGAGACTTTTGACTGGTCCAATTGAGAGATTTCATTTGGAGACCCAGACATTCCACCTACCGACTGGGGAGATCACTGTTACCCTCGAAGATGTGTATTGTATACTACACATTCCTTTCCATGTAGGCTAGTGGCTAGAGTATGTGAGTTCAGGGAACTCAGGTCTATTAGCATTTAGACATCTCTTTGGAGATGATACTTAGATGACTACCTCCATTTCCTGGGAGACCTTAGTACAACATTATGGACAGATGCACCAGCTAGAGTGCATTATTGCTGGGATGATAGGAGGGATTATCATGTCTGACCATTAGCAGAATGATCTATTGATGGGCTGGGCCCTGATGGTTGCACATCTAATGGTGACACCTTTTGAGTTGGCTTGGGGTCAGTGTCTTTTGGCCCATATGTTCTTTGAGATGCACGAGGTAGTGTATCAGGAGATCAAGTCTTTTATAGTTGGGGCTTTAGTTCTACAGATTTGGGCATGGGAGCATATCCCAATTTTGAGACCAGTATGTACCTCATAAAGGAAGCCACATGAGCCTGTCATTTATGTATATGCTGGATATGTCATACAGGGACGGATGGGTCATGTAGAGTACTAGAGGTGATGCCTCGATGATATGAATTTTGTTCGATGGAGACCATATGTGGGTATAGAGCCTTGGCCTACTACACGTGAGTAGTTTAGTTTCTTCTTTCAGAGCCATGTGTTGATCGGGAGGTCATCCTCCACTTTAGAGAGATTCATCATCACCAGGGTGTGGTAACAATATGGATGAGTGCAGGATGCACCAGAGTATTATGCCACTTATGCTTGAATAGCTCATGAGCTAGGACTCAGATGGACCACTAGGCTCTCTTATGCTTTGTGTTCATAGGGGTACAATGCTATTGTCAGTAGAGATTGGGAGTATAGACCAAATGTACTTGATGCTAGAGTTACAGATAGTTTCATTGCATGGCTTGCTGACCATCCTATTCACAGGTTCTTAGATCCTACAACACTTATACCTTCCATGGAGGAGGCTATGGATGTGACCAGAGCACTAATGAGATAGGGTCCTAGACCCACATAGGTTTCTATTGTGCATCCCACACCTCCAAGACCTAGAGTGATGGCTCCTCTACAGAGACCATCAGGACAGATGAGGCCCCCTCATCCCACTAGCTCTATAGCAGGTAGATCGACAGGTTCTCACAAATGGACTAGGGAAGAAGGTACTACTTTAGGTGGTGTTGGTTCAGCTAAGGAGGTACTTATAGTAGAGTAGGTTGTGGGTGGTGGTATGGATCCGATAGAGGAGGATACAAGATTTGATTTGGGTGCAGAGGTCAGATGTCATAAGGTGCAGAAAGTAGAGACTACAGAGCAGATTACCCCAGATACTAAGATGCCAGCAACTGATGTTGATCCTACTATTCCTCTTACTCCACAGGAGACTATCAGATGACTTAGATTACAGGTCAAGGACTTGAAGGTTTCTAGTGCGTAGTGGGAGGAGAGATATATAGAGGTCGATAGATAGCGCACTGAGCTTGGTGCAGAGGTGCAGATATTACAGGTTGAGGTGATTCATCAGACCACAAGGGGAACTTACTATGTGTCCACATATTATACTATTGTTCTTGCTGCATAGAGAGTCCCTAGGTACTCCCAATACATGATGGCATCAGAGGGAGCCAGAGCACCTAGAGCAGAGGCAGTACTGGATGTACCACCTCCACCTCCACCAGATGCAGAGGATCAGGCTGACAGTTGATCTATTTTGATATGTTCTGATATATTGTGCTCTTTTTGATCATTGATATATTGTTCTAACTTTGATAGCTCACATGAGCGTATTATTTTGTACACTATGCCAGTAGTGCACCCCTAACTAGTTCAAGATTTTTGATATATATGAGATCTATATTTTTGTTATGACTTCATTTGTACTTGTCATGTTTTTGAGTTATGATGATATCATGTGATGCTTATGCTATGAGTAGTGTAGAATGTATGTATGGATATATGCAATGCAATGATTTCTTTCATATGTATGGATGTAATACAAATGTGTTTTGATTATGAAAAGATGTATGTATGATTTATGCTTATGCACATGGATGTATTGTAATGCAACAGGTGATTATGATATGAAATGTAAATGCAACAATACACATGATATGTTTTGCAGGAATTGATGAAGACAAGTACTCAATCTTATGTCAAAAAGGATCTTTAACCTAGGAGGATAACTGCTTGCAATTCTATGAAGAGACTTTTGAGGTAGGTTTCAGCTCTTGTTAGATTTGAATAGGTGATTGAAGAATCATTTAAGTGTTGAAGTTTTTTTAGCCATTGTGAGATCATGCAAACATGAAAAATGCAAAGAAACATGTAAAAATGCAATCTAAGACCTAGGACCTAGTCATTGATCATGTGTCGATCGATTTCATCATTGAATTTTTAGGTAACTGGATAAATCAATACAATGCCCACTAGTTATGAAACCATAGACATATGAATATCAATTTGTATGTGCATGAATCAATACAACACCCACTGATTAGGAAACCATGGACATATGAATATTGATTTATTTTTGAAATGTCAGATTAGATTTAAGCACCAAGGCATAAGAGCTAGGATGACTTGAACATCATGTCCATTTTGATATAGCAATTTGTATAAGCATCAGAACATAAATTTCATGATGACCAGAATATGCCTTGTGTTCAAACACATCAAATAGTCAAGAGATCATTCTAAATCAAGTGTGAATTACCCGTAGTGACCCTTTATCATTCACATCCTTAGGTAAGATTGTGTTTCACAGTAGGAGAAAAGAACTCACTCAAAAAGACAATAGTTAGATCAAAATTTTTTCAATTTTTTGAGTATCAATGGTCGAGGTACGCATGGCCATCCAATTTGAGATAGAGGCTCTTACAGTCAGATGCCATTTCAATCTAGAATTTCCAAAGTTGTTAGATTTTCACATACAAGCAGAAGACAAACAAAAGATTATGCCCCCAGTCATCAGTCTCTAAATCCTGTAAAGGACATCATTGAGGAGCTCAAAGGACACCATATGCAAAAAGCTCAATGTGAATTAGTAAGCATACAAGGAGATAAAAGCATGTAAAAAGCATAGATTGTTCTCAGTTTGATGTTTTGATTGCATTGTTGTAGATGTAAAATCCTTTTTGGAGACGAGACTGACTAACTGACTTGGATGAAGCTTCAAAGGACTCTAACTAGATATGATATGTCTAAGATACACTGGAGGCCATAGGATATGACATTGGTTGCCCCCAAGTTTGAACATTGATAGGATATAGATGCTTTAGCTGATTGGTGTACAGATCGATTTATTGAAAATAGGAATGTAGAAACAAACTGAGAAGTATATACAAACTAAAGCAAGACTAAAAGCTAGGAAAGACCAAGATTATGCTGATAGATGGAGCATTTTGAAACAAGTGGCACCCATTTGCCAGGTTTTCACCATCTTGGTAGAGATTCTATTTTTGCTACCAAGGTGCCTGTTTCCAAGATTTCACCAAGGCACTTTTTCTTTTTCTCATTTTTTTTGTATTTTTCATTTTTTCAATTTTTTTGTGAATCATCAAGGTGCCCATTGCTAGGTTTTCACCAAGATGTTCATTTTTTTAGGACTTTTTCCAATTTTAAAGATTTTTTCAGGACATTTTACCATAGGCTGAATGCCTTAGGCATATAATTTCTTTAGATGGAGAATATTGATTGGTTCTCGAAGCTGTTCTCCTTTAGTCATTGAGAGTTGATAGGCACCAGAGCCAAAAGTAGCAGTGATAACAAAGGGACCCAACCAGTTGGGTTCAAACTTCCCCTTGCATTCTTGATGTGATTGATTTTTAGGATTCTCTCTCAAGACTAGATCACCAACCTAAACTTCTTTGTGTCTGACTTTCTTGTTGTAACCTCTAGACATTCTCTTCTGATATACTCTGAGATGAACATATGCTTCTTGTCTGTGCTCATCTAGTAGTTTAAGTTCTTGCAACCTAGACACTCTAAAGTCATCATCAGTTACTAGACCATGCATTCTAATTCTTAGTGATGGGATTTCAGCCTCAATAGGTAGTACCGCTCTAGACCCATAAACTAAAGAAAAAGGAGTAGCCCTAGTGGGCGTTCTGATACTCATTCTATAGGCCTAGATAGTTGGATTGATCATGAGATGCCAGTCTCTTCCTATTTTATTAACTGTATGGTGCAAGATCTTCAATAGATTCTTGTTAGAAGCCTCTACTTGTACATTCCCTTGAGGATAGTAGATAGATGACCAATGTTGTGTAATCTTGAATTTGGCACATAAATTATCTAGATCTTTGTTCTTGAATTGTCCACCGTTATCTATGATTATGGAATGAGGTATCCCATATCTACATATGATATAGTTCAATATGAACATAGATATTTGTTTTCTAGATGATTGTGTCAAAGGGATTGCTTCTACCTATTTTGTAAAATAATCTATAGCTATGATTATATGGGAATGTCCATTAGAAGAATGAGGATGTATAGCTCCTATAAGATCAAAGGCCCATTGATGAAAAGGCCATTGTGTAGTAAAGGGAATTAGATCTCTCCCTGGAGCATGAATTAAGTTTCCATGCACTTGGCACTTTTGACATTTCTTAGCAAACTTGATAGACTCTTTCCCCATTTCAGGCCAATAGTACCCAACCCTAATAATTTTTTGAGCAAGTCTTAAACCATTTGAGTGTGACCCACAAATACCATCATGGACTTCCTCTAATGCATGTTGAGACTCTTCCCATTCTAAACATCTAAGTAGTGTACCATCTAGACTTCATTTGTATAGATCATGACTAATGATGACATATCAGGAGGCATTACAGATAAGGTATCTCTTTTCATGGCGGTTGAAGGTATCGAGAATGATTTGGTCTTTGAGATAGGAGAATAGGTTTTTGTATCTGGATGAATCATGACCAAAAATAGTGCAGATCATGTGGGTTTCAAGGGAATCATATGCAGGATAAGATAGTGCTTCCACTAGGAATTCATAGCGTAGCTCATGTTCAGGCTGCTGTAATAAAGTAGATAGCATTGTCATTGCATCGACAGCCTTATTCTCTATTCTAATTATTTTCTCAAATGTGATAGATATGAAATACTTCTTTAAATCATCTACCATTCTTTTCTATGGAATAAGCTTTTCATCTTTAGTTTGGTACACATCATTCACTTGATGGATAACAAGTTGAGAGTCTCCATTAATATGTATCTCTGTTACTCTCATCTCAATTGCTAGTTTCATGCCATTAAGAAGGGATTCATATTCTGCAATATTGTTTGTGCAAGGGAACTTCAATCTAAATGCTTTAGGTATGGAGTATCCTTGAGGAGTTATAAATAATATGCCTACTCCTGATCCATTCTATGTATAGGAGCCATCAAAGAATAAATGCCATTCTCTAGAAGAAAGAGTCATGATAGAGGAATCTGGAAATTCCATTTGCATTGGTGTATCATCAACCATAGGTGCATCTACTAATTGATCAGTAATAACCTATCCTTTTATAGATTTTCTTTCAATATATTCAATGTCAAGTTCACTTAAGAGAATGACCCATTTAGCTAATCTACCCATGAGGGTAGCTTTGCTTAGTAGGTACTTGAGTGGATCAATCTTAGCTACTAAATGGGTGGTATGTGCCAACATGTAATTTTTCAATTTCTATGATGCAAAGATCATAGCTAGACAAGCCTTCTCAATCATAGAATAATTATTTTCATATGCCACCAATGTCCTACTGATATAGTATATAGCTCTTTCCTTTTTGTTCTCATCATGTTGTGCAAACAATGCCCCCAGTGATGTATCTGTAGTGGAGACATATAAGATCAAAGGCTTCCCTGGAATGGGAGGCATTAAGATAGGAGAATTTGATAGATACTTCTTGATATGGTTAAAGTTGTTCTCTCATTCTTCATTCCACACAAATGTCACACCTTTATGTAATGTTTTTGTAAAAGGCTGTGATATGTTTGCTAGTTGAGATATGAAGCATTTGATAGATTGAACTCTTCCTTGCAATGTCCTCATTTGACTAATGTTTTTGGGAGGTTGCATCTCCATGATAGCCTTTACTTTAGCTAGATCAACTTCAATGCCCTTCTTTGAAACTATGTATCCTAAGAGCTTTCCAAAAGTGACACCAAAAGCACACTTCTTAGGATTTAGTCTTAGATGAAATTTTTCCATTCTATCTAGTATCTTGCTCAAGTCATTTAGATGTTCAGTTCTAATCATAGATTTTTCTAAAGTATCATCAACATAATCCTCCATAGTCCTATGCATCATGTCATGAAAAATAGATGTCATGGCTCTTTGATATGTAGAACTAGCATTCTTAAGCCCAAATGGCATGACATTCCAGTAGAAGGTACCCCATGCACATGTAAAAGCAATTTTCTCTTGATCCTTTGGAGCAATTTTTATTTGATTATATCTAGAAAAACCATCCATTAAAGAATATATCTCAAAGCCCGTAGTCATGTCCACTATCATATCAATGTTAGGTAGTGGAAAATCATCCTTAGGGCATGCTCTATTTACATCTCTAAAGTCTGTGCACACTCTAATTGATTTATCTAGTTTTGAAATAGGTACAATATTAGAGATCCACTCTGCATAATCAATAACTTGGATGAATCCGGCTTTTAGTAGTTTCTCTAATTCAGATTTTACCAAGAGTGCAACATGAGGATGCATCTTTCTTAATTTTTGTTTAACTAGTTTTACTCTAGGAGCTATAGATAAATGGTGCATTATAAGATTAGGATCCAACCCTAGCATATTTGAATATTTCCATGCAAATTTGATCTTCTTCTCTATTAGGAATGTTGTAAATTTTTGCTTCTCTTCTTCTGATAAAGATTGTGCTACATGGATCAATTGGGGTTCATCTGCTGTTCCCAAATTGATAGATTGAGTGGGCTCAATTAGAACTAGAGATCTATCCTGTAAATGACTCAAAAGGACATCAAATATCTCATCCTTAGGCACCTCAGAGAGGTTTTCACCTTTGGATATGTCTTTTATTTTTACTTTTGTAGGTTTTGAGATTGCCATAAAGTGGTTTTCACCCTATAAACTCCTTTTCTTTTTCTTCTTATTCTTATTTTTTTGACTAACATACTTGATGTCTGACTCCATAATGCTAATGCTCAATTCACTGATGGATGTCCTCATAGGCTCAACTGCATTTAGGTAGCAAGTAAGGGCATAGTCATTCAGGAAGGTATAAATACCATGGCTCAGATTTGTGGAGGTTTGATCAAGAAGTTCAAGATGTTGGATAGTCAAAGTGGTGAAAGATTGGGAAAGAGTGTTTACGGATATGGATCTATCATCATTGGTCCTAACCTGATGCTCAAGTTCAAAGGTGATATTACAACTTAAGACATTTAATTCGTGAATAGGCTCAATGTCATTTTGATAGTCCACTTCAGCCATTGGTGGATCAAACTTGATAAGTTCATCATTTCGCTCTAGACTTACGTTGGGTTTAGGTGCATATTGGTGAATAACATCAACATGTTTCTCTATAATAAGCTCATCTTCTTCTGGAATGGCTCCCCATTCATAGTCATTAGATTCTTCATCTATGCCTCTAGGAAATTTAAGAACATGAGTAAAGTCAGGATGAATACCCCAACAAGGGTTACCCTCAGATTCTGATTTGAATTCATACTCATGGGAATCTATCTTAGAATAACTACCACCTTCCTCTTTGTCTTTTTGATTGTCTTTGAGATTAGCTGGTTCTTGTGTTGCAACTACCTCTTGGTTTATAGTAGGTTCTTGTGTTTCTACTACATTAATCCTCTTTATTAGATCATTTTTAGCATCAAGGAGGTCTTTGATTTCTTTAGGAAAATGTTCATAAGGAATGAGCTCATCAGTGGTGTCAAAATCATCACTATTAGATTGTTCAGTTATTTCCTTCTTTAGTTGATTTGCTACGGAAGGCTCAATTTGTTCTAGAACATGTGGGGAGTTGTTGCTAAGATAGAAAGGCTTATTTATGTATCCTAGACATGTTGTATTATTGTTTTCTTGACCATGATGTTCAAGAGGTGACAGAAGACCTTTACCCTATAGTCCTAGAGGTCCTTTTCCTTTATATCCCATCTTAGCTATCAGTTTATCCCCTGGGCCATATGACTTAGAAGGAATCTTTGATACTTTAGAGTCACTAGGTGGAACAACTTGGGATTCAGGTTCATCTTTGTAAAGCTATGCAAGCACAACTTCATCTTCTTCAAATTCTTTCCTAGGTACTTTCTCTACAACAGATTTTCCTTTATATGCCTCAAGAGGTTCCTTAGATTCTGGTTTGAATTGTTTTTGAGCTTGCCCATAAGACTTAGGTGAGATCGGGAGAGATGTCAAAGACAAGACTGGCTCTATATTATATTCTCCCATACTATTTTCTTTGATATTGACCTCTTTTGCAATGTCTTCCATCTTAGAGGTGGATGCTACATCTGTTTGCTAAGTGGAAGATTCTCTATTATTAGGAACAAGTTTATCTACATTTGCCTTCAATGCATTGCAAGTTGTTGAAACATCAGCTAGAATGGTTACCTCTAGTCCATCACAAGGAAATTTCAAGCACTGATGGTATGTAGAAGGAATAGCTCTCATCTCATGTATCCAGGGTCTCCCTAGAAGGATGTTGTAAGCCAAAGGTATATCAAGAACTCGACATATATTATCTTTGATGACATGACCTATTCTGATAGGCAAGATAATTGCTCCTTTGGAGGATCTTTCCTCTTCATCATATGCTTTGATAGTTATTTTCTTTCTAGGATCAATGGCTATTTTTGAAAATCCCAATTGTGTGATCAAGCTGTAAGAACAAATATTCAGACTAGCGCCTCCATCTATCAACACATGTTTGACACGATGGTTTTGGATCAAGACTTCAATATGCAAGGGTTGGTTATGCAGATGACTCAAGGAGTTATCATCATCCTCTGAAAAGGAGATATACTATGGAGACATAAGATGACCAACCATAGCCTAGAATCTATCTAAATCAAGGTTATCAGGAACATTGGATTCGAGCAGAGCTTTGTCTAGAATGGCTCTATGAGCTAGAGATATCTGAAGCAACTCAAACATGTTGATTTTAGCATTAGTATGTTGGAGTTGTTGAATGATACTGTATGAAGTAGGTATCATGTCCTTAGGATTTGAGGATTTAGATGTTTCCCTCTATTTAGAAGCAGAAGATAGATTGAAAGGCACCTTAGGGACATTTGATTAATCTGGAATTTGTCCTTGTAGGTGTGCCTGAGCTTGTGATCGAGTAACTGCATTAACTGATTGATTTTCTCTATCTCTTCTTACAATTGTGATGACATTGCAACGCTCAAATAGGCTTGGTTCAACCATATTGATAACAATATTATTTCTAGGATAGGCATAATTGACCTTAGCACCCACATTAGGGTGAGAAGATGATTCTCCTTGCCTATTCTTTGGAAATGGCTCGGTGGATGCTGTGTGATCATTATTTCTTTTAGTATTATCAATCATGATTTCCCCATTATCAATCTTGTCTTGAATGGTATGTTTCAAGTGCAAGCAATTATTAGTTTTGTGACCTTTACCTCGATGGAAATCATAGAATTCATTGTCTCTCCATCATTTTGGCTTAGGATGAGGATCAAATTGTCAGATCTTAGGAAAATAGATGATGTTATTAGCTAGTAGAGTTCTCATAGCTAATTCCAAAGATTCTCCAAGAGAAGTAAACTTTCATTTATTATCAGCGGACCAAGATTTGTATTCTGGCTTCTTTTGAGATGATTCAGACACCTTTTGTTTTGAAACTTTGATGGCTTGAGTACCAATGGTTAGATTGAAAATAGATGCCTTAATTGGGGCATAGAGATTATCAACAATGCCATCTGTGACAATGCCCTTATTCTTGTTCCAATTTTTGCTCTTATCCTTAGAACTAGATTCATACTTGTCCTTTTGAAGTGTGACATCTCCTTTTTTCACAAGTAATTTCTCAATTTTGATCACATTATCTACCATCTTGTCAAAAGATGTGTGATTTTTCATTTTTAAAGAATTGTTGATTTCTAGAACAAGATTATTGATGAAGATTTCTAGCTTCTCGGTTTCTGGAATAGGCCTAGCATATAGAGAATTTCTTTCTCCATCTTTTGAGAAATGTTAGGAATGGTTCTCCTGAATATTGCTTGAGATTGTAGATATCAATTATGGTGATTGGATGTTGGATGTTATAAGAGTATTGTTGATAGAACAATTTGATCAACTCCTCAAAGGTTTTGATTGTATGAGGCATCCTAGAGAACCAATGAATGGTTGCTCCTCCTAGAGATCGAGGGAAAAGATGCATTAGATAGGTTGGTTTGTGCATGAACTCCATAGATTGAATATAGAATTCTCTGACATGATCTTGAGGATCAAATTTTCCATTATACTTATCATATTTCAGCATTTCCACCCTTTTAGGGAATGGTGGCATATACAAGTCTTTATTGAATGGAAAAGGACATAGGGCCTCCATGGAGAACTCCTTAGGTTCTTTTTCTTTTTCCATTTTGTTAAGTTTTACTTGCATGGCATGCATTTGTTTCATCATAGCTAAAATATGCATTTCTTCCTCATGTGTAATGATATCTTCCACATTAAAATTGGGAGGAAGTTTAGCTCCTTGATGAGCTAATTGTAAAAAGTATGTTTCTCTATCTTCTTTCAAGAAATGCTTCATCATTGTTTTGAAGTCATCATCATTTTGATACTGAGCAATTTCTTCAGGTGTGGGTTCCTAATCTGCACCATGTTGAGATTGTGCTCTTTGAGAGCCATGGTTTGTCCCTTCTTGAGACATGGTAGGAGTTTTAAGACTCCCTGGGATAGATCAAGGAGGAGTTTGTTGATTACCTCTATGAGTTGATGGAGGGGATATGTATCCGATTTTTAATGAAAAGTTGCCAAGACCGTCATTTTCGTAAAGACTAGAATAGAGTTGCTCAAGAGTTGGACCGTTGATAGTGGTTATAGGTAAGGTATGGGATGCTTCTCCAAATTTCTTGTGAGAGGAAGCTCTAGTTTCCACCATTAACCTTGGGTGAAACAAAAGAATATGATGAAGACAACTGAAGAAAGATCTGATTCAAGAAGATCAAATGACACAACCTTGTCAAGGTTTGATTGATTGAAGCTTAGATTAGACATAAATGAAGGAGACTATGCCCTGGATGTATGGGTAGATGCCCAAAAGATAGTGGACATGAGTTCACAACACTTAGCCATTTTGAAGATGGATTGAAGATTGATAGTTATGACAAGGTTTTGACACAAGATGAAAAGGACTCAAATCGATTAAACAGGAGGCTAAATCAGATTCAAAAGGCCACTTTAGGAAAATTATTGGATTCTCAGTAGTTGCTACTCCATTCTTGACACAGTGATTTTCTTGACAGACTCTGGAAATAGGCTGGAAAACTGGGTCTTTGGTAGTTCTGACAACTTTCTAGCAATTTTTAAAAATTTCTCAAACAAATTTCTGTAGGCTCATACCACAGTGGGTAGGCTATGAAATGACAATTGAAAAACTTGTACAATAGTTGTAAAACTCACATGACAATTGATAGTAGGGTTTTTGACTTTTTGAATTGACTGGTAGAAAAACTCATATGACAATATACTAGCTACCATATGACAATCTGGGGGTAATGAAATGACACTTTCCAAAATTCGTATGACTTTCTGACTTTACAAGATGACTTTTGACTCTAGAAAGGTGTTTGACATCAGATTTTGCAATTTTTTAGATTTTCAGTTTTAGATTGTTCACAAAATTGTCTGTCCAAATTTGAAGATTGTATTGGATTTATTCATTCTTAGTAACCAAATAGATAAATAGGCACACAAAATAGCAAGCAAGTGATTTCAAGCACATCTAAAAACAATAAATAGGGGACAAAGCAACCTTGCACATGAACAACCAAGTGACTGAATGTGCTTATTCCTAGGAGTGCTAATAGTGTATGTTCCAAAAAGTTTTGCAATAACGCACATAGTCCTAGAAAATGAAAATTTGGCCTCACTAGGGTTTGTAGTAATGGTCTGACTTTGCAACTTCTATGATCTCAAGAGGGCAAACTCCAATCCAAGCGTACTGGGGTTTTGACATAGTCCAAGAAATTAATCAATGAGGAGCTACTAGGGACATCTGACAACCCAACAAGAGACCACACCTGTGAAGATTTCCTCCACAAGGACATTTATATAGCGGCTGTTGCTACCACAATGAAAATGGCTATTACTGCTTGAGGTTCCATCAACATGGTTGACCCAATTAAGGGAATGTACACTATGGTTAACCCTCTATAAAGGTGACTCACAAAAGATACCATATGGAGACTGGTTCCAGATTCAAGGATTTGAGTTTCTAATACTACCCAAAAAGGGAGTAGAGCATAGTCCTCTAGCCTTTTCACTTTTAACCCAAACAAAGTAGATAGATTAATTTGACATGCTAAGACCAAGATTATCTCACAAAGATCTATGATGTCAACCACTTATGATCTATCAACCCCTCTAGAGAGAGAATGTATCAATCAGAAGCTGAAGATGCACAAATCTAGTAGAACGTGAGACACTCTCAGTAACCTCCCTACCTACAAGGGTTCCTTCATGGAGAATAGTTTCATTGGAAACCAACTCTCTCAAAAACCACAAATAGTGTTCATAGGGCCTATTTACTATTTGTAACAAAGATGCTAAAAAAGCAAATCTATATTCATTTTTATAGCCCAAAATGAAATCTGTGATATGAAAGCAATAAAAGTCACACAAGCTTGACACGCAAGAGTTCTTTTTAATCTAAATCAAAATTTTATTAGTTGAGAAGATTACCTGAATTCCTCACAATGCACTTAGTAGATTCTTACCTATTTTTAGCAATTCTCATGCTTTTTCCCAATCAAAATCAGCAGAAATCAATCCGAAACAAAAAATTTCAATTGTTAATGTTAGCTGTCAGTCCAAATCAGGAAAAACAATTTGGAAAACTACCTGAAAAAGTGAAACAACAATTGAAACCTGGCACTGAAACTTGTATGACAGTGGGTCACCTACCAGATGACAATCCAAAAACTTGTACGACAATGGGTATCAGATCATATGACAAAAGAGCTTCCAAATGACACTATGTTTTTGATGGTATGATCCTCAATTAAATCAATTGTCATATGATAGTGGCTACCTCCTGATATGAGGTTTTGACAAAACTTGTACGAAAATTGTACGGACATAAATTAAAAATCACAGCTTCGAACAACAAATGACAAGAAGATGATAGAAATTGATAGAAATTGAATGGAAACCCATTTCAAGGGCACACAGTGGGTGCCAAAAATGTGTGTGTGAATTTTGTACCTAGTTGTATGTTATCACTGTTATAAATTTGTCCAACTCCATGCTGATATTTTTGAAAATAGTCCTATTTGAGAGTCTGAGGGTTGGTCTTCATGCTAGAAAACCCTAAGTTTTAATAAAAGCCCTAGTTGAGCTGTGACTTTGTTATATTTTAGCGTTACCTTTTTGGCTCACTAAAATTTCTAAATACGCATGTGCTATTATTCACCCCCTTTGACCCATCGCTTCATAAGTTATATTGTTAGGATGTTAGGTAGGGTGCCTTTTAATTTATTTTATTCAGAAGCCTAGGTTTCGGTATTATTTCTCAATAGTTTGTTCTCTCTAAAATGTGTGGCTGTCATTGAACCGCAAGCCATCCCATTGTTAGAATCACTGACATGCACTTTAGCAACAAGGTGCCACCTATCCAAGCGGGCCCGACTGGTAATAAGATGTGTTGGCATTTAAAGAACAGATTGATCCAATGGCTGTCGCTATACCATTGGACCAAGATAATAACCTTTTAAGCATCACGGTATAGCAATAGCCATTCGATGTTTTAAGATGGATGAGATGGTAGGTGGGACATTGAATTACCATGTTAGTGTGACGTGTATGCTTGTGATTGGTTAAGGTACAGTGATGTGGCGGTTGACTAGACTTTAAAATGATAAAAGGGATTTCAAGAAAGGGGCCCACCCATTTGTAAACATGGCATGTTATGATTTGAGTATAGACAAGTGATGTATCAAGTTGTGGGGTTAGACTTTTCAAAGGGTTAATCATCAGATAGATCTGACGGTTGTCATTATACCATTGATGAAAGATGTGAGAAATTTAAGCTTACAGTATAGCGACAACCATCCGATTCTCTTTAAAGATTGAAGTGTGAAGTGGGCCCTAAAGTGCCAGCTCACTCCAACATGTTCACTTTCTATTGGTGTAATATATTGTGATCTGGCAGTTGTCAGGGTTTTTAGTGCTGAGAAAGAAAAGTAAGAGGGGGTCCACTTGCTAGTTTTTGCAACATGGCATCTTTTGATTTGATGGAAGTACAGTGATTTGTCATATAGGGCTGCAATTTTTTCTTGGGTGGTTAAAGCGCAATGTGATCCAACGATTGTCGTTATATCACTGTGATAAAGTGCTTGATGTTTAAGGTCATGGTGTAGCGACAACCGTTGATCTTAGAGATGTGGATCTTAGGTGGGTCTGAATTACCTATCATGTTGAAGTGTCGGTTGTGCTAAGATGTCACATTTTCATTGGATGAGTTGGATCCTAATGGGGATGTTGTCAGTGGGGCCGCAATTTTTTAAATAAGATAAAGATCCTGCAGGTTCATGAGGATCTTATGGCTGTCATTACACCACTAGGTGGAGATGTTCGAATTTTATCTTTGCACTTTAGCAACAGGGTGACACCTGTCTGCTCAGATCAAGATAAAGTTAAGCTATGTTTTTTACCACATGATTAAATTGAAATGTTCTCATTGGTTGAGAACTAACTTGGGGAAAAGTAATACAAGGTTTTTCTATTAAGACTTGTTAACCATTTGATGCACCAAAAAAGGAAGTAGATCTACGGTTTAGTTTCAAATTTTTCTCTATGACATTTTTCACATCCTATAAACACTGACACTACCAACTTTCAGTAATGGTGGTTTAATGAGCTACGTGTGGATGGGTTGTGAGTAGTTGGCAACATTATATATCAAAATTTGATCATTGTCTCTCTTTACAACTCTCATAAACCTTTTGGCAATCTAGATTTTTCTTCAAGAAATGATTTCAAGTAAGGAACTCGCAAGTGCCTAGTAGGTCTCTTACTACATTTGAAAATTGCTTAAAATATGTGAAGGTGTTATAAAAAAATTTGTGTTGCTAGTTGCAAGGTTTTTAGGGTTTTTTCTCAGGTTTAGATATATTATTTTAGAAAGGCCCTCATTTCAAAATGCTGCCAAAAAGGAATTTGTCTAGTCAGATAGAGTATAGCAAGAGAGGGGTCAATGAAGATTTGATGCAACTACTCCCGCATTCTAATAATGGGGTTGTAACGATGAAAGAGCTTGTCCCAAGAAACCCTAGGGACTCAATGGCTGAGGTGCTCCATGATAGATGAAATTGGATGCGAGATGTTAGGGTGGGAAAGGATCATAATGGTCTAATCTTATTTAGGGAAGCTTACTCACAAATAAATTCATGTGTCCCCCTTAGTAACATATGGAAATTTGATGTTGGGAGGTTAATATGCCTTGGTGTTTTCATGGATGCTGAGTTATTGATTCAAATTGCAAAAAGCTATGATCCTGTGACAAGGTGTGTCAAGGATGTCAATGGAAACAACCTAATCAACATCACAGAGGATGAGATTAGGGAGGTTTTTTCATTGAATGACCCTTCTATTGGGCTGGACAAGATAGATTTTAAAGAGTTTACAGAGATATATGAGGTACAAAAGGATATTCTAAGAATAGGGCCTCTAAGGGAATTCATTGATCAAATTGGATCAATGTGTGTTATAAGTGCAAGCAGCCCAGAGCCTTTTAGGCTAGATTTGTTTAGTAAAAGAGCAAAATAATTTTATAAGTCTATCACTCTAATTCTAGGACATGATGAGGAAACTCATATGCCAGTCCCATACATGTTCATGATGGTACAAACATTGCACCCCTAGCTGGCACTAATTTTTGATTTTGCATCTCATCTTGCTGATTTGATCCATGAGGGATTGCAGGGAATCAAGGATATGAAGGTTAGTAGGCCATTTGGATGGTATTCTATGCTTATGCACATGTTCCTATACAAAGGTGAGCAATTTTTCAGCTCAACAATAAATATTGTGAAAGAGAGAAATGGAGAAACCCTCCCAGTCCAGCTGTGGACCACAGCTCTATCATGGGATAGGATGGATGCTAGCTATATTGCTTTTGATAGGGATTTTTCTTGTAGACTTAGAAATTTGTTATTCTTTGATAATCATAGAATCCCAAGGGAGCTATTTAGACTTATTAGACCAAAGGAGTATTGTCAGGACATCACCATTGTCCACAATTTTGGTGATATAATCTTATACCCTGTTTCTACAGTTTTCAAAGTGTATGGTTGCAGAGTGGCACATTATATCCTACCCTACTAGGTTTCATTAAAAATAGGATATGCTGAAATCTTAAGATAGATTGGTGACTTGCAGGAGTCCATTCTCACTGGTAAAGGAAGGGGAACCTTTTTCCTGGATATAACTATTGCACTCCAATATGTGATCATAAAAGGAGGATGGGTGCATCTAAATAAGGTCTTGCAGCCCTACAGAATGTCCAAAGCAATGGTGAGGTGTGCAGACACATAGGGTTTTCTTTCAGGCATGTTTAGTGATAAGATTAGGTGTGCTCTTATTGAGCATCAGTTCAACTTCCCTGAGGACATAGTAAGAAATGAGTTTGACCTTCAAACTCAAGAGGTTAAGAAAGAAAAATGGGTTGTCTACAGGAGGTCTATAGAATTTATAAGAAATTTTGATAAGGCCTATGACCCATTGAGAGGTTTTGAACCATGGGCTAGGAAAGCAGATGCCCTTGTAGGGCATTTTGAAGGCATCATGCATGTTGTAAATGAGAAGAAGGCTGCAGTAAGTAGGACAGATCCTGAATTGGCTAAACAAATTTTAAGCAGCCTAGATACATGAAGTTGACTCCAAAGGGAGTTTACACAGTGCAGAGGAGGAGTGGTTACAGTGTCCTTGTGCCACCAAAACAAAGGGGTGAAGATATTCCCTGTACTTCTAAAGGGAAAAGCCCCATGGATGATCCGGCAATGCAGGGACCCTCTCCTAAGAGGCAAAAACAAGAAGTAAGGTGAGGGGAGGAGGTTTATTCCCCTTCTTAGTCCCCCATCCAGTTAGATGAACATGGGGTAGCAGAGCAATTGATACAAATGAGGAATGAGGGAGACATCTTGGTTTCTAGTGAATAATTGGAAGAAGGGATGCCTGAGGCACCTAAAGAGGTGGCCAAGGACCTTACAATTGATGAATTTGAGGGTAAATAATTAGACCTTGTTTTGAAACAAGCTAGTGATTCTTTCCTTGCTGATGATAAGTTTGTTAAAACTAGGGCATTTTCCCAATTCTTATGGAGAATGAAAATAAACCAATACAAGGATATTTGTGAAAAGAAAAAGGAGGAGCATCCTGATAAAGACATAGCAAAAATAAAAAATGAAACCAAGGTAGAGATGGCTAAATAGTTTGAAAAGATTACTCCTGAGGAGGGAAGGGCCGTGGTTCATACTGCAGGGGTGTTGACTCTACCAGAGTGGGACATTTCTGATGCAATTGTCTTTGATCAGATCAGAAAGAGTAAGGTAAAAAATCTTGCTATAGTAGAGCAGGCCAAACAAGTTGTTAGTGGAACTATCTTTTCTGATGATGATACAGCCTTAGTAATGTGGTCCTTAAAGAGGGAAGAAGAGAGAGGAAGAAAAGAGGCTCTCTCTACAGGGTATACAAGCAGTTTACTAGTACAAAGAGTAGGAGAGACATCTGGTGTAGAGGCATCAAATTTGATCTTGGAAACTCCCAAATTTAATGTTAAGGTAGTAGAGAATGATGCCAGAGAGAAAGAAGAGCTTAGGCTCAAATTTGAAATAGTCCTTAAATCTTACAATGAGCTCAAGGTTGAGCTAATTCAGAAGGACAAGCTAATTGCATAGCTATCAGGGCCTTAGGATCACAGATCTCCCCAATTGGCAATTTTTGATAAGCCTACAGTGGCTTCATCCTCAAGCCCAATTGTTGAGTTACCACCATCCCCCTACCCAAAGACAAGTATGGATGCAAGGGTTAGTTGGGAGAAACAAAGATTAATAGAGGAGACAAATAAATTGAGGGAAATAAGAATACAACTTGAGAAGGAAAAAGATGAAAATGTGAAGGCCACAGCTTTAGAAAACCAAAAGTATGAGGAAAAGATAATAGATGCAATTATGCAATTTTCCATTGATTTGAAGCCCTCTATTTTTCATAGTCATGCTAGTAAATTATATTCTTTATTTGAAGTCTTGAACAATGAGAAGATAGAGATGTCCCCAATTTTGAAGAAGTGGATTGAAAGGTCTTGTAATGTAAAGTTATTTCGTATGCTATAAAAAGGACAAGAAGACCCTGATCCATTGATTAAGCAAGTACATCAGGTTGTAAAGAAAATGGTATAGTATGGCATCATTTTGGATAATTTTATTAGAAGATCGACTATGCTAAAAGCTGAATTAATGCTTTCAAACTATGAGCTGGTGCCTGCCATTTTCATAGATAAGGGAAAATTTAAAGAAGCATATCAATGGAGAGAAGAAATGGATGCACTTTTGTTAGAAAGGGTGATTGGTGTCCTAAATGACACTTTTTCTATTAGCAGTGTTATCAAGTTGTTAATAAATGCTAAATCAATGTTTGACAATATTCAACATAAGATCACTCAGATTGAAAATGAGTGGGAACAGTTATCAAGTAAGAAGACTAAGTTTGCTAATTTTGAGTTCCCAAGTGAGGAGGTGTACAATAAATGGAGGTATCAGTACATACCTCATGTTGAAAAATTTATTACTTCGTCGACCTGCTAGAGCAAGTAAAGGCAGTTGCTTTTGACTCATAGAGGTTGTTGAGATACAGGAGAGCATTCATTGCATAAGGGACAATGAGATGTTGCAGATCAAATTTGTCAAAGAAGGCCAAGGAAAACATTGAAGACAAAATGAAAGGCAGCTCATCTGCAAATATCATAATTGTTTGCTTAAATATCTCATCTATTTCATCAATGTATTTATTGTAAATTTTTGAGGTTGTTGAAAAGGTTTTTTTTTAGGTTAGAAATTTTGTAAGCCCTAGAATGATCAGTAGCTTGTTGTATCTCCTTGTATATAAAGGATTTTCCATGATCATTCTAGGTATTGAGAGTCTAGGAGTTAAAAAGATAGAAACTCTAAAACCCTAACCCTCAGTCAAGGATTATAAAATCTTGTATCATTTTATCAAAGAAATAGTAAAGAAGTACAGGTTGCTGCTACTATTTTTTGCAAGCTTATTGACTTAGAATATCATGTATGCAACGTTCAAGGTTACACTTAATACAAATCTTAAGTCTTTCCCTCTGCTATGAGTTTATTCAGTAAATCTTTAAGTATTTTTTGGAGGTTTATATGTATGTGTTTAGCTCTGAGTTCTGATCTAGGATTAGATTAAATATTGCTCTGAGTGGGATACATTTTTACTAAATCTATTTAGGGATTCTTTATAAGTAGGAAAGATTTGGTATATTTTGTATTTATGTTTTAAGACCAGTTATCTTTCAAGCACTGTTGTATTCATTTTGTCTTCTAATATTTTGCCCAATGGATAGGGTGTTGGCCTATATTTTCCCATCTTTTCTTTGTATGGAATGATTGAAATCTTGTAATCCTAAGAACATTAAATCATTACCAGTTATTTTACTTTTTATTTACTTTATATGTTATTCTACCCAGTGATGGGGAGTCAATGAGTAATAGGTTTGTACTTAGTACTTTCTCACTATTATCTATTGTAAGATCCAGTATTAGATAAGAAATAGAGTTAAAACTATTGGATTAGGTGTAGCCACCTTGGTTTTGCAGAGCCAGAAGTGTAGAGGGCAGTCTTGTCCCTATAGTTGGTCCAGTTGCCTAGAGATTTCTCATATTTGGAATTAACCAATCCTTAACATCAGTCATAGGCAGATTGGTATCTCTTGGAGTGTAAAATCTTTTGAAGAACCAACAAATTGGCGACTCTACTAGGGAGTGGAGATTGTGATCAAGAGCAAATAGTGCAAGGTACAAGTTGAGCTGGACTCCTAACCTGCCTATTTCAATCAGTGGATATCTCTAAGTTGTAAACATTTGTATACAATAATGCAGGTACAAGTTGAGCTTGACTCCTAGCTTGCTTATTGTCAAAACTAGTTGGTTACCTTTGAATACAGAGTTGACTCCTTTCTTTTGCCTATCCTTCCTAATTTATAAAATCATAGAAAATCCCATATAGCTTGGGTGGCGACTCTAAAAAATCTTTGTACCAGTGTTTTAATTAATATCACTATATTACTATGAGTTATAAAAATACAAGGTCTTGGAGGAAGGAACAACTAGAGGAAAGTTTGCAAGGTGAGCTTCTTGTCACATCAAGATGAGGCCAACATAGGAGTGAAAAAAGTGTCAGTGACATGTCTCTTACCTAGAAACAAAAGGGAGACTCAAGACAGGAGGGTCTTGCTCCTCCTAGTCAGGAAGGAAATGCCTCAGAATATGAGGAGGTAGTTGATCTAGGCCTAAACTAGTATGAGGATTATTATTCCCCTACAGATAGAGAGGGTGACAGATTACCCCACAATAGGAAAATAGTCCCAAATAGATGGCATGGGCGAGATAGAAGGTCTAGAAGTAAAAGCAAGGGTGGGAAAGACTTTGTCCCCCCTTTCACCCTTGGTTCATCATTGCCCCAAGGCCTCCATGAGTCTCAGGATCAACAAGAAGAGCCCCAAGCACAACAAGCTGAGTCTGAAACAACTTTGCCTGATTCTGAGGAAATATTTGAGGAAGTGTATGAGTTGGAAAGAAGAATTCATGAACAAGCAACCATTAGGTAGAAGAGAGAAAATGAAAAGGAAGAGACGGTTAGACATGCCATGATAAGGGCTGAGCAATTAAGAAGGCAATTGCTAGATTTAGAAGCTATAAATTATGTTCCCATTCCTGAACAAACAAATGAGCTGCCTGTTGTGCATTAGAGATTTGAAATAATGGATCCAAAGGATAAGGGAAAGCAGAAAGTAGTGGGTATTTCAATTAAAGAACCTCTAGGCCCTAAGCTTCCCATGGATCAAACTTTGAGGTTGGAGGCAAACCTTGAAAAGGCCAAAAGGGAATAGGAATTGCTAGCTAAGGAACTTGAAAAGGCAAAATTAGAAGCTGCAACATTAGAAATGAAAAGGAAAATTGATTTTCTAAAATGGTCTACAGGACCCACAAATTTTGCTAGTTCTACTATGACACAAGGAGGAAAAGTCACAAATTTAGCAAATCAGACAGCCAGTGTTCCCCCACCAGGTGGATTTAAAATCCCTGCCACTGCAAATACTAATGCATCCACATCTCAGGGTGTTGGTATTTTTAACATAGGGGTTGTACATGAAAGATGTAAACAATTGGTTTTCACTGGCATCCCTGGGTATCCTCACCCTATCCCTGAAGAGATTAGGAAGAAGCTCCCCAAATTTACTGGAAGTAATGTTGTTACTTGTGAAGAGCATCTAAAAAAGTTTATTGATGTGATTGATGATTATAGCATTGTGCCAGATGGTGTTATCATGAAATTATTTGTGCAATCCCTAACAGAGGATTCAAGAGATTGGTTTAGGGCTTTGCCACATGGTAGCATAGGTTCATGGGATTAGCTTAGGCATTGTTTCAAATAGCAGTATGGTGATAAAACTCATGAAGGTTTTATGCTAAATGAATTCAATAACATAAAAAAGAATTTCAATGAGGATTTTGTTGAGTTTAATATCAGATTCCAAAAGGCCATGCATAAGCTCCTGCAAGTTATCAGATTGGATGATAGAGTGTATCTTGTCACATATCTAAATGCTTTTGACTCAAAGATGGGTTACCTTTTGAGAGATAAAAATCCAAGGAGCCTGGTTGAAGCCTATAAGCTAATTGTGAACATAGAAAGTAACCGAAGGATTTCAAGAAAGTTGGGAAGAAGGGAAGATGACAGATCACCATTGTTGAATAGAAAGAAGCTAGGAAAGCCTGTGGGTGTAAAACCTAAAGATGATGAAAGCCTAAAGAAAATTTTGAAAGAAATAAAAGATTTGAAGCCTGGTGAAAATAGAAGTAATAAAGCTACAGGAGGAGATAAGCCTCCATTTAAAAACTTCAACAAAATACCAAAAATGCAAAACTACCCCTACAATACTCAATGGAAGGATGGAAAGCCTTTTCTTCCTGAGAGAAAGGATAAACCAAATGATAGGATCCCTGACCCATTGCAAAGAAACTCAATGAATGTAGTGGAGGAGGTCTCGTGGTGTATTGCTTGTCAATCTCCACATGATCCTAATTATTGTGTCATATCTCAGAGTGTCTCTCCACAAGAAGAGTAAGAATCTAATGAGGACCAGCCTTATGATGATCAAGGATGTGGGATGATTTCTTCCCATGTATGGGATGAAATTGATTCTGCTGAAGAGGATGAAAATCAAGATTTTCTTAATTCTCAGGCTAGAACTGAATCATACCATCAACAAGTTTTCTTAGATGAAGATAGTGAGCTTGACAATATCCAGTGCAATGTTGTGGGGAGTAAGGAAATATTTGTTTTGAGAAGGCCATCTGATGAAGAAATTGCCTTGATAATAGCCGATATGGTTACTCAAGCTAAAACAAACTACATCTTGAGGAATAGGGTGGTTACTAACCCAGGTCAGAAGCCTGCTGGAATATTTATCAAGAAAATAGACAAAGATGTAAAAACATCACAGCATAAGTCTAAGGATACTAATGCTATTGATAAGATCAAAATAAAGAAAAATTCCAAACCTAACATTGTCTATAAGGTAAAATCCAAACCCACAGTTGAAGTTGTTCCAGTTCAGCAGAAAGAGAATGAAGTCCATAATAAAAAAACTACAGACATATCCATCTAGGATATTGATAAAGAAGTTGCAAATTTAGAACTTGATGTTTCTAATTTAAAATATGTCTCGATTGATATGAGCAAACTGTTGTCTCAGATTACTATTAAAGTTCCATTATTGGAGATGATGAGAATAGAAGAACACAAGGAAACGGCTCTGAATTGGGTGAATGGTGTAGTGTCCATGGATTCCCAAAAAATTGAGGGAACTGAGAAACAAATAGCAACTATGAATGATGAAGATGGAAGTTGTAGTGAGGAGATTGTTTCTAAAATTCCCTAAATTTATTTGGATACAAATGTTGTTAGTACTACAACAGGGACAGTTGATCCTTTTTTCTTGACTCTGCAGATAAATGGAAAGTTGCTAAAAAATTGTATGATTGATTTTGGAGCATCAAATATTGTTATGCCTACTAAGGTTATGAAGTCATTAGGATTAAAGGTGGATGCACCCCATGGTAGATGTCAAGCAATGGATTCAAGGGAAGTACCAGTTGTAGGTACTATCAAGGCCCTCCCCTACAAATTAGCTACATACCCCAATACACAATTGACCATGAGTGTCTTGGTAGTGGATATTCCTCCCCAGTATGGGATGTTACTATCAAGAAAATGGAGTGCTTCCATGGGAGGCAACATACAGTGTGACTTATCATTTACCACTTTTAATTTGGAAGGATAGAATATCAAGGTCACCAGGGAATCTAGAACTCCACATATGATTGAAGAAGAGGAAGAAGATACCATGAATTGTTTCCTTGATACTGATATTAATGCCTTCAAGGTCCAAGATAAGGAAGTAGAGGAAGATGTTGAACCTTCCCATAGATCAGAAAGTCAGGAGGGATGGACTAATCTTGATAGTGTTTGGACTATGTATTTTGATGGAGCAAATAGTAAGGAGGGGTCTGGAGTTGGAATATTACTTATATCTCCGAATGGTAAAACTTTCAAATTCTCCTTTTCTTTTCTATTTTCATGCATAAATAATGTTGCAGAGTATGAGGCTCTATTAATAGGCTTAAGACTAGCATCAAGGCATGGCATAAAATGGTTGAATGTAATAGGTGACTTTGAGTTAGTTGTATCCCAAGTTAGATCAAAATATAATTCAAAAAATCAGAGAAGGAATGTAGTGTGGGATGAGATTGAAAGCTTTAGTGCTTTTAATATTTATTGGATGGAAAGATGTCAGAACAAAATGGTAGACTTATTGGCTAATATAGCTCTTAGACCAGAAAATGTTACATTTGTGGATGTTTCCAATATAGAGGTAAAAGCCAGGCCTTCTATCCCTGACAATCTAGATAATTGGCAAGTTTTCTTTGATGATCGGGACATATTGAGGTTTCTCCAGTGTGAATCACATTTTGGTGATAAAGAAATGGATTTTAGTACTTATGTTGATACAGTAGATGGTAAAGATGTTATCTTCAGGAAGGAAGTTTTACAATTGAAATCAAATAGAGTTCCCAAAGGATTAGTTTCTCTTGAAAGATCATTTGACAATAAGGACAAGGCATTCTCTACTGGTACTGATAAGATCAATGAGCTGGAAGAAATAAACTTAGCAACAAAAATTGTTCCCAAGAAAGTTTATATTGGCAAGTGTTTATCCCCAAGAACTAGGAAAATTTTGATTGACCTTCTCAAAAAATTCAAGCATGTTTTTGCTTGGTCCTATGAAGATCTTAAAGCCTATAGAGAGGACCTTTTCCAACATGAAATTTTACTCAAAGAAGGCACAAAGCCTTTTAGACAGAAGTTGAGACCTGTTAACCCTACCCTAGCCCCTAAAATATAGGGTGAACTCAAAAAGATGATGGATGCCAGAATAATCAAGCCTATTAGACATTCCACTTGGGTTTCAAATTTGGTGCCTGTTAGAAAGAAAAATGGTGATATCAGGTTATGTGTAGATTTTAGGAATCTTAACATAAACTCTCTGAAGGATAACTATGGATTGCCAAATATGGAGAACATGTTACAGAAGGTCACTGGATCAGAACTAATGTCTATGATGGATGGATTTTCTGGTTACAACCAAGTTATGGTCAAGGACATAGAGTAATTTAAAACTACATTTACAACCCCATGGGGGACATATGTTTATGTAAGGATGCCCTTTGGGTTGACTAATGCTGGTGCTACTTTTCAAAGGGCTATGGATGTGGCCTTTGCAGATTTCATTGATAGATTTATGGTGGTATATCAAGATGATGTGATAGCTTTCTCAACCAAGGAGGAACAACATTGCCAACATCTTGAAAAAATTTTCATTAGAGCTTTGGAGTATGGGGTTTCTCTGAACCCAAAGAAGTGTGCCTTTGGTGTAGTAGAAGGAAAGCTTCTAGGACACATTGTTTCAAAGGACGGAGTGAGGATAGACCCTGAAATGGTGGAAGCTATTGATAAATTATCTTTGCCAAAGAATATCAAAGGGATTCAGTCTTTTCTAGGACAAGTCAATTTTTTAAGAAAGTTTATTAGAAATTTTGAAAAAATCAGTATTCCTATATCAAGAATGTTGAAGGGGCAAAGGTTGAATGGAATACTAAAGTAGTGCAAGCTTTTAATGACATTAAGAAGTCTATAAAACATGCCCCAATCCTGAAGACACTAGATTACAACAAACCAATAAAGATTTTCTCTTTTGCATCTGCCCAGACCATTGCTGCAGTGCTGTTACAAAAAAATGCTGATGGTTTTGAACAACCTATTTCCTTTTTTAGCAAGACTTTGCAGGCAATAGAATTAAATTATGATATTATTGAAAAGCAAGCATATGCCTTGGTAAAGGCCATTAAAATATTCAGATGCTATTTGGTGGGAGCCATAGTGGTTGCCTATGTTCCATGTCCCACAGTCAAGGACATTTTGGTCCAACAAGAGGTTTCGGGAAGAAGATGTAGGTGGATTAATAGGTTTCAAGAGTTTAATATTGATATCCACATTACAAAGCTAGTAAGAGGATTAGGCCTAGCAAAGTTGATGGCCCAAAGCAATCTAAATGCAAACCAGATAAACATGTTGGAAGAGGATTAGAGACCTTTTGTATGTAACATGGATTGTTGTGAGTGGTACAAGGACATTGTCAAATATTTGCAAAAAATGGTTTTACCCCTTGAGTTTGATGATAGCAAGAAAAGAACCATTAAGGCACACTCTATAAGATATACAATCATAAATGGTGAATTATGGTGGAGGAGCAATGAAGGTGTCTTTCTTAGGTGTGTTGATCAAGATAAGGCTAAACTTCTGATGGATGAAATGCATAATGGGATTTGTGGAGGACACTATATGGTGAAGACAACATCCCATAAGATCATTAGATCAGGTTTTTGGTGGCCCTCACTTTTCAAAGATACCCATCAGTTTGTTAAAAAGTGTGACCCTTGTCAAAGATTTGTTGGAAAATTAAAATTTGGTGGAAATTTGCCTCTCAAGCCTATTTCTGTTTAGGCTCCTTTCCAAAAATGGGGCATGGATTTTATTGGTGAAATTCCTAACAAATCCAGTGGTGGACACTCTTAGATCCTAGTGGGAATAGACTATTTCACCAAGTGGGTTGAGGCAATCCCCACAAGAAGAGCAACTAGCAAAGTGGTGACAAATTTTATGATGCAAAATATCCTGACAAGATTTGGTTGCCCAGAATCCATAGTTGTGGATAATGCAATGTGTTTTAGGTCTAATGAATTTGTTGATTTCTATCAAAATAATGGTATAACAATCTCATATTCATCTCCATATCATCCACGGGGTAATGGCCAGGTAGAATCTAGTAATAAGAGTTTGGTCAAAATTTTGAAGAGTCCTAGATAAAAATAAGAAGGCTTGGGATTCCAAGTTGTTGCAAGTCTTATGGGCTGACAGGGTTACAATTAAGAAAGCAATAGGGTGTACCCCTTTTGACTTAGTCTATGGGATCAATGCAAGATTGCCCCAAAATAATTTGTTACAGATGTACTAGTTTATTCAGGCATATGATGATGATGTGGAGGAAGATATGATAGTCATAATGAATGACCTAATACAACTAAATGAGGTAAGAAATGAAGCACATAACAAGAATGAGAAGTTGCAGGCCCAGTGCAAAGTTTTGTATGACAAAAGGACTATTCAGAGGAGTTTTATGAATGGTGATATGGTCTTAACGTGGAATGTAAGGCTAGAAGATAAAGGGAAGCATGGGAAGTTTGATCCCATCTGGTTAGGACAATATATCATTGAAGAGAAATGGGTAGAAAATTCTTATTTACTGAAGAATCTAATAGGAGAGCTTTTGGAATGGCCAGTTCATGGTCAATTCTTAAAGTTTTATTTCTCTTAAAAGGATCTTTTACTTCCCCGTACAGTTGTAGTCTCAAGTTTTTGTGTACAGTTCCTTATTTTCAGTCAAATTTTTGTTATGGTCTTCTCTTCCAGGAGATTCTAGTTTCTTGTTATATCTACAAGAGATACACATCCCCAGACATGAGCCACTATTATCACTATTATAAATTTGTCTAGCTCCATGCTGATATTCTTTAAAATAGTCCTATTTGAGGGTCTGAGGGTTGGTCTTCATGCTAGAAAACCCCAAGTTTTAACAAAAGCCCTAGTTGAGCTGTGACTTTGTTATATTTTAGTGTTACCTTTTTGGCTCACTAAAATTTCTAAATACACATGTGTCATTTTTCACCCCCTTTGACCCATCGTTTCATAAGTTATATTGTTAGGATGTTAGGCGGGGTGCCTTTTAATTTATTTCATTCAGAAGCCTAGGTTTTAGTATTATTTCTCAATAGTTTGTTCTCTCTAAAATGTGTGGCTATCATTGAACCGCAAGCCTTCCCATTGTTAGAATCTCTGACATGCACTTTAGTGAGAAGGTGCCACCTATCCAAGTGGGCCTGATTGGTAATAAGATGTGCTGGCATTTAAAGAACAGATTGATCCAATGGCTTTCGGTATACCATTGGACCAAGATAATAACCTTTTAAGAATCATGGTATAGTGACAACCGTCTGATGTTTTAAGATGGATGAGATGGTAGGTGGGACCTTGAATTACATGGTCAGTGTGACATGTATGCTTGTGATTGGTTAAGGTACAGTGATGTGGCAGTTGACTGGACTTTAAAATGATAAAAGGGATTTCAAGAAAGGGGCCTGCCCATTTGTAAATGTGGCATGTTATGATTTGATTACAAACAAGTGATGTGTCAAGTTATGGGGTTGGACTTTTCAAAGGGTTAATCATTAGATAGATTTGACGGTTGTCATTATACCATTGATGAAAGATGTGAGGAATTTAAGCTTACGGTATAGAGACGACCATCTAATTCTCTTTAAAGATTTAAGTGTGAAGTGGGCCCTAAAGTGCTAGCTCACTTTGACATGTTCACTTTCTATTGGTGTAGTATATTGTGATCTGGCAGTTGTCAGGGTTTTCGGTGCCGAGAAAGAAAAGTAAGAGGGGGTCCACTTGCCAATTTTTGCATCGTGGCATCTTTTGATTTGATGGAAGTACAGTGATGTGTCATGTAGGGCCATAGTTTTTTCTTGGATGGTTAAAGCACAATGTGATCTAGCGGTTGTCATTATACCATTGCGATAAAGTGCTCGATGTTTAAGGTCACAGTGTAGCGACAACCATTGATCTTAGAGATGTGGATCTTAGGTGGGTCTAAATTACCTATCATGTTGAAGTGCCAGTTGTGCTGAGATGTCACATTTTCATTGGATGAGCTAGATCATGATGGGGATGTTGTCAGTGGGGCGGTAGTTTTTTAAAGAAGATAAAGAGCCCACAAGTTCATGAGGATCTTATGGCTATCATTACACAATTGGGTGGAGATGCTCAAATTTTATCTTTGCACTTTAGCAATAGGGTGACACCTGTCTGCTCAGATCAAGATAAAGTTAAGTTATGTTTTTTTCCCACATGATTAAATTGAAATGTTCTCATTGGTTGAGAACTAACTTGGGGAAAAGTCATACAAGGTTTTGCTGTTAAGACTTGCCAACCATCCGATGCACGCGAAAAGGAAGTAGATCTATGGTTTAGTTTCAAATTTTTCTCTATGACATTTTTCACGTCCTGTAAACACTGAGGCCACCAACTTTCAGTAATGGTGGTTTAATGAGCTACATACAGATGGGTTGTGAGTAGTTGGCAACATTATATATCAAAATTTGGTCATAGTCTCTCTTTGCTGCTCTTGTAAAACTTCTGGCGATTTGGATTTTTCTTCAAGCAATGATTTCAAGTAAGGAACTCGTAGGTGCCTATTAGGTCTCTTTCTACATTTGAAAATTGCTTAAAATCTATGAAGGTTTTATAAACAAATTTGTGTTGCTAGTTGCAAGGTTTTTAGGGTTTTTTCTCGGGTTTAGATATATTGTTTTAGAAAGGCCCTAGTTTCAAAATGCCACCAAAAAGGAATTTGTCTAGTCAGATAGAGTATAGCAAGAGAGGGGTGTTTGAAGATTTGATGAAACTACTCTTGCATTCTGATAATGGGGCTGCAAGGATGAAAGAGCTTGTCCCAAGAAACCCTAGGGACTCAGTGGCTAAGGTACTCCATGATAGAGGAAATTGGATGTGAGATTCTAGGGTGGGAAAGGATCATAATGGTCTAATCTTATTTAGGGCAGCTTACTCACAAAGAAATTCTTGTGCCCCCCTCAGTAACATATGGCAATTTGATGTTGGGAGCTTAATATGCCTTGGTGTTTTCATGGATGCTGAGTTATTGATTCAAATTGAAAAATGCTATGATCCTATGACAAGGTGTGTCAAGGATGTCAATGGAAAGAACCTAATCAACATCACAAAGGATGATATTAGGGAGGTTTTTTCATTGAATGACCCTTCTGTTGGGTTGTACAAGATATATTTTAAAGAGTTTATAGAGATATATGAGGTACAAAAGGATATTATGAGAATAGGGCCTCTAAGGGAATTCATTGATCAAATTGGATCAATGTGTGTTATAAGTGCAAGCACCCTAGAGCCTTTCAGGCTAGATTTGTTTAGTAAAAGAGAACAATAATTTTATAAGTCTATCACTCTAATTCTAGGGCATGATGAGGCAACTCATATGCCAGTCCCATACATGTTCATGATGGTACAAACATTGCACCCCCAGCTGGCACTAATTTTTGATTTTGCATCTCATCTTGCTAATTTGATCCATGAGGGATTGCAGGGAATCAAGGACATGAAGGTTAGTAGGCCATTTGGATGGTATTCTATGATTATGCACATGTTCCTATACAAAGGTGAGCAATTTTTCAGCTCAATAATAAATATTGTGAAAGAGAGAAATGGAGAAACCCTCCCAGTCCAGCTATGGACCATAGCTCTATCATGGGATAGGATGGATGCTAGCTATATTACTTTTGACATGGATTTTGGTTCTAGACTTAGAACTTTGTTATTCTTCGATAATCCTAGAATCCCAAGGGAGCTATTTAGACTTATTAGACCAAAGGAGTATTGTCAAGACGTCACCATTGTCCATAATTTTGGGGATATAATCTTATACCCTATTTCTATAGTTTTCAAAGTGTATGGTTGTAGAGTGGCACCTTATATCTTACCCTACCAGGTTCCATTAAAAATAGGATATGCTGAAATCTTAAGACAGATTGGTGACTTGCAGGAGTCCACTCTCATTGGTAAAGGAAGGGGAACCTTTTTCCTAGATATAACTATTGCACACAAATATGTGATCACAAAAGGAGGATGGGTGCATCTAAATAAGGTCTTGCAGCCCAACAAAATGTCCAAAGTAGTGGTGAGGTGTGCAGACACATAGGGTTTTCTTTCAGGAATGTTTAGAGACAAGATTAGGTGTGCTCTTCTTGAGCATCAGTTCAACTTCCTTGAGGACATAGTAAGAAATGAGTTTGACCTTCAAACTCAAGAGGTTAAGAAAGAAAAATGGGTTGTCCATAGGATGACTGTAGAATTTATAAGAAATTTTGATAAGGCCTATGACCCATTGAAAGGTTTTGAACCATGGGCTAGGAAATCGGATGCCCTTGTAGAGCATTTTGAAGGCTTCATGCATGCTATAAATGAGAAGAAGGCTGCAGTAAGTAGGACAGATCCTGAATTGGCTAAACAAATTTTGAGCCAGCCTAGATACATGAAGATGACTCCAAAGGGAGTTTACACAATGTAGAGGAGGAGTGGTTACAGTGTCCTTGTACCACCACAACAAATGGGTGAAGATATTCCCTCTACTTCTTAAGGAAAAGGCCCATGGATGATCCAGAAATGCAAGGACCCTCTCCTAAGAGGTAGAAACAAGAAGAAGTAAGGCTAGGGGAGGAGGTTTATTCCCCTTCTCAGTCCCCCATCCAGTTAGATGAACATGGGGTAGTAGAGAAATTGATACAAATGAGGAATGAGGGAGACATCTTGGTTTCTAGTGATGAATTGCAAGAAGGCATGCCTGAGGCACCTAAAGAGGTGACCATGGACCTTACTATTGATGAATTTGAGTGTAAACAATTGAACCCTATTTTGAAAGAAGCTAGTGATTCTTTCCTTGGTAATGATAAGTTTGTTAAAACTAGGGCATTTTCCCAATTCTTATGGAGAATGAAAATAAACCAATACAAGGAGATTTGTGAAAAGAAAAAGGAGGAGCATCCTGATAAAGACATCGCAAAAGTCAAAAATGAAACCAAGGTAGAGATGGCCAAAAAGTTTGGAAAGATTACTCCCAAGGAGGGAAGGGCCATGGTTCATACTGCAGGGGTGCTGATTCTGCCAGAGTGGGACATTGCTGATGTAATTATCTTTGATCAGATCAGAAAGAGTAAGGTAAAAAATTTTGCTACAGTAGAGTAGGCCAAATGAGTTGCTAGGGGAACTATCTTTTCTGATGATGATGTAGCCTTGGTAATGTGGTCCTTAAAGAGGGAAGAAGATAGAGGAAGAAAAGAGGCTCTCTCTACAGGGTATACAGGCAGTTTACTAGTACAAAGAGTAGGAGAGACATTTGGTGTAGAGGCATCAAATTTGATCTTGGAAACTACCAAATTTAATGTTGAGGTAGTAGAGAATGATGCCAAAGAGAACGAAGAGTTTAGTCTCAAATTTGAAATAGTTCTTAAATCTTACAATGAGCTCAAGGTTGAGCTAATTCAAAAGGATGAGCTAATTGCACAGCTATCAGGGCCTCAGGATCACAGATCTCCCCAATTGACAATTTCTAATAAGCTTACAGTGGTTTCATCCTCAAGCCCAATTTTTGAGTTACCACCATCCCCCTACCCAAAGACAAGTATGGATGCAAGGGTTAGTTGGGAGAAACAAAGATTAATAGAGGAGACAAATAAATTGAGGGAAATAAGAATACAACTTGAGAAGGAAAAAGATGAAAATGTGAAGGCCACAGCTTTAGAAAACCAAAAGTATGAGGAAAAGATAAGAGATGCAATTATGCAGTTTGCCATTGATTTGAAGCCCTCTATTTTTCATAGTCATGCTAGTAAATTATATTCTTTATTTAAAGTCTTGAACAATGAGAAGACAGAGATGTCCCCAATTTTGAAGAAGTAGATTGAAAGGTTTCCTAATGTAAAGTTATTTGGTATGCTATCAAAAGGACAAGAAGACCCTGATCCACTAATTAAGTGAGTACATCAGGTTGTAAAGAAAATGGTATAGTATGACATTATTTTGGATAATTTTATTAGAAAATTGACTATGTTGAAAGCTGAATTAATGCTTTCAAACTATGAGCTAGTGCCTCCCATTTTCATAGATAAGGGAAAATTTAAAGAAGCATATCAATGGAGAGAAGAAATGGATGCACTTTTGTTAGAAAGGGTGACTGGTGTCCTAAATGACACTTTTTCTATTAGCAGTGTTATCAAGTTGTTAATAAATGCTAAATCAATGTTTGACAATATTCAACATAAGATCACTCAGATTGAAAATGAGTGGGAACAGTTATCAAGTAAGAAGATTGAGTTTGCTAATTTTGAGTTCCCAACTGAGAAGGTGTACAATAAATGGAGGTATCAGTACATACCTCATGTTGAAAAAGTTATTACTTCGTCAACCTGCTAGAGCAAGTAAAGGCAGTTGCTTTTGAGTCATAGAGGTTGTTGAGATATAGGAGAGCATTCATTGCATAAGGGACAATGAGATGTTGCAGATCAAATTTGTCAAAGAAGGCCAGGGACAACATTGAAGACAAAAAAAAAGGCAGCTCATCTGCAAATATCCCAACTGCCTGCTTAAATATCTCATCTATTTCATCAATGTATTTATTGTAAATTTTTGAGGTTGTTGAAAAGGGTTTTTTTTAGGTTAGAAATTTTGTAAGCCCTAGAATGATCAGTAGCTTGTTGCATCTCCTTGTATATAAATGATTTTCCACGATCATTCTAGGTATTGAGAGTCTAGGAGTTAAAAAGATAGAAACTCTAAAACCCTAACCCTCAGTCAAGGATTGTAAAATCTTGTATCATTTTATCAAAGAAATAGAAAAGAAGTACAGCTTGCTGCTGCTATTTTTTGCAAGCTTATTGACTCAAAATATGATGTATGCAACATTCAAGGTTACACTTAATGCAAATCTCAAGTCTTTGCCTCTCCTATGAGTTTATTCAGTAAATCTTTAAGTCTTTTTTAGAGGTTTATATGTATGTGTTTAGCTTTGAGTTCTGATCTAGGATTAGATTAAATATTGCTCTGAGTGGGATACATGTTTACTGAATCTATGTAGGGATTCTCTATAAGTAGGAAAGATTTGGGATATTTTGTATTTATGTTTTAAGACCAGTTATCTTTCAAGCACTATTGTATTCATTCTATCTTTTAATATTTTGCCCAATGGATAGGGCACCGGCCTAAATTTTCCCATCTTTTCTTTCTATGGAATGATTGAAATCTTGTAATCCTGAAAACATTAAATCATTACCAATTATTTTACTTTTTATTTACTTTATATGTTATTCTACCCAATGATGGAGTGTCAATGAGTAATAGGTTGTTACTTAGTACTTTCTCACTGTTATCTATTGTAAGATCTAGTATTAGTTAAGAAATAGAGTTAAAACTATTGGATCAGGTGTAGCCACCTTGGTTTTGTAGAGCCAGAAGTGAAGATGGCAGTCTTGTCCCTATAGTTGGTCCAGTTGCCTAGAAATTTCTCATATTTGGAATTAACCAATCCTTAACATCATTCATAGGCATATTGGTATCTCTTGGAGTGTAAAATCTTTTGAAGAACCAACACTGTAGACCCAACACTTCAATAAAACATTAGAGGTTAGCAGAAATCAATATCGTGCAGTGAAATGGAAACTAATCTAACCAGACAATTTACTCCCTTCTAGTAGATGCGAGTATGTATTCTTAGATTAGACCAAGATCAGTGACCTTGATGACACCTAAATGAAAGATTTAAATGGAGAATCTAGATATGAGATGAATGCAAATTAATCTATGTTTCTAGATTTTCTATACAATAAGATGAAACAAATTGGTATAAATCTATTCTATATGAGAAACTAATATGACATGCAATTAATCTAACAATGATATGCTAAATGATATGAATGCTTAAATAATCAAAATCTCACAATAGTTTTGATTCGCAAAGATTGATTCTTCGATCACCAATTCGCCAGCGTGAGGATGTAATTCATGGATTTTTCCAAAATGAAGAGCTGAGGCCTTAATTTATAGAAACCCAGGATTTTGGAGGTGCATGGAAAAAGCCATAAATCACTCTTGATAAATTCAAGTTGATTTTTGAGTTATCAAGAATTAAGAGATAAATTAAGTCACAAAATCATGCAAATCAACTTTTTGATTTAAATCAGAAGTTGAGATTAGCTTTCAACTCAAAAGAGAGTTGAGTTTATTTTTAAAACAACTTGAATTGATTTTTTGATTTAAAGTTTAACTATTTTTTGGATGTGCATAATTAAATATGAATTAATTTAATAAATAAAGTGATTTATCCTCAACTTAACTGATTTTTGAATTAAAATAATTGATTTATGGGTTAGTCAATTATTAAATCAAACTTTTATTCGAAAACTATATCATTAAATTTGACAATTGACTTTAATTAATTAAATAAGAATTTAATCAATTAGTCATAAGATTTTTGATTTATTGTCAGAATTAAATAATACAATTTAGGAATAGATTTAATTACATTTAATTAAATAATTAAGTGGCAGAATTAAATCTAATTAATTAAATGTTCAGAATATTCAATTAATCAAACTTTAGGATAAATAAGATTTATCACCAAATAATCATTAAATTAAAGATAATTAGGATAAATAGGAATAAGGAATATTCCCCGATGCAAAATTTAGGATAATTAATTAAGATTTGATAATGTGCCGATGTGCCTTAGGTTAGGACTTCGATGTCGATTTCATTCGAATTGTCGATGTAGGAGGTTAATGAACTTATAGCCCATTTTTGGGGTATTACTCCCATAAGAGTTGGTCCCATGCAAAAAGAGACCATATGCCAAGTGTTAGACTTGAAATTAACTTACAATATTTTGTTAGGAAGGCCATGGATCCACGAAATGCAAGCCGTGCCTTCAATTTATCATCAATGCTTAAAGTTCCCATATCTAGGTCAAGAGATAATGGTAAGTGGAGATCTAAATCCATTCCAATATTGTAATAATGTCAAACCTATCAATGACTCCTTAGTCCCACATAATGCTGAAGGCTCTATACCTAAGAAAATGGAGCAAGGTCAAAATTCTAAGAACACTTCTTGGTTGAAGGGAAAAGCAAAGATGGAAGAAGAAGTTATTATTGAAGACAAATCAAAACTCATTAACCCAACTACTTCGACTAAAGGAAAAGAGAGGGTTAACGAGGATAACATTATTAAAGAAATAAAAGAAGATCATGTACAAGCTACTCGAGTATTCACCAAAGAGGCCCATTATCAAAAGATGGAGCAAATGATGAAATTTTTTGATAAACAATGTAAGATTAAGCAAAAGGGAGTAGGTGAATACTCCTTATCTATGATGGACCTACCTTTATCACCCAAGTCCTTTGGGAAACCCTCAAATCTTCCTCATAGATATAATGATAACTTTGTGAGGGTAAGTACATCCACCATGGATGAAGAGGACAATGAGATCTTGTACATCATCCATCATGAAAAAGATGGGTTACAAAGGTCAAGGACCTTTAGGCACAAAGAATGAAGGGATCATTGAAGCTTAGAAAGTACATGGTGAGATTCTAAGGAAAAAGTAGGAATAGGGTATCTTGAAGAAGGATACACTAAAAAACATCATCCCCAACTATATAGCCAAATATTACAATTAGAGTCTCATAGTGATGAGGATTCTAATGAATGGGAATGGGAGACCCTATCAAATGAGTCATGCCAAGACAAGGGTATTGATGTTATTCATACCTATGCTTCTACCAAAAATAAAGGACCCATGACAAAATTGACTTCAAATGAAGCATCTAGTTCTAGCCAAGTGATTCTAAATGATGTACCAAATATAGAGATAGAAATCAATTAGTGGGTAGGTGAACCATACGTTCCTTCATGGAGACCTACTATGGAAGAATCAAATGTTAGGTTTAATCCACATGAGTTCTATCCCACAGAAACCCAAGAGGACTCTAGTGAGGGGGACTTTGATCCTTCTTCTTTAGAACATTTAGAGGAAGCCCATCTCTGAGATTTTAAAGATACAATGTATGAACCCTCTAATAATGATATCTATACCTTAAACCAAAATGAGACAAACCCAAGTGTTGACCCATTAATTCTGATTCATTCGGACCTAATTGAATATAATGCCATTGAACAAACTACCTTGCCAATTTTCTTGTATGATAACATGGTGTCCCAATACCTCAACACAATTGAACCTTCTTCTATCAGAGAATATTAGGAAGAAATGATCAAAGAGAGCATCCAAACTCCTAATCAAAGAAAAAACAAAAAAAATAGAAAAGGAAAAGAATCAAGTGTTGAAAACCACTTTGTGGCAACATTAGATCAAGAAAAAAATAAAGAAATAATGTATGTCTCCAAAGGTGAAAACCCAACTGAGGCACCTATGGAAGGGAGTTTGGATGTTCTACCAGAACACTATGAAGAAAGATCTCCAATCTTAATTGAGCCAATAGAAAAGGTAAACATTGGATTAAAAACAGAGCTGAAGTTCATCCAATTAGCAACATTTCTATCTAGCGAAGAAAGAATAGAATTCATCAAGTTCTTTAAAGAAAGACAAGTTAACTTCACATGGTCTTATGATGATATGTCAGGTTTAGACCCAAATCTAATAAGTCATCATCTCAATATCAAGGAGAAAAACTCGTTAAGCAAAAATTAAGGAAAATGTATCCTCATATAGCCCTACTTATCAAAGTGGAGTTAGAAAAACTATTGAAAGTGGGATTTATAAGGGCCATTGATTATGCACAATGGGTCTCAAATATAGTTCTAGTATCAAAAGTAGACAAATCCATTAGAATCTACACGGACTTTAGAGACTTAAACTTGGCATGTCCTAAGGATGATTTTCCACTTCCGAGTATTGATGCCATTGTAGATTTAATGGCGGGGCACTCTATGTTCTCACTCACGGATGGATTTAGTGGGTATAATAAAATCAAGATAGCACCATAAGACCAAGATAAGATCTCTTTTACATGTGCATGGGGTACATTTTGCTGGAATGTTATTCCATTTGGGTTAAAGAATGCAGGAGTGACCTATCAAAGAGAAATGACCACAATATTTCATGATATGATGCATAAATTCATGGAGGATTATGTGGATCACATATTAGCCAAATCTCATTCAAGGAAAGAACACCTACCAATCTTGGTGAAATTTTTTGAAAGGCTAGAAGAATTCAAAGTGAGACTCAACCCAAAGAAATGTGCATTCGGAGTTCAATCCGGCAAACTCTTAGGTTATATTGTATCTGCCAAAGGGATAGAGGTTGATCCCGCTAAAGTAAAGGCTATAATGGAAATGGAAGCACCCAAGAACATTAGTCAGATGGGATCTTTACAAGGAAGGATCCAATCCATTAGGAGATTTATCTCCCAATTAGCAGAAAAATGCCACAATTTCAATCAACTCTTGCACAAAGATACAATATTCAAGTGGGCTGACAAGTGTGAAGAAGCCTTTAGTCTATTAAAGAAATATCTTATGAACCCACCAATCTTGATGCCACCTATCAAAGGTAAGCCCTTGATCCTATACATTTCAGTAATGGAGAATTCATTGGGGGCACTTTTAGCACAAGAGGATGAAACAGGAAAAGAGAAGGCAATTTACTACATTAGTAGAACCTTAGTCAAATATGAGCTAAACTATACATTTATGGAAAGGGCATGCTTGGCTGTAGTTTTTGCTTCACAAAAATTATGCCATTATATGTGTGTGTGTGAAAATTGTACCTAATCTGTAAACACAACACTCAGTAAAACATTAGAGGTTAGTGATAATCAAAATTGTGCAAAATTGAAATCTAATCTAACCAAGCATTTACTACCTTCTAATAGGTGCGAGATTGATGTTCTCAGATTTTAATCGAGAGTAGTGACCTAGATGACACCTAAACGAAGGATTTGAATACAATTGATCTAGATGTGAATTGAATGCAATTAATCTATTTTTTTAATTTGATTTTAAGATGCAATAAGGAATGAAAACTTGATATGAATCTATGCTAGATGAAATTGATATGCTATGAATGCTATTGAAAATTGATATGCAATGCTAATCTAACGATGATATGCAATATGAATGCAAAAATAAGATTGATCTCACAAAGATGTCGATTCGCAAGAGCTTTGATTCTTCAATTCCAATTCTCCAGCGTGATTGTGCAAAATATGAGATGAATTATGAAGAGTTGAGCCTTGTTTTTATAGAAATCCAGGGCTTTGGAGGTGCATGGATAAAAGCCATAAATCACTCAAATAACTTAGGTTGATTTTTGAGTTATTTTTAAATAAAGGATAATTAACTCACAAAAACATGCAAAAGCTAAGTTTTAACTCAAAATAGAGTTTAGCTTTAATTGATAATTGATAGTTGTCTGCTTTTATGATTGTGCATGTTTTATTTATGAATTAATTTAATAATAAAGTGATTTATTTCCAACTTAACTATTTTTTGAAAATAAATAATTAATTTATGGGTTAATTAACTATTTAATCAAACTTTTATTAAAAATTATATTATTAAATAATGACAACATGCTTTAATTAATTAAATAAGAATTTAATCAATTAAAGATAGGAATTTTGATTTATTGTCAAAATTAAATAATACAATTAATAATAGATAGAATTAAATTTAATTAAACAATTAAGTGGCAAATATTAAATCTAATTAATTAAATATGCAAAATATTTAATTAATCAAATTTTAGGATAAATGTGATTTATTGCCAAATAATTATAAAATTAAAGATAATTATGATGATTAGGAATATTACTAGGAATATTCCCCAATGCAGAATTTAAGATAATCAATTATTATTCGATGATGTTTAGATGTGCCTTAGATTAGGACTTTGATGTCGATTTTGTTCGAATTGTTGATATAGGAGATTAATGAACTTATAGCCCATTTTTGGGGTATTACATTTTGCCCCTCTTTGAATTACTGTGTGAAGCACAGTGGTTCAAAGATAGTCTGTGTTTGATAGAGATATGAAACTGATGTTTGATATTGATAATTGATATGAGATACAAGCTAATTGATATTAAATTGATATGGAGATAATAGGTCCTGAATGACCAAAGATAATGTTCACTATAATAGCAAATGAACCTATGATTGTGAAAAAGTGTCAAAACGCTTGATTCCAAACCTTAGGATTGCAAAGAAGTGAGTTACCCGTTCTAGACTCGATTGTCTTAGTAGAACTGGCAGGTATCACATCCAAACCCTTCAGTTGCCAAAGAACCAAGGAAAGAACACTATGATCTGATGGTTGCAAAAACTGATACAGTTTACAAGATTAGGAGAATACCAAATTGATATGGATCTTGATGAATCTGATATGCCCCAAGTGATGATAGATTTGCCCCAAGCGATGAGGTATTTTGATGAATCAGTAACTAGACGTGATTGTTTGTCTTGATCACTGATGAAAGATATTGATAGACTTGATCGATAGAATTTTGATTTACAGACTTTGAATTGATGTGCAATACCATGCCCCCTTCAGGATTAAAATTGAAATCTGATAAGAAAAGTCAGCGTTGAGAGTTTAGAAGCATGTTAATTGATTGGAAAAGTGGTTTAACACGTTGAAGAACACATTCTGCATCGTTTGGAGGTCCAAAAGACCAAATTTGACTAGGTTAAACCATGAGGTGACCATAGTTGACCAAGTTGAAATTTTGATAGTTTGATGGAAGATAATTAGTTAAGTTGAATACTAGATTTTTGTGATGATCAAAGGTTGATTATGCAAGTAGTTAATAATATGAATGATCTCAGATTTCAATTTTGATCCTGAAAAAGGATTCTACTTGCTGTTTCATTGGAGGAACCTTCATGTGAGATTCAACTCTTGTTAGATTTGAAGATGCGATTTGAAGAATCATTTAAGCATTGAAGTTCGTTTAGCCATTGTGAGATTATGCAAACATGCAAAATGCAATGAGACATGCAAAATGAAATGCAACCTAAGACCTAGGACCTAGTCACTGATCATATGTCGATTTGTTATCATCATTGAACTTTTAGGTAACTGGATAAATCAATACAATGCCCACTAGCTATGAAACCATAGACATATGAATATCGATTTGTATGCGCAAGAATCAATACAACACCCACTGGTCAACAACCATGGATATATGAATATTGATTTTATTTTTGGAATGTCAGATTAGATATAAGCACCAAGGCACAAGCGCCAGGATGACTTGAATATCATGTCCATTTTGATATAGTAATTTTGTATAAGCATCAAAACATAAACGTCGTGATGACCTGAATATGCCTTGCATGACAAACACATCAAACAGCTAAGAGATCATTCTAAATCCAATGTGAATTATCCGTAGTGACCCTTTATCGTTCACATCCTTAGGTAAGATCGTGTTTCACCATAGGAGAAAGAACTTACTCAAAAAGACAATAGTTAGATCAAACTTCCTTCAATTTTTTTGGGTATCAATGGTCGAGGTATGCATGGCCATCCAATTCAAGATAGAGGCTCTTACAGTTGGACACCATTTCAATCTAGAATTTCCAAAGTTGTTAGATTTTCACATACAAGCAAAAAACAAAGAAAAGATTATGCCCCCAGTCATCACTCTCTAAATCCTATAAAGGACATCATCCAAGAGCTCGAAGGGATACAATATGCAAAAATCTCAATGCGAATCAGTAAGCATACAAGGAGATAAAAGCGTGTAAAAAGCATAGATTGTTTTTAGTTGAGTTTTGATGTTTGATTGCGCTGTTGTAGATGCAAAATCCTTTCTGGAGACAAGACTGACTGACTGACTCACATGAAGCTTCAAAGGACTCTGACTAGATATGATCCATCTAAGATACATGGGAGACCATAGGATATGAAATTGATTGCCCCCAAGTGTTAAACATTGATAGGATACAGACGCTTGAGCCGATTGGTGTACAGACCGACTTATTGAAAATTGGAAATGTTGAAACAAACTGGGAGATATGTACAAACTAAAGCAAGACTAAAAGCTGGGAAAGACCAAGATTGTGCTGATAGATGGAGCATTTTGAACAAGTGGCACTCATTTTTTGGGTTTTCACCATCTTGGCAGATATTCTATTTTTGCTACCAAGGCGCCTGTTTCCAGGTTTTCACCAAGGCACTTTTTTTTTTTTCTTTTTTTTTTTTTGTATTTTTCATTTTTTGATTTTTTGATTTTTTTTTGATATTTTTTTTATTTTTTTATGAATCATCAAGGCACCTATTGCTAGGTTTTCACTAAGATGTTCATTTTTTCAAGACTTTTTCTGATTTTTAAGATTTTTTCAGGACATTTACCAAGCACTGAATGCCTTAGGCATAGAATTTCTTCAGATGGAGAACGTTGATTGGTTCTCAAAGCTGTTCTCCTTCAGTCGTTGAGAGTTGATAGGCACCAGAGCCAAAAGTAGCAGTGATAACAAAGGGACCCAACCAATTGGGTTCAAACTTCCCCTTGCGTTCTTGATGTGATTGATTTTTAGGATTTTCTCTCAAGACTAGATCACCAACCTGAAATTCTCTATGTCCGACTTTCTTGTTGTAGCCTCTAGACATTCTCTTCTGATATACTCTGAGATGATCATATGCTACTTGTCTGCGCTCATCTAGGAGTTCCAGTTCTTGTAACCTAGACACTCTGTAGTCATCGTCGGTGAAAAGTCCATGCATTCTGATTCTAAATGATGGGATTTCAACCTCAATAGGTAGTACCACTTCAGACCCATAAACTAAAGTGAAAGGTGTAGCCCCTATAGGCATTCTGATACTAGTTCTATATGCCCAGAGAGCTGGATTGATCATGAGATGCTAGTCTCTTCCTATTTTATTCACTGTTCTGTGCAAGATTTTCAAGAGATTTTTGTTTGAAGCTTCAACTTGTCCATTCCCTTGAGGATAGTAGATAGATGACCAATGTTGAGTAATCTTGAATTTGGCACATAAGTCATCTAGGTCCTTGTTTTTGAATTGTCCCCCATTGTCTATGACTATGGAATGAGGGATCCCATATCTGCAAATGATGTAGTTCAGGATGAACATAGAGATCTATTTCCCTATTGCTTGTGTTAGAGGAACTGCTTCTACCCATTTTGTAAAATAATTTGTAGCTGTGATTATATGGGTATGTCCATTGGAAGAGTGCAGATGGATAACACCTATGAGATCAAATGTCCATTGTTGAAAAGGCCATTGTGTAGTAAAGGGAATCAAATCTCTCCCTGGAGCATGAATCAAGTTGCCATGTACTTGACACTGTTGATAGTTTTTAGCAAATTTTATAGCCTCTTTCTCCATTTCAGGCCAATAGTACCCGGCCCTAATAATTTTTTGAGCTAACATTAAACCGTTCAAGTGTGACCCACATATACCCTCATGGACTTCCTCTAATGCACATTGAGACTCTTCCCATTCTAAACATCTAAGCAGTGTACCATCTAGACCTCATTTGTACAGATCATTACCAATGATGACATATCAGGATGCGGATCTGATAAGGTTTTGTTTCTCAAAATGGTTAAAGGACTCAGGGATGATTTGGTCATGGAGATAGGAGAATAGATTTTTGTAGCGAGATGAGTCATAACCTACAATAGTGCAGATAATGTGGGTTTCAGGGGAGTCATATGCAGGATAGGATAGGGCTTCCACTAGGAACTCATAGCGTAGCTCATGTTCAGGCTGTTGTAAGAGAGTAGATAGTGTTGCCATTGCATTGGCAGCCTTATTCTCCATTCTGGGTATTTGCTCAAATGTGATAGAGATGAAGTATTTCTTTAAATCATCTACCATTCTCTTGTAAGGAATGAGCTTTTCATCTTTGGTTTGGTACACATAATTGACTTGGTGGATAACCAATTGTGAGTCTCCATGGATGTGCATCTCTGTAACTCTCCACTGTATTGTCATTTTCATACCATTGAGAAGTGCCTCATATTCAGCAATATTGTTTGTGTAAGGAAACTTTAGTCTGAATGCTTTGGGTATCGAGTATCCTTGAGGAGTGATGAACAATATGCCTGCTCCAGATCCATTCTATGTGTAGGAGCCATCAAAGAATAACTGCCATGCTCTAGAAGAGAGGTGCATGATAGAAGAATCAGGAAATTCCATTTGCATGGGTGTATCATCAAATAGTGGTGCTTTAGCTAATTGATCAGCAATGACCTGTCCTTTGATAGCTTTTCTTTCAACATATTCAATGTCAAATTCACTCAAGAGCATGACCCATTTAGCTAGTCTACCTATGAGGGCAGCTTTGCTTAGGAGATATTTCAGTGGATCAATTTTAGCTACCAAATGAGTGGTATGAGCTAACATGTAATGTCTCAGTTTTTGTGATGCAAAGATCATAGCTAGACATGCCTTCTCTATCATTGAGTAGTTCTTCTCATAGGCCACTAAAGTTCTACTGATATAGTAGATGGCTCTTTCTTTCTTATTCTCATCATGCTGTGCTAGCAATGCCCACAATGATGTATCTGTTACAGAGACATAATATTAATGGCTTCCCATGAATAGGAGGCATCAAGATAGGAGGATTTGAGAGATAATTCTTGATATGATCAAAATTCTTTGCACAGTCTTCATTCCATGTAAAGGTCACACCTTTATGTAATCTCTTTGTGAAAGGTTGTGATATGTCAGCTAACTGTGATATGAATCTCCTGATAGATTGCACTCACCCTTGCAAAGTTCACATTTGACTGATATTCTTGGGAGGTTTCATCTCGATGATAGCCTTGACTTTAGCCGGATCAACTTCAATACCTTTCTTTGAGATTATGTATCCCAGGAGTTTTCTAGAAGTGACACCAAAAGCACACTTCTTAGGATTTAGTCGGAGACTAAATTTTTCCATTCTATCAAGGATCATGCTCAAGTCAGTTAGATGTTTAGTTCTGATCATTGATTTTGCTAAGGTATCATCAACATAATCCTCCATTGTTCTATGCATCATATCATGAAAAATAGATGTCATTGCTCTTTGGTATGTAGCTCCTGCATTTTTGAGTTCGAATGGCATAACATTCCAACAGAAGGTTCCCCATGCACATGTGAATGTAGTTTTCTCTTGGTCTTCTGGAGCAATTTTGATTTGGTTGTATCTAGAAAAACCATCCATAAGGGAATAAATTTCATAGCCCGCAGTCATGTCCACTATCATATCAATGTTAGGTAGTGGAAAGTCATCCTTAGGGCATGCTCAGTTTACATCTCTAAAGTTCGTGCACACTCTGATTGAACCATTTGGTTTTGAAATAGGTACAATGTTGGAGATCCACTTAGCATAGTCTATGACATGGATGAATCCAGCTTTTAGGAGTTTTTCTAGTTCTGCTTTGACTAAGAGTGCAACATGAGGATGCATCTTTCTCAATTTTTGCTTGATTGGTTTTACTCCAGGAGCAATGGATAGATGGTGCATAATGAGATTGGGATCCAATCCTGGCATATCTGAATATTTCCATGCAAAATTGATCTTTTTTTCTGATAAGAATGTAGTGAATTTCTGTTTCTCTTCTTCTGATAGAGATTGTGCTACATGTACCAATTGTGGTTCCTCTGTTGTACCCAAATTGATGGATTGAGTGGGTTCAATCAGAACTAGAGATCTATCCTGTAAATGACTCAGAAGGACATCAAATATCTCATCCTTAGGCACTTTAGGGAGGTTTTCACCTTTAGATACATCTTTTCTTTTTACTTTTGTAGGATCTAAGACTGCCACAAAGTGGTTTTCACCCTCAGAACTCTTTTTATTTTTATTTTTATTTTTTTGACTAAGATATTTGATGTCTGAATCAGTCATGCTGACACTCGGTTCACTGATGGAAGTCCTCATAGGCTTGACTGCATTGAGATAACAAGCAAGGGCATAGTCACTGGAAAAGGTGTAAACACCATGGCTTGGGTATGTGGAAGTTTGGTTAATAAGATCAGGGCGTTGGATAGTCAAAGCAGGAAAGGCTTGGGATATGGTGTTCACAGACATGGATATGTCATCATTGGTCCTAACCTGACGCTCAAGTTCAAAGGTGATATTATAGCTCAAAATGTTCAATTCATGAATAGGCTCAACATCATCATGGGAGTCCTCTTCAGCTATAGGTGGATCAAACACGTTAAGTTCATTGTTTCGCTCTAGACCTATGTTGGATTGAGATACATATTGGTGAATAAAATCAATATATTTCTCTATTATAAGCTCATCTTCTTTTGGAATGGCTCCCCATTCATAGTCATTTGACTCAGCTTCTGATTTAGGATCTCTAGGAAATCTTAGAAAATGTGTGAAATCAAGATGAATACCCCAAGAAGGATTACCCTCAGTCTCTGACTTGAATTCATATTCATGGGAATCAGTGTCAAAATAACTACCCCCTTCTTCTTGATCAGTTTGATTGCCTTCGAGATTGGCTGGTTCTTGTGGTGCAACCATCTCTTGCACTACAGTAGGTTCTTGTGTGTTTACTACATTAATTCTTTTGATAGGATCATCTTTATCATCGAGAAGATCTTTGATCTCTTTAGGAAATTTTTCATAGGGGATGAGTTCTGAACTATCTGAATCATCATCTGAGGGTTTTGTCTCTTCTTTCTTGAGAAGGGGTTCTCCTGGTGCAATTTGTTCTATGACATGAGAACAACTAGCTTTGAGATGATAGGGTTTCTTCTTAAAGCCTAAGCCACCAGTATCTTTTTTGGCTCTACCAATATGTGAAATGGGTGTCACCAGACCCTTTCCTCTGATTCCTAGAGGTCCTTGACCGGAATATCCCATCTTGGCTATCAGTTTGTTCCCTAGACCATATGAATTAGAAGGGATTGTAGGTGCTATAGATTCACTAGGTTGAACAATTTTGGATTCAGAATCATCTTTGTATAGCCATGCAAGCACAACTTCATCCTCTTCAAATTCTTGTTTGGATACTTGCTCCGCCACAAAATTTCTTTTGTATGTTTCCATAGGTTCCTTAGGTTCTGATTTAGATTGCTTCAAAGATTGTCCATATGACTTGGGTGAGATAGGGAGAGATGTCAGAGACAAGAATGGCTCTATATTGTATTCTCCCATCCCATTTTCTTTGATATTGATCTCTTTAGCAATGTCATCCATCTTAGATGTGGAAGCAACATTTAGCTGCTTGATGGAAGATTCTCTGTTGTTGGGAACAAGCTTATCGGCACTTTCCTTCAATGTATTGCAAGTTGTACTCAGATCTACTGGGATAGTAACCTCCACTCCTTCATAGGGAAATTTCAAGCATTGATGGTACGTAGAAGGAATGGCTTGCATTTCATGGATCCAGGGTCTCCCTAGAAGTATATTGTAAGCCAATGGTAGATCAAGCACTTGACATGTGGTATCTTTGATGACCGGACCCACTCGAATGGGTAAGACAATGGTGCCTTTAGAAGCTCTTTCTTGTTCATCATAGGCTTTTATGGTGATCTTCTTTCAAGGATCAATATCCATCTTTGAGAATCCCAACTGTGTGATTAAGTTGTAAGAACAAATGTTGAGGCCTGCACCCCCATCTATCAACACACATTTGACTCGACGGTTTTGGATCAAGACTTCTATGTATAAGGGCTGATTATGTGGGTGACTCAAAGAGTTGTCATCTTCCTCTAAAAAGGAGATATATTGCAGAGACGTTAGATGACCAACCATAGTCTGGAACCTGTCTAGATCTAGATCATCAGGAACATTAGAGCCGAGCAAAGCTTTGTCTAGGATATCTCTGTGAGCTAGAGATATTCGAAGTAACTCAAACATAGAGATTTTGGCATTGGTATGTTGGAGTTGTTGGATGATGCTGTAAGATGTAGGTCTTGTATACTGTGGATTGGAAGATTTCAAGGCAGCCTTCTATTTAGAAGTAGATGTGAGATTGAAAGGTATCTGAGGGACATTAGATGAACTTGGTGTTTGTCCTTTCAGATGAGCCTGAGCTTGTGATCTGGTAACTGCATTAGCTGAGGAATGATTTATGTCTCTTCATACAATCATGATGACATTGTAGCTCTCAAAGAGACATGGTTCAACCATATTGATGACAGCATTGTTTCCAAGGTAGGCATAGTTGACTTTTGCCCCCATGTTACGCCGAGAAGTGGAAACTCCCTTGCCATGTTGTGGAAATGGTTTTGTAAATGCTGTGTGATCATTATTGCTAGTAGGATTATCGATCGTGATGTCACCTTGATCTATCAAGTCTTGAATGGTATGCTTCAAGTGGAAGCATCCATTAGTTTTGTGGCCTTTAGTCTGATGGAAAGCACAGAATTCATTATCTTTCCACCAATATGGTTTTGGATCCGGATCAGGGTTTCAGATTGGTGGTAAAGAGATCATGTTATCAGCTATCAGGGTTCTCAGGGCAGATTCCAAAGATTCTCCCAGGGGAGTAAACTTTCATTTATTATCCCATCATTTGAATGGCTTCTTTGGAGATGGTTCAACAGATTTTTGCTCTAAAGCTTCAATGGCTTTGGTGCCAAGGGCGAGATTGTAGGCCGGTGCCTTTGATGGGGTGCAGATAGTGTCAACAACACCATCAGAGATGATACCTTTGTTTCTATTCCAGCTCTTGTTTTTATCTTTTGAGCTAGATCCAAATTCAGACTTGTCCTTTTGAAGTGTGATTTCTCCTTTCTTGACAAGTACTTTCTCAATCTTGATTGCATTATCCACCATTTTATCAAAAGATACATGATCTTGCATTTGTAATGGATAGTTGAGCTCTAGAACAAGGTTATTGATAAAGATTTCAAGTTTCTCCATTTCGGGAATTGGTCTAGCATATAGAGAAAACTTCTTTCGCCACCTCTTGAGAAAAGTTAGGAATGATTCCCCTAAATATTGCTTGAGGTTACAGATATCGATCATGGTAATCAGATGTTGAATATTGTAGGAATATTGTTGATAAAACAATTTAATCAATTCCTCAAAAGTTTTGATCATAGAAGGTAATCTCGAAAACCATTGAATGGATGCTCCTCCCAAGGATCTAGGAAAAAGATGCATCAGATAGGTCGGTTCATGCATGAATTCCATGGAGTGGGTACAAAACTCTCTAACATGATCTTGAGGATCAGAGTGTCCATCATATTTGTCATACTTTGGCATCTCCACTCTTTTTGGGAATGGAGGCATATACAAGTCTTTGTCAAAAGGGAAAGGACAAAGGGCCTCCATGGAGAATTCCTTGGGTTCCTTCTCTTTCTCAATTTTATTCATTTTGACCTGCATAGCGTGCAGTTGGTTCATTATGGCTGTCATCGGAGTTTCTTCCTCATGCGTGATGATATCTTCAACATTGAAGTGAGGAGGAAGTTTAGCTCCTTCCTGGGCTAATTGAAAAAAGTATGCCTCTCTATCCACTTTCAAGAAATGCCTCATCATTCTCTTGAATTCATCGTCATTCTGACATCGATGGATTTCAGAGGGTGTAGGTTCTTGGTCGGCATTATGTTGAGAATGGTGTCCTTGGGATCCTCCTCCTAGAGAACCGTGGTTTGTCCCTGCTTGAGACATGGTAGGAGTTTTTGGGCTCCCTGGAATAGATTGAGGAGGAGTTTGTTGATTACCTCTGTGAATTAATAGAGGAGGTATGTAACCAGTTTTCAATCGAAAGTTACCGAGACCGTCATCTTCATAGATACCTAACTTGATGAGTTGTTCAAGAGTTGGACCCAGGGTATTGGTCAAAAGTAAGTTCTGAGATGTTTCTTCTAATTTCTTATGTGAAGAAGCTCTGGTCTCCACCATTAACTTTGAATGAAATAGAAGAAAAGGATGAAGACAACTGAAGAACAATTTGATTTGAGAAAATTGGATGACGCAACCTTGTCAAGATTATGATAGTTTTGAAGATCTGATGAGACATGGGTGAAGGATATTGTGCCCTGGATGTATGGGATAGATCACCCAAAAGATAGTGGACACGAGTTCTCAACACTTAGTCTATTTTTGAAGATTGATTGATTGAAGATTGATAGTTATGACAAGGTTTTGACATGAGATAAAAAGGACTCAAATTGATCGAACAGAAGGCTAGATCAGATTCAAAAGATCACTCTTGGAAAATGGTAGGATTCTCAATAGCTACTGCTCTAGTCCTGACACAATGATCTATTTGACAGGGTCTGGAACCAGGCTGGAAAGATTGGATATCTTGCAATTTGACAATTCCTGACAACTCTCTCAAATTTTTCCAAATGACACTTTGCAGACTCGTACGACACTGGGTAGTCTATGAAACGAAAGTTGCTAAACTCGTACGACAGTTGGGTAGCAATGAAACGACAGTTGAAAAAACTCGTACGACAATTGCTAACAAGGTTTTGACTTTCTTGAATTTGCTGGTTTGAAAACTCATACGACACTGGGTTCTCAATCATACGACAGATGGGCAATACTGAAATGACACTTGACAAAACTTGTATGACTTTTGACTTCTTGAAATGACTTTTGACTCCAGAAAAGATTTTACGTCAATTTTTGCAAAACTTAAGGTTTTCAATTTTGGATTGTTTGCAAATTGTACTGTCCAGATTTTGAAGGTTATACCAGATTTGATCATTTTTAATAGGCAAAAATATGTGTGTGAAAATTGTACCTAATCTGTAAACACAACACTCAGTAAAACATTAGAGGTTAGTGATAATCAAAATCATGCAAAATTGAAATCTAATCTAACCAAGCGATTTACTACCTTCTAATAGGTGCGAGATTGATGTTCTCAGATTGTAATCAAGATCAGTGACCTAGACGACACCTAAACGAAGGATTTGAATACAATTGATCTAGATGTGAATTGAATGCAATTAATCTATTTTTTTGATTTGATTTTATGATGCAATAAGGAATGAAAACTTGATATGAATCTATGCTAGATGAAATTGATATGCTATGAATGCTATTGAAAATTGATATGCAATGCTAATCTAACAATGATATGCAATATGAATGCAAAAATAAGATTGATCTCACAAAGATGTCGATTCGCAAGAGCTTTGATTCTTCAATTCCAATTCTCCAGCGTGATTGTGCAAAATATGAGATGAATTATGAAGAGTTGAGCCTTGTTTTTATAGAAATCCAGGGCTTTGGAGGTGCATGGATAAAAGCCATAAATCACTCAAATAACTCAGGTTGATTTTTGAGTTATTTTTAAATAAAGGATAATTAACTCACAAAAACATGCAAAAGCTAAGTTTTAACACAAAATAGAGTTTAGCTTTAATTGATAATTGATAGTTGTCTGCTTTTATGATTGTGCATGTTTTATTTATGAATTAATTTAATAATAAAGTGATTTATTTCCAACTTAACTATTTTTTGAAAATAAATAATTAATTTATGGGTTAATTAACTATTTAATCAAACTTTTATTAAAAATTATATTATTAAATAATGACAACATGCTTTAATTAATTAAATAAAAATTTAATCAATTAAAGATAGGAATTTTGATTTATTGTCAAAATTAAATAATACAATTAATAATAGATAGAATTAAATTTAATTAAACAATTAAGTGGAAAATATTAAATCTAATTAATTAAATATGCAAAATATTTAATTAATCAAATTTTAGGATAAATGTGATTTATTGCCAAATAATTATAAAATTAAAGATAATTATGATGATTAGGAATATTACTAGGAATATTCCCTGATGCAGAATTTAAGATAATCAATTATGATTCAATGATGTTTAGATGTGCCTTAGATTAGGACTTTGATGTCGATTTTGTTCGAATTGTTGATATAGGAGATTAATGAACTTATAGCCCATTTTTGGGGTATTACAATATGCTAGCCCACAAGATAAGGCTCATTGCCAAAATTGACCCTTTGAAGTATCTACTAAGCAAAACAACATTGAATGGAAGACTAGCAAAGTGGGTGATGATACTAAGTGAATTAGACATACAATATGTTGATAGAAAATCAATCAAAGGACAAGTAATTGCAGACCAATTAGCCAAAGCACCACTTCATGATGATCACCCTATACAAATTGAATTCCTAGATTCAGAGATTGTGAATGTTGAGGCAAAAACATGGCAACTTTATTTTGATGGTTCTTACACTCATCATGGATCAGGAGTGGGCATACTTCTCATCACTCCTCAAGGCTCTACTATCCCAAAGTCCTACAAATTGTTATTTCAATGCACAAACAATATAGAAGAGTATGAAGCATTGGTTATTGGAATGAAACTGGCACTAGAGTGGAAAGTGACATAATTGAAAGTTTATGGAGATTCACAATTGATCATAAATCAAGTTAGTAAAGAATATCAAACAAAGGATGACAAATTGGTACCCTACAAAACCATGGTGGACAATCTCAAGAAATATTTTATACTCATTACATTTGAACAAGTGTTGAGAGAAAAGAACAAAGCAGCGGACACTATGGCCACTTTGGCTTCACTTTTGCAGACACCTCATCAGAATGATAGATACAAGTTCTTGATAGAAGAAGTAATTCAACCTGCGTATGACCCAATCTACCCTCACACCATTTTTTTTCTAACTACAAATGAATCACCCTAGTATGGCCCAATTTATACTTACTTAAAGGATCAAATCCTTCCCTTAAAAAAAAATAGAAACCAAAAGAAAAGATTCATTCAACAAGCCACCAAATATACTATAGTTTCTGAAACATTGTATCAAAAAGGTCTTGACGGAATGCTCCTTAGGTGTTTAGAAGAGGAAGAATCAAACTTCACCTTACGAGAAATCCACGAAGGAATTTTTGGATCACACTCAAACAGATTATCCCTAGCCAAGAAACTTCTAAGGATAGGATATTTTTGGCCTACCATGGAAAAAGATTCATGTGACTTTGAAAAAACTTGTAAGAAATGTCAATTCCATGGGAATTTGATACATGCACCTGCATAAGAACTTCATCCTATGACAACACCATGGCCATTTTATCAGTGGGGGCTAGACTTAATAGGGATGATGTATCCACCATATTCAAATGGTCATAATTTCATCATCATAGCAATTGAATATTTTACTAAGTGGGTGGAAGCTGTACCCCTATCAAGTGCAACGGGAAAACAAATTTCTTTGTTTATCCTTAATCATATAATTTGTAGATATGGCATACCTCATTCCATCATAATGGATAATGCAAGGCATTTCAAGAACAAAGACTTAATGGAATTATGCACTAAGTTTCACATGATTCATCATTCCTCTTCAATCTATTACCCTCAAGGTAATGGACAAGCTGAAGCAACAAAGAAAAATATCTTGAAAATAAGAGAATAGTGGATAATTTAGGAAGAGATTGGCACATCAATATAAAACCAACCTTATGGGCTTATAGAATGAGCATTAGAATGCCAACAGTGGCTACACCTTTCTCATTAGTCTTTGGCACAGAAGTGGTTCTACCTTTAGAGGTTGAACTTCCATCTTTAAGAATATCTATGCATGGGTTGATCAATGAACAAGACTATAGGGTTATAAGATTACAAGAGCTAGAACTTTTAGATGAAAAAAAAAAAAGAAAGCATTTGATCACTTAAAGGTTTACCAAAATAGGATGCCAAGATCTTACAATAAACACATCAAGCCAAGGACATTTCAAATAGGGGATTTATTTTTGAGGGAAAATTTTAAGAACCAAGCAGAAAGGGAGAATAAAGGAAAGTGGGAAGCAAACTAGTTAGGACCATTTCTCATTGTTGAAGATTTTGGGACCGGCACATACAAGCTAGTAGATTGTGATGATGAAGAACTACAAGAGCCAATCAACAACATACATCTCAAGAAGTTCTACACATGAGGAAGACAAAAGCGGATAAAGAGTATCAGATGGAGTAGCATCATATTTATTGTACATAGTGAAAAGAGATCCTGAAAAATATGAAAACATTTGAAAAGTAGAAAAAATAAAAAATAGTGAAAAATTGAGCATGAAGAAAGCAAAAAAATTCATATATGATCTTGAAAAAAGAAATGAAAAAATTGAAAAAGACAAAAATATAAAAAAATAAAAAAGAAGAAAAAGTGCCTTGGTAAAAACCTAGCAAATAGGCACCTTGGTAGCAAAAAAAGAGAAAAGCTTTAAAAATAGAAAAAAAGAGCTAGATCCATTCAATCGGTGAAAACCTAGTAAACAAGTGCCATTGAAAGTCCAAGTCAGTTGCATACCTAGAAGGTACCTTGTAAATATTGCATTCACCAGCATTTGTACATATTGCATAATAAAATCCCATAGTTGCATTTGCAAATACCTCAGGATTTTGGGTCACCTAATCAAAAAATTGTCCTAAGTCCCACAAATGAAATCAATATCAAACTGGGGGCAATCTAATCCAAAGGAGAAAGGATTCATCAAAACAAGTTTTATTCAATCAAAGAATCAATTCATCACACTCAAAAGAGGAACACTCAATCAAATCTACATCCCAATCCAACTTGAGCCTAAAATGAAAAATTGATCCAAGAACTTCAATGACCTTATCTTTATTAGGATTAAAAATTTGGAATTGATGGAACTAGACTTGAATTATGGATTTGAAAAACATGGCAAAAAAATTTTCTAAGTGTTGACTCAAGTGATGAAATCATTTCTTTCTAGCAAGTCGATGAAAGTTTTAGACTAGACAAGCTATGATGAAAGGATGATATTTTATTGATTTACGAATGACTGTCTTAAAATCAAAGTTTCAAATCATGTATTATTTGTCTAAGGATGTGATCATCAAAGAATCATTGAGGACTTGTATATACGATAAAATTGAGATTTTTGCTTGTTTACGCAAACATATACCTTGGCTATTCTGATCTTCAATATCATAATACCAAAATCCACTTGCAACATATAATCTGACAAAATTGGTATTCACACTCTCATGATTGGCTTCAATCAGTGATAGTTGTACCGAAGAGACCGATGGGAAAGAAAACAAAGAGGTGAAAAGTATTCATATCATCATAGTTGAACTAGTGATGGTTGTACTAAAATGGGATTCCAAAAGTGCTCAATGATGATTGTAAGCTCCAAATGTTGAATAATGACAGTTAGCTGCATTCATTTTAGATTAAGTGCATTGTATATATTATTTTTCCTTAGCCTAATTTGCAAGAGGGGAAATTAAATCAAAAAGGGGGTGTATGCAAATGAAAAAATCAAAAGATCATCAAAAACCAATTATATAGGATTGAGTGTGTTGGAAATAAAAAATAAAGTGCATTGCATTAGGTCATTTGCATTGATTACATCATTATCATTTAAAGTCTTGCATTAATTGAAATGTGTCCAAACATTTGAATTATTAGGATCGATACATTATGAAGTTCATCATCATCATTAAAAGTTCATACATTTGAAAGGTCATTAGCAACATCAAACTGCATCCATGAACATTGCATTAAGGAAAAATCATTGCATCCATTTAAATTATTCATTACAAACATCTCATTCATAATAGTACCATTCATACATATATCATAGAAAGACCATCATTGCATCACATCTACATATCAAAAGAAATAGATTCATTATCCATCTAAATATTCATCTATAACATAAAGTAAATAAACCATTACACATGGCATTCATCTATTCTATGTCATATATAAGACAACCATTTCATTATCATTAGAACATATGCATACATGAGAAAATTCCATTCTGCAAAAATAAAACAAAATCATATAGAATCATATAGCTACATATCATATGAAACATCTAGAAAGAAATCCAACACATGATGACATCATATATAGTCAAATCAATCAAAGTATTAGAGTCTATTGTACCATCATCATAAATAAGCAAGAAATCAAAGTCTATAACATGATCATCAAGAAAGCAATATCTAGAGATCAGTGTCCAATCAGATATTGAAGTATCAACATAAAATAAACATCAACCAATCAAAAATGATACAACATGAATCCAATGTCCCGATAATAACAAGAAAAGGAAAGCTCATATATAAGACCACTCAAGTAGGAGAATCATCACCATCATCAACAGTTTGAGGACCAGGTGCACTATCTGGTGGACCACTTGAACTAGCTTGTAACCCATGTTGACTCATAGCTACCATAAATGATTGCATCATAGAACTCATCTATGAAACCTACTGCAGAATAAAAGATATCTGAGTCTGTAAAGAAGCAAAATCTGATGCTGAGGCAAGGGAAAAACCCTAAGCTATAGTAGACTGTGGAAGTGGAGTATATGAAGAGGGAGCAGATGAAGATGGATCACCCAATAGGGGAACAAACCAAGAAGAAGAAGGATGCGATGAAGATGATGGCATCGAAGTAGTACCATGTGCTTGAATGGTAGGAACAACAAGAGGAATAATAGGAGGAACCAAAGGAGGAATAACCTACTGAGCAGGAGGACCCTATGTCTGATCAAGAAACACCTATGCCATCTCTACATCAATAGCTCTCTCTCATCTAACATGAGGACTCTGTATAGAAAATCTAGCCACCTAATGTAAAAGTCTATCCACTCATTCATCTCCACCTTGATCTCCAGCTCTAGGAGGAATAGTAGTAGCTAACACTGGTATCTGTATATGACCTCCTCTCACTCTGTGATGACCTCATCATCCACATCGACCCCTGATCCTACAATAATGACCACCACCTTCGTCATCATCTCCATCATCATCATCATCACCCTCGTCATCATCAACTCCATCATCTCCATCAGATAACTCCTCAATGTTAGGAATCCTTTCAGCAGGATCAATAAATCTAGGAAAAGGATATCTATGTAACCAGGCACCATACTCATCTGTAATGCTAGCATCCATCACCTATGACCTAGGGTTCTAGGGATGACACCCCAGATCTTGATTCTCTTGAACAACTATGCCATAATCAACACAAGGGCCCCATAATGATCTCTCAGCCTGAACACGAGCGTACATCGCTACACCCTAAGGCATATCCTAAATTTGCCCAAGCTAACAAAACACACGACGGAAGCAAAATCTCTCAATCACAAAGGTAGATAGACCAATCATCCAATGAGGACAAAACATATAACAAAGCTCACTATCATCCTCTGGCCAAGTCTCACATCCAAGATAGGGCCTCCAAATGACATTATCCATGTCATCTATCCAACGTTGCCAGTAATCAAGCTTACCCATATGGGTCTTCCTGATAATGCCACTGTACATCCATGTAAATGGCCAACCGGCCAGATGATCTCAAGCAGTCACAGGATGAGTCACCGGAAGGTGCTCCCAAGTCCACAGCTATAATAAAATGGCTCCAGTAGTCAAAGTAGTGGAACATCTTTACAAAACACTATGCAGCTCATGATATAACCATGCTAATAAATAGGAACCCCAATCAAAATGACAAGGATCTGTCATCAAATCCTCCAAAATTGGACCCCAACCAATAGAAAATCCATGTCCATGTCGATCTGGAAGTAGGAAACCACCAATAAGAGTACCAAGAACAACAGGTAACATAGGGAACAAGATGAACTAAGCCCATTGAATATGCTGATCACCAATAGAAGCATCACCAAATACTCGGTGACAGGTTGAACCATCATACACGGTATCATAGTAAACAAGCTCTCCTCAGGTAGGTAATCAGAGAAGATGATACACATCCTCAGGGGTGATGGTCATCTCACCCATAGGAAGATGGAATGTGTTATGTTCTGAGTGCCAACACTCAGCCATAGTAGTAATAAGGCCCTGATTCACATGAAATCAAGGAAGATAGAGAAGGAATGATAGACCACATTGGGCAATGTGTCGACACTTGACAACACTCAAAGAAGGAATCATGTCATAGGATAACATATAAGATCTGTGAATACATAGAGAACCAAGATCCAACTACAAAAAGCAAGTTTAAACACATCAGAAAGGAAATAAAAAATTATTGGGATTATTCTAAGTCAACCAAAAATTCATCAACAATTATCAAAACCACAATCAGATTTCATGTTTCTACACAGATAGAACAAAAATTTTATCTTCACCCATCATCTGGATCTAGATTGACAATGGATATCCTAATTATAATTGAACCCTAACTGACACCTTACGACTTGTTACAAAATCTCAACAATTGGGAACATAAAAACCTGACAATTGATTAACGACGTTGACAAAATTGCAACTTGGTCAAAAATCTAAAAAAATTGAAATTTCGCAAAGTAAAAGCATTGTTTTATGGAGTAAAAGTGGAAAACATCGAAAGTGCTGCCTAAAGGAGTAAAAGCACACATCTGTATAGCAAAAGTAGTGAAAATTTCAAAAGCGCCCAAATGCACATTAAAAGCACTCTTAAAAGTTGTAAAAGCGCGAAAAATCAGCAAAAGTGCAGGTTAAAGTTGCAGAAGTGCTAAACCTAGGAAAAAGCATGGAAGGGCTTAATTTGGGTGAGCGAAAGTGCCATAGCGATTCATGGAAGCATTGTTTAAAATTGCGGAAGCACACATTTAGAGGTGAAAGCACCCTTAAAAGAGGCAAAAGCACCCATTCATGGACAAAATGCAAAAAAAGGGTTGTTTATCTGGAAAAATTGGAAATTTTTTTTAAAATGCTATAAACGGGAAAAAGGGGAAAAGTACAAGTACTCACCGGAGGTCCTGAGCCAGGCAGTTGATGATATCAGCGGCATTTCTTGAACTGATGCTCGCAGATAGGGATAGACATCGTGGCAAGTGAAAAAGACAAATGAGAGTAAAAAGTCAAAAGTAAATGGTAAGTAAATAGTGAAAAGGGATTTTAATCCCTTTATATAGGTTTTTGACCTAAAAGGAGGTAAATTTAACCTATGCAAGTACATTGTTAACCCTTTTGACTTAATAAAATGATGTGATGATCATAATAATTGACACTAGGGCAGTAAAAAATTAAACAAATTCAACATCGATATCGAAAATACAAATAAAATTCATCAAAAAAAAATTGAACTTTATTAAAACCAAACAAACAACACTAATCCTAAATCAATCATCGATCAAATCAAGTATGAATTTTATTACATTTTTGAGGGGGCATACCATCAGAGAATCAGATCAACAACATCAGTATCATCATCGACAATCAAGAGACTGATCATCAAATCAAAGTGAAAGCTTTTATCAGAAAATTTTTCATCATCAAATGAATGGGGCATTGCATCGAAATCAATCATCACAACAGGTATCATATTAGATCAAATCAAACATCATATCAAGATTCATCATCAGAATGACTATCATATTAAAACAATCATCAAGGAACCATATCAAGAGAGTTTCATATCAATCATATCTGCATCAACCTCATATCAAAAATCAAGATCGACCATTGAAAGACATCAAATGACATTAGAGATCGACCATCAATGAATCAAGACCTATTATCAAGCAAAATCAGAGTATTCTTTGAATCGACATGCTTCGCACGTCAACTGAAAGAGGGGCATTTGTAATTACCTGAAAATGGACAAAGACTAATTCAAAGAAAATTGTGTCAAATCAAGGAAAATCAAGGAAATAATTGAATCAATTGAATCACAATGCATAATTAGCCAATCAAAATGAAAATCAAGTCTTAATGCAATAAAAATAAAAATTGAGAGCACTTTCATCAAGTGAAATTAAATCAAAATACAATTAAATCAATTAATTGTATAGTCTTGGATTAAATTAAATTCAACCCATTCAAGGGGTACATGGCTAAAAAAATTCATTTAAATCAATTAATAAATCTCAATTAATCTCAACAACCCACAAAGGGAGGAAAATCAATCAACTAATGAGAATAAAGGAAAGACATTCACATGGATCAAGCCAAGTTCAATCTCATTCACTCAACGTGAAAAGGAATCTTGACCATTGATCTTGTCTACTTGTTCCAAGCTTTGAGGACACAAACTTTGCTTTGTCTTCAAAGGGTGGAACCAAGGACTCAACTCAACGTTAATCATGATCAAATACAACTACACCCCCTACCATTGGAAAATCTATAAAAGGAAGGCCTAAATCCTTCATAATTACCATCCACACATCTGAGAATTGCATTGAACCTATTGCAATTTGAGCTTAGAAAGGCATTTGAGAAGCATTTTAGCATTTACTTTGATCTAATTATTAACAATAGCATTGTTATCTTTATCATTCTCATTCTAGGACTATCATTAATGGAAGCTTGCTGAGAGCTATTCATTAACATTCTTAGTTAGAGAGCCATAGGATGCTCAATTAGTCATTATTTTGCTAAATAGTTGCTCTATTGCTTTGTGGTTGTATTTAGTTACTATTTTCAATTATTGATTAACCTTAATTATATGAAGGCACTTTCCCTAGTGTACAAGGTCACTAGTAATTCTGACCGACACTTCACCTATCCAAAATAGGTTTTCATGAATCCTGCTCATCCATGAAGCTTTTGTCTGGTTTCATCATTTTTTCCATGTGTACCCTTAATCTGTCCAATCCTATTGGTTCTTTCTTACAGTATATGTATGCCCTAGTGTCCTTGACATGCATAGCAACCATAGCCACGTAGGAGAATGCCCCTTCTAGGTCATCTAAGGTGGATTTAAATGGGTGCCTCTTGAATACATATATTTTCTTCTCTACAACATCAAATACTATAGGAGTAGCCATCACTTACTTGGATATCACTTTCCAAATGATCTTGAAGACTTCTTGAATCATCACAATGAACTAGGGTTTCTGCAACTGATCAAATGCACAACTAATCACTTGATGAATCAAACTACAATCCTTCTCAATCAAATGCTAGGGTTCTTCTCTCTCCAATCACTCTGAATTTGAATGTAATAAGAGATTTACAAACTTTTATGTACTTTAAGGTAGAAAACTTACCATTAATGCTTGTCACGTAAACTAGGCTATCACTTGAAAATTTCTAACTTCCATTCTGCAAACAATCAGCTAGTGCACTCTTGCACATAGGTTATGCGAGCCTCCAAAAGCTTAAGTCCAAAGGTGCATACTCTGAAAGTGAGTATACCAGTTGTGTAGGGGTCTAGAGATAAATTAGCTCCCCCTATGACCTTGAGGGTCATTCATCTAGATGTAGAGGGTGCATCCACTATGGATGCATCCAATATATACTCATCAACCTTGTCCTTCTTTTCTTCTGACCAAATCAAGCTCACATCCTTTGAAGATTTCAAAAAATTGACTTCTCCTTCAAGATCCAGAACTGGTTCTTTGAACTTTTTAGGGCTTTCTTAACCTTGCGTCCTTGATTTGCAAAAATTTGAGATGTGTCTAGCCTTATTACAAGAGTGACAAATGACTAGAGGCCTTATATTACTTGACACATTAACATGAGTCACCATTTTACATTGTCTAGCTGAGTGACCATTATAGTTACATATCTGACATGTAACATTCTAAGAACTTCTTACATTTGACTGATTCTGATTTTTTTGATTATATTGAGTCATGTTCTTCTGACTTGTCTTGCAATTCATAGCTCTATGACCAAAGTTATTGCATGAATAACAGTAACCATTGAAAGGTCTTACCTTTGTACAGCTCCTTGCTATGTGTCCATGCTTGTTACATGCATAACAAGTGTGGTCTACTAGCTTGTGCTCATTATTGGGTGGTTCAATATGATCCTTAGTTTGATTTCTGGTCTCCTTAGCATCTGAGGTGTCTTCTGGTACTTTCATTGTTGGTCGCATGTTGTCAATCTGATTTTGTGCTTCATTGTATCCAAAGTAGCTAGTATCTCCTTTAGCTCTTCTTGCATACAATTGAGATTCTATCAAATCAAAACTGGTGTGTAATTTATCAATGTGATTCTTAGCCTCTTTTAATTCAAATTCCAAGCTTTCTTTGTTGTTCCTTAGCTCCAAGATTTCCATGTTTTCTTGCCTTAATTCTTAATTGAGTTGAAGGTTCTCTTTGAACTATTCTTCATAGACTGCTTGATTGTTAATCAACTTATCATCAAATTCTTCAAGCTATTCTTTCAAGGATACATATTCTTCATTCATTTTCTTGACCATTATCCTTAGATCATTGGTAGAGCATTCTTTCAAATACTTTATTAGCCTTTTGATGACTAATTTGAGTATCACTGAGTTTTTCCTTTAGTTCTTCAATTTCTCTTTCAGATTTGTCCAGGTCTTCAAGAGTAGCTTCAAGATTTCTTTTCAAATGTTTCATTTCTACTTTTTCCATGATCTCCTCAAGTGGTTAAACTTCTTTGCTAAGGACCAGAGCTTTGATACCAATTGTTACAAATGGGAACACTAAGAGGGGGGGGGGTGAATTAGTGTTCACTGTATTTTATCTTTTATCTTAATCTTTAAACTGAACTTAAGTACTGAAATGAACATCTGCATAAACATGAAACATGAAATCAACACACAACACCAATATGTTTATGAGGAAACCCAAATAGGTAAAAACCTCGATAGGAATTGACACCTACTAATATTCTATACTAGTGTTTTATGATCCTTGTTAGAAGATCCTTAACCCTGTTAGGAGTTTCTTTACAATGCATTAAGTATAGTAGACCTTGTCAAGGGTCAGACCCTATTAGGAGTCTTTTACAATAAACCCTATTAGGGGTCTAGATGCACTATCCTAGAGATCACTACTCAAGTGGTGAAGGCTACAACCTTCTGATCTCAGATACACACTATATTTGTTGGATGAACTGTCACTGTGACACTGCTTGTCAGATTAGTTCCTTTGATGTACTGATGCTTTGACCTCTTGCAAAGCTCTAATACATCTTATAGTCTCTTCACACACTTTTGATCTGCTTATCACAAATCTATATCAACTTTCCTTGAAATTACAATGGGCGCATCTCATATTTATATGTGCATAGAAAACATATAACTAGGTCGGCCCTTTAACCGATTACATACAATGCTTCCAAGTGAATTGGCTCAAGCATGTTTACAAAAAAACATATTTACATGTCGAAAACCTAATTACAATAGGCACATAGCCTTTACAACATTAGAATATAACCACAAATCAAAATGCTAATAGTTGGCTGCTTACTCTGTTCTTCTCTAGCACACATTGGTTGTGTAACTTCAACTGACTGTAACTTTATCATACTTGTATATCTAATCATGCGCTCATAGAGTAAGCATGAATATAGTCTAACCAACTTATCTTCCAGGGCACACACCATAACTTGGTCATACGCACGTGCGCTGATGCTCTAAGCTCTAGGAACTCTATACACTGTCCAGTCTTCAACACTTAGCCAATTTCTGATCTTCCCATCAAGTGCACTGACTCCAAACTACTATATGACTTTTTTGCCATAATGAAAACACTATACTAAGTCATATATACATCCATTTTGAGCAATCAATCATTTACATTGTTTAGAACTAATTAAAGAATTAGTTTGTGTTGGACATACCTCTAGTATTCAATACCTCTTCGCACCAAGCTTGATTGTAACACAACGTGGCCTGGAATCATACACACTATGCCTTTGATACATGTATGGTTGCCCTAGCAAGACATCACATACATCCAATGGTGCTACATCACATATCACTTCATCCTTGAAAGGCTTGATTTAATATGGTAGACAACACTAATGATTTATTTGAATATCTTGTCCCTCATTTACCCATCCAATAGAGTATGGTTGTGGGTGTCTTGTCACTTTTATATTTAATCTTTTGACTGTCTCCCTAGAGATCAAATTCATTTGACTCCCACTATCAACAATAAAATGTAGAGGCTTTCCATCAACCCACATCTATGAATGAAAAAGTCTCTCTTCATCTACATGAGGCAATACTTTAGCAGTTCTAACAATGAAATATGGGTTTTCTTCTATGATGGAATCATTCTCCTCTTCCTCAAATTGGTGACCATTCAGGTTCAACTTCCTCTCCTCATATTTTTGTCATCAAATTTTTAATACTTCACCAATCCATTGTATTATGGGTTGGGGACTTATGCATCTGACACCACATGCTTGTGTCCATTTGTGTCTTTTTAGTAGACAACCATGTGTTCTTGGTTGAATTTGAATGATGTTCCTTGGTCACCTTTTTTCCTACAAATTTATTGCCACCTTTAACCCTTGACTTTTTGTTTGCAAAGTAGTCCCTCTTCCCTTTCTGCTTGAATTTCCCTTCAATTTTTGTAGCATATTTATAGGTAGTTGCCAATGTCTCAATATTAAAAAATTTGATATCTATTTGAATATACTTGTGAAGTCCACTCTGATATTTCAAAATTTGATGCTTCCCTGAATCCTCAATACCGAGTTTTTCTGAAAGTCAATAGAATGTACTAGTGTAATCTTGCATAGACTGATCCCTCTTTTGTTGAAGAAGTTGTCATTCTATGTATTTTTGTTCTATAACATCCTCCAGAAAGTAAGCTTCTTTTATGTATTCCACAAATTCTCCCCATGTGGGCTTCTTATCAAGAGATATTTCAAAACCATCTTCAGCAAGTAATTCTCATTCTTTATTTGCTATTTTCATTTCCCATGCTAACTTCACATGGGTTTCAGCTTTGAGAAAAGAAAATGTTATTTTTTCTCCATTTGAGAAATTATTTACAGAAAAGTATCTCTCTAACTTTGATAATGAGTTATCAAAAGCTTTAGAATCAAATTTTCCTTCAAAATTTGGGATGTCAAAATTGACCTGCACTTTGAAAGGGGTATTGCCATGAAATGGTGTTCCTGATCCAGAGAGTTTTTGATTTTGTAGAAGGTGTGAAAATTGACTCATCACCTCCTCTCATTGCTTATTTAAAGCTTCCTACACCAACTTCATAATAGCATCATTTGAAATCTTCGATCGTGTGTGTCTCAAAGGTGGATATTTTGACAAATCTTGTGTATCCAATCCTAATATTTTGTAGGAAGACCTTGTGTAAATTGGCATAAAGGAGCATTCCCACTTTGATACCACTGATCTAATTTATGAAACTAGATTACAATACCTGGTGTGATACCTGCAGTATTGTTCAATTCAACATGAAAATTGAGAAGATTTACAACAAGATTGTAAACTAAAAATTGCTCCATTTGCTCCATTCTATTCAAATATTGGAGTTTATACAAATGTGATGGATCTCAAGGGTCATTAGAATCCCTTGCAAATGAAATGAAGAGTCACCATAATGTTTATTACAAATAAACTATTCAAACTATAAAAAATTATCAAAAAAACTATATATAAAAATTAGGTTCACTTGGAGAAGGCATAAATTTGTATTCCTAGCTCTAAATTACGAATCGTAAAATTTGTTGGAAAGGTATTCAATAAATCTTGAATCAAATTTTAGAGGTCACACTTCTTTGATACCTCAAGGAGGCATCCAAGCCCATAAATGCATCGAAGACCCTAAAAAATGCAGTTTACTAAAACATAGGAAAATTTGAAAAATTAGATTTCGGTATTTTCCCAACTTAATCCTGATCATTCATCCCCCCTTGAGAGGAAATGGGCCCCATTGCACTAATCTACTACAATAGATGAGGAAAATTTTCTTCAATATGTTCCTTAGTAAACCACTTGCCTTGATGAGAATGCTGACCAGCTTGAACCACCCGATACAGAGTAATGTTATGATTTCTCAAAGTCTTTAAAATAACTTTAGTAATATGGTCACACTAGACTAGGGAAGTAGTATATGGATTTAACTCTACAACTTGAATGTATTCAGTAGTTTGGGAAATGTCCAAAAAAGGAGGAAAATAGAATCTCAATAATTCCACATTGAAAACTAGATGCAGTCCCAAAAAGGATGGCAAATTAAGTTCAAAAACATTCTCACCAACTTGTTTCACAATAGTATATGGGCCATAACGAAGAGGATGAAGCTTCCTATTTGGTCTGTGTAGGTGCTCTTTCTGAAGATGTAACCATACCTTGTCACCAATCTAAAACTGATGAGGAGTTCTTTTCTTATCATGCCTTTCCTTATACTTTTGATTACTCTACTCCAAGATCTCATAAACTTGTTGTTGTAGGTGTCTAATGTTATGAATGAATTTTTATGCTTTATCTACCTCCTTGTCACCATTCAATGGACTCTTAGATTGTAGAAATGGTATTTCTACATCCATAGGTGCCAATGGTTGGTACCAAAGAGAAACCTCAAATGGATTGTGCCCTGTAGTACTATGGAGTGCACGATTGTAGCTGTGTTGCACATAGGGTAAGCTTTCATCCCATGTGCGAGGGTGTTTGGAATGATACATCTATAAAATATGAATAATCATTCAATTCACCACTTCTGTCTGACCATTTGTTTGGGCATAGAATGCTATGGACTTTGTCAACTTGGTGTCCATTTTAGCCCATAGTGCATAACAAATTTTTTTGATGAACCTGCTATCCCTATCAGAAATAATGGTTTTTGGAAAACCAAAATGAACCCAAACATGTTCAAATAGTATCTTCTGTAGAAATCATCTTTTTACATGCCACCATGATAGCCATTTTAGAAAACCTATCTACCACCACATATACACAATCACACCCCCACCTGGTAGTTGGAAGCCCAGACATAAAATACATTGAAACATACTACCATAGATTATCAGGAATAGGTAATGGTAAGTATTGTGTGTGAAAATTGTACCTAGCTTTGGACACAACATTTTAGTAAAACATTAGAGGTTAGCAAAAATTGAAATCTGCAAGTAATTGAAACTAAGCTAACTAGGTGATTTACTACCTTCTAGTAGGTGCGAGTATGTATTCTCAGATTAGACCGAGATCAGTGACAATGCAACTCCTAAATGAAGGATTTGAATGCAAATGATAATGAATGTAGAATGAATGCAGATTAATCTATATTTTTGTATTTTCTATGCAATTAGGATGAAAAACTATATGAATCTAATCTAGAATTGAATGAATTGATATGGAGATTTAATCTAAGAATGATATGCTATGAAAAACTATGAATGCTTATGACCAACAATGAAAAATCTCACAAATCACCTATCGCAAGTGCTCGATCCTTCAGCTGCAAATTCACCAGAGTAATTGTGCGAATTTGAGAGTGGTAAATTATGAAGAGCCGAGCCTTGATTTTATAGAAATCCAAGGCTTGAGGATGCATTGAGAAAAACCATAAATCACTCTTGATTAACTCAGGTTGATTTTTGAGTTAACAAGAAATTAAGAATAAATAAACTCATAAAATCATGCAAAAGCAGTTTTTCTCTCAAAATAGAGTTTACTTCTCTTTTTCAACTCATCATCAGATGTTGAGTTTACAAAGTTAACAAATTGAAATTGAAAAATGATTTAAAGTTAACTGCTTTTCTGATTGTGCATGATTTAATATGAATTAAATAAATAAATAAAGTGATTTATCTTCAACTTAACTGATTTTTGAAATAATTGATTTATGGGTTAATCAATTATTAAATCAAACTGATATTCAAAAACTATATCATTAAATATTAACAATTGACATTAATTAATTAAATAAGAATTTAATCAATTAGTCATAAGATTTTTTAATTATTGTCAAAATTAAATAATATAATTTAGGAATAAATATAATTAAATGTAATTAAATAATTAGGTGGTAGAATTAAATCTGATTAATTAAATCTTTAGAATATTCAATTAATGAAACTTTAGGATAAATATGATTTATCACCAAATAATTATTAAATCAAAGATAATTAGGCTAAAATAGGAATATTCAAGGAATATCCCCTGATGCGGAATTAAGATAATCAATTAGGTCTTTGATAAATTGATGTGCTGATGTGCCTTAGGTTAGGACTTTGATGTCAATTTCGATCGAATTGTTGTTGTAAGAGGTTAATGAACCTATAGCCCATTTTTTAGGTATTACATTTTGCCCCTCTTTGAATTACTGTGTGAAGCGCGATGGTTCAAAGAATAGTTTATGTTTGATGTTTGAAATTGATTTTATAGACAAACTGATTCTGAGACAGAAACTGATTGAAAGATTAGAAAAGCTGATTCAAGTCCTAGTTGACCAAGAATCATGATGTTAACTATAGCAACAATGAACCGGTGATTATGAAAAAGTATCAGAATGCTTGATTTTGAACCTTATGATTACGAAGAAGTGAGTGACCTGATTCTAGACCTGATTATCCAAAGGAATCGAAATGGTATCACATCTCAACCCTTTAGTTATGAAGAACCAAGGAAATAACACTAATGAACCAATAGTTACGAAAAGTTGATACAGTTTACAAGATTAAGAGAATACCAGATTGATATGGATCTTGATGAACCTGATATGCCCCAAGCAATGTGCCCCAAGTGATGAGGTCTTTAGATGAATCAACAACTAGATGTGGTTGTTGTCTTGATTATTGAGGAAAGATTTTATTGACAGAATTAGATTGATGTACAATACCATGCCCCCTTTGGGATGAACATTGAAATCTGACAAGAAAAGTCAATGATAAATGGTGTAGAAGCATGTTAATTGATTTAAGAAGTGGTTATACACGTTTGAGAATGCGTTCTACATCGTTTAGAGGTCCTGGAGACCAAGTTTGACTAGGTTTGACCATAAGTTGACCATGGTTGACGAAGTTGAAATTTAAATAGTTTGATGTAAGATAATCAGTTAAGTTGAATGCTATATTTCTGTGATGATTGAAGGTCGATTATGCAAGCAGTCGGCCATCCTGGGTCTAAAAATTTGAAATTGCTATTTTGACAATATAAATGATCTCAAATTTTGATTTTGATCCCAAAAATGGGTTCAGAATGTCAAAATTAGCCAGGGGTGCCTACTTGGTGATCTATTAAAAAGACCTTCATGCGATACTTAGTCCTTATGATGTGTTTGGCATAGTTTTGAAGAATCATTTGAGTGTCAAGCTGATTTAGGCAATTGTGAGATAAATGCAATCATGCAAAGTGCAAAATGAAATACAGACCTAGGACCTAGGACTTAGTCATTGATCATGTGTCAGTCATTTTCATCACTAAATTTTTAGGTAACCAGATAAATCAATACAATGCCTACTACTTAGGAAACTATAGACATATGAATATTTATTTATATTTGCAAGAATCAATACAACACCCACTAGTTAGACAACCATGGACATATGAATATTGATTTTGTTTTCAGAATGTCAGATTAGATATAAGCACCAAGGCACAAATGCCAGGATGACCTAAATATCATGTCCATTTTGATATAGCAATTTGTATAAGAATCAAAACATAGATGTCGTGATGACCTGAATATGCCTTGCGATACAAAGACATCAAGCAGTCAATAGATCATTCTAAATCCAGTGTGAATTACCTCTAGTGACCCTTTATCATTCACATCCTTAGGTAAGATCACGTTTGATAGTAGGAATGAGAACTCACTCAAAAAGACAATAGTTAAATGAAACTTAAATTTTTTAGGTATCAATGGTCAAGGTACTCATGGCCATCCAATACGAGATGGAGGCTCTTATAGACAGACACCATTTCAATCCATATTTTCCAAAGTTAGATTTTCACATACAAGCAGAAGACAAAGGAAAGATTATGCCCCTAGTCATCACCCCCTAAATCCTATAAAGGACATCATCAAAGAGCTTGAAAGAACATAATATGCAAAAATCTCAATGCGAATCAGTAAGTATACAAGGAGATAAAAGCATGTGAAGCATAGATTCTTTTCAATTTGTGTTGATGTTTGATTGCATTGTTATAGATGCAAAATCCTTTCTGGAGAGGAGACTGACTGACTAACTTGGATGTAGCTTAAAAGGAATCTAACTAGATATGACACATCTATGGTAGATAGGAGACCATAGGATATGATATTGATTTCCCCCAAGTTTGAACATTGATAGGAGATGAACGCTTGAGCCGATTTGTGCATAGACCAACTTTTTTGGAAACAAAAATGCGAAAATAAACCGAGAGGTATATACAAACTAAAACAAGATTGAAAGCTAGTAAGGACCAAGATTGCACTAATAGATGGAGCATTTTGAACAAGTGGCACCCATTTTCTGGGTTTTCACCATCTTGGCAGAGATTCTATTTTTTCTACCAAGGCACCTGTTTCCAGGTTTTCACCATGGCACTTTTTTTTTCTCATTTTTTTGTATTTTTCATTTTTTCAATTTTTTTGTATTTTCGATCTTTTGATTTTTTTTGTACTTTTGATATTTTTTGATTTTGTTGTGATACATCAAGGTTTCTATTTGCTAGGTTTTCACCAGGATGATCAAATTTTTAGGACTTTTTCTAATTTTCATGATTTTTTGAGGACATTTTGTAAAGACTAAATGCCTTAGGCATAGAATTTCTTCAGATGGAGAATGTTGATTGGTTCTCAAAGATGTTCTATATCAATCATTGAGAGTTGATAGTCTCCAGAGCCAAAAGTAGTAGTGATAACAAAGGGACCCGGCCAGTTGGGTTCAAACTTCCCCTTGCGTTCTCGATGTGACTGATTTTTAGGATTCTCTCTCAAGACTAGATCGCCAACCTAAAATTCTCTATGTCTAACTTTCTTGTTGTAGCATCTAGAAATTATTTTTAGATATACTCTGAGATGATCATATGCTACTTGTCTATGCTCATCTAGTAGTTCAAGTTCTTGCAACCTAGATACTCTATAGTCATCATCAGTTATTAGACCATGCATTTTGATTCTTAGTGATGGGATTTCAACCTCAATAGGTAGTACCGCTTCAGACCCATAAAATAAAGTGAATGGTGTAGCCCTAGTGGGTTTTTTGATACTTGTTCTGTAGGCCCAGAGAGCTGGATTGATCATTAGATGCCAGTCTCTTCCTATTTTATTAATTGTGCGATGCAAGATTTTCAATAGATTCTTGTTTGAAGCCTCTGCTTGTCCATTCCCTTAAGGATAGTAGATTGATGACCTATGTTATGTAATCTTGAATTTAGCACATAGATCATCTAAGTCTTTGTTCTTGAATTTTCCACCATTATCTGTGACTATTGAATGTGGGATTCCATATCGACATATGATATAGTTCAGGATGAACATTGATATGTGTTTTCCAGTTGCTTGAGTCAAAGGGACTGCTTCTACCCATTTTGTAAAATATTTTTTAGTTGTAATAATATGGTTATGTCCATTAGAAGAATGAGGATGTATAGCTCCTATAAGATCAAATTCCCATTGGTGAAAAGGCCATTGTGTACTAAAGGGAATTAGATCTCTCCCTGGTGCATGAATCAAGTTACCATGTACTTGGAACTTTTGACAATTCTTTGCAAACTTGATAGCCTCTTTTTCCATTTTAGGCCAATAGTACCCAACCCTAATAAGTTTTCGAGCTAGTGTTAAACCATTGGAATGTGATCCACAACTACCATCATGGACTTCTTCTAATACACATTGATACTCTTCTAGTTCTAAACATCTAAGGAGTGTACCATCTAAACCTCATTTGTATATATCGTTACCAATGATGACATACTGAGATGCATTTCAGATAAGGTATCATTTCTCATGGTAGTTGAAGGTGTTGGGAATGATTTGGTCTTGGAGATAGGAGAATGGGTTTTTATATCTGGATGAATCATGACCAACAATAGTGTAGATCATGTGAGTTTTAGGGGAATCATATGAAGGATAAGATAGTTCTTCCACTAGGAACTCGTAGCATAGCTCATGTTCAGGCTGGTGTAATAAAGTAGATAGTATTTCCATAGCATCATCAACTTTGTTCTTTGTTCTAGGAATTTCTTCAAAGGTGATAGATATGAAATATTTCTTTAGATCATCTACCATTCTCTTATATGGGATTAGCTTTCCATATTTCATTTGATACACATCATTGACTTGGTGTATTACAAGTTGTGAGTCTCCATGAATGTGTAGTTCTGTCACTCTCCACTCAATTGCTATTTACATGCCATTAAGAAGAGCTTCATATTCAACAATATTGTTTGTGCAAGGAAACTTGATTCTGAATGCTTTAGAGATTGAGTATCTTTGAGGTGTGATGAACAATATGCTTGCTCCAGATCCATTCTATGTATAAGAGCCATAAAAGAATAACTTCCATGCTCTAGAAGAAAGATTCATGATAGAGGAATCTGGGAATTCCATTTGCATTGGTGTATCATCAAAGAAAGGTGCGTCAGCTAGTTGATCAGCAATTAGTTGGCCCTTGATAGCTTTCCTTTCACCATATTCAATGTCAAATTCACTTAATAGCATCACCCATTTAGCTAGCCTACCTATGAGGGAAACTTTGCATAGTAGGTACTTTAGTGGATCAACCTTAGCTACCAAATGTGTGGTATGAGCTAACATGTAGTGTCTTAGTTTTTGTGATGCAAAGATCATAGCTAGACAAGATTTCTCAATCATTGAATAGTTCTTCTCATATACTACCAATTTTCTACTGGTATAGTATATAGCTCTTTCCTTCTTGTTCTCATCATGTTGTGCTAGTAATGCCCCCATTAATGTATCTATGGCAGAGACATATAAGATCAATGGTTTCACTTGTATAGGAGGCATCAAAATAGGAGGATTTGATAGATATTTTTTGATATGATTAAAGTTCTTTTCACATTCTTCGTTCCATGCAAAAGTCACACCTTTATGTAATGTCTTTGTGAAAGGTTGTGATATGTCTGCTAGTTGAGATATGAAGCATCTAATAGATTGTACTCTCCCTTATAATGTTCTCATTTGGCTGATATTCTTGGGAGGTTTCATCTCCATGATAGCTTTAACCTTTGTCAGATCTACTTCAATTCCTTTCTTTGAAACAATGTAGCCGAAGAGCTTTCTAGAAGTGATACCAAAAGCACACTTCTTAGGGTTGAGTTTGAGACTAAACTTCTCCATTCTATCTAGTATTTTGCTCAAGTCATTTAGATGTTCAGATATTATCATAGATTTTTCCAAAGTATCATCAACATAATCCTCCATAGTTCGATGCATCATGTCATGAAAAATAGACATCATTGCTCATTGATATGTAGCACTTGCATTTTCAAACCAAATGACATGACATTCCAACAGAAGGTACCCCATGCACATGTGAAAGCAATTTTCTCTTGATCCTCTGGAGAAATTTTTATTTGGTTGTATCCAGAGAAACCATCCATTAAGGAATACATCTTGAAACCCGTAGTCATGTCCACTATCATATCAATGTTAGGTAGTGTAAAATCATCCTTTGGGCATGCTTTATTCACATCTCTAAAATCTGTGCATACTCTAATTGATTTATCTAGTTTGGAAACATGTACAATATTTAAGATCCACTCAGCATAGTCAATAACTCAGATGAATCTAGATTTTAGTAGTTTCTCTAATTCAGCTTTGACCAAGAGTGCAACATGTGGATGCATCTTTCTCAATTTTCGCTTAACAGGTTTGACCCCTGGAGCTATAGATAAATGGTGCATTATAAGATCAGGATCCAACCCTGGCATATCTGAATATTTCCATGCAAATTTGATCTTCTTCTCTATTAGGAATGTGGTAAATTTTTGTTTTTCTTCCTCTAATAAGGATTGTGCTACATAGATCAACTGTGGTTCTTCTGTTGTTCCCAAGTTGATAGATTCAGTGGGCTTAATTAGTACTGGAGATCTATCCTGTAAATGACTCAGAAGGACATCAAATATATCATCCTTAGGTGCCTCAAAGAGGTTTTCACCTTCATATACGTCTTTTATTTTTACTTTTGTAGGTTCTGAGATTGTGACAAAGTGGTTTTCACCCTCAGAACTCCTTTTCTTTTTATTTTTACTCTTATTCTTTTGAATAAGATACTTGATTTCTGACTCTATCATGCTAACACTCAGCTCACTAATGGAAGTCATTATAGGCTCAACTTCATTGAGGTAGCAAGCAAGGCATAGTCATTTGGAAAAGTATAGATATCTTGGCTCAGGTTCGTGGAGGTTTGGTCAAGAAGTTCAGGATGTTGGATAGTCAAAGTGGGGAAAGATTGGGAAATAGTGTTTATAGATATGGATATGTCATCATTGGTCCTAACCCAACTCTCAAGTTTTAAGGTCATATTACAACTCAAAATGTTCAATTCATGAATAGACTCAATATCACTATGGGAGTCCACTTCAGCCATTGGTGGATCAGACTCATTAAGTTCATTATTTCACAATAGACTTACATTGGGTTTAGGTGCATATTGGTGAATAACATCAACATGTTTCTCTATGATAAGCTCATCTTCCTCTGGAATGACTCCCCATTCATAGTCATTTGATTCCTCATCTATGCCTCTAGGAAATTTATGAATGTGTGTAAAGTCAGGATGAATACCCCAAGAAGGGTTACCCTCAGATTCTAATTTTAATTCATACTCATGAGAATCTATCTCAGAATAGCTGCCACCTTCATCCTTGTCTGTGTGGTTTTCTTCAAGATCAACATGTTCTTGTAGTGCAACTATCTTTTGTTCCATAGTAGGTTCTTATGTTTCTACTACATTGATTCTTTTTACTGGGTAATATTCAGCTTCAAGGAGGTCTTTTATTTCTTTGGGAAACCACTCATAAGGAATGAGCTCATCAGTGGTGTCCGAATCATCACTATCGGATTGTTCTATTGTTTCCTTTAGTTGAGTTGCGGCTGATGGTTCAATCTATTCTAAGGCATGTGGAGAGTTTTTGCTAAGATAAAAAGGCTTCTTCTGATATCCTAGACCTAATGTATTTTTGTTTTCTCATCCATAATGATCAAGAGGTGATAGAAGACCTTTACCTTGTAGTCCTAGAGGTCCTTTTCTAGTATATCCCATTTTTGTGATCAATTTGTCTCCTGTTCCATATGACTTCTAAGGAATTTTTCTTGAAGTGGAATCACATTTCTGGACTGATTGGGATTGAGACTCATCCTTGTATAACCATGCAAGCACAACTTCTTCTTCCTCAAACTCTTGTTTAGATACTTGTTCTGTGACAAAGCTTCCATTGAATATGACCTGGGATTCTTTAGCTATGGGTTTCACTTTGTCAGAAGGTTGTCCATAAGATTTTGGTGACAATGGGAGAGATGAGAGAGATAAAATGGGTTCCATCATGTATTCTCCCATGCCATTATCTTTGATTTTGACCTCTTTTTCAATGTCTTCCATTTTGGATGTTGAATTAATGTATAGCTACTTAGTGGAAGATTCTCTATTATTAGGAATGAGTTTGTCAGCACTTTCTTTCAATGCATTGCAAGTTGTAGATATGTCAGCTAGAATGGTCACCTCTACTCCCTCATAAGGAAATTTCACACATTGATGGTATGTGTAAGGCATAGCTCTCATTTCATGTATCTAGGGTCTCCCTAGAAGGATGTTGTAAGCCAAAGGTAGATCGAGAACTTGACATATGGTGTCTCTAATAACAGGTCCTATTCTGATAGGTAAGACAATAGTTCCTTTGGAAGATCTTTCTTACTCATCATATGCTTTGATAGTTATCTTCTTCTTAGGATCAATGGAAGTTTCAGAATATCCCAAGTGTGTGATCAAGCTGTAAAAACAAATGTTGAGACTAGTGCCTCCATCTATCAACACATGTTTGACATGATGGTTTTGGATCAAGACTTCAATATGCAAGGGCTGGTTATGTGGATGACTCAAGGAGTTATCATCTTCCTCTGAAAAGGAGATATACTAGGGATACATCAGATGACCAACCATAGTTTGGAATTTGTCTAAATCAAGGTTGTCAGGAACATTGCATTTGACCAGAGCTTTGTCTAGAATGGCTATATGAGCTCGAGATATCCAAAGCAACTCAAACATGGAGATTTTTTCATTTGTATGTTGGAGTTGTTGGACAATACTGTATGATGTGGATCTCGTGTCTTTAGGATTTGATGATTTAGAGGCAGCCTTCTATTTAGAAGTAGATGAAAGATTGAAAGGCATCTTAGGGACATTTGATGAATCAAAATTTTATCCTTGCAGATGCACCTGAGCTTGTGATCGAGTAACTGCATTTGCTGATTGATTGTCTGTATCTTTTATTATAATTATGATGACATTGTAATGTTTAGATAGGCATGGTTCAACCATATTTATGACAACATTATTTCCAAAATAGGCATAGTTGACTTTGGCACCTACATTAGGTTGAGGAGATGAATCTCCTTGACCATGTTTCAGAAATGGTTCCATGAATGTTGTATGATCATTATTGCTTTTATGATTGTCAATTATGATTTCTCCATTATCAATTTTGTCTTGGATGATTTGTTTCAAGCATATGCAGTCATTGGTTTTATGACCCTGATTGCAATGGAAGTAAGAGAAATTAGTCTCTCTCCACCATTTTGGTTTAGGTTTAGGATCAAATGCTTTTATCTCAGACAGGGTGATGATGTTGTTGGCCAACAGAGTTTTCATGGTGGATTCCAAAGACTCTCTGAGAGGAGTAAACTTGCATTTAGGATCTGTAGCCCAAGGTTTATAGTTAGATGGCTTCTTGTTTTACTTTGTTGCTTTTTCCTATGAGGCTTTGATAGCTTGGGTGCCAATAGTGAGATTGAAAGCAGGTGCCTTAGATGGGGCACGGATAGTATCAACAATGCCATTTGTGATGACACCTTTATTCTTGTTCTAGTTTTTGCCTTTGTCTTTAGAACTAGATCCAGATTCATACTTGCCCTTTTGAAGTGAAATGTCTCCTTTTTGTACAAGTACTTTCTCAATTTTGATTGCATTTTCTACCATTTTATCAAAGGATGTATGATTTTGCATTTGCAAATGGTAGTTGATTTCTAGAACAAGATTGTTGATGAAAATTTTTAGCTTCTCAGTTTCTGGAATAGGTCTAGCATATAGAGAAAAAAACTTCCTCCATCATTTGAGAAAAGTCAAGAATGGTTCTCCTACATTTTTTTCAGATTGCAAATGTCGATCATAGTGACTAGAAGTTGGATGTTGTAGGAGTATAGTTGATAGAATAGTTTGATTAAATCCTCAAAAGTTTTGATAGTTAGAGGCATTTTTGATAACCAATGAATAGCTGACCCTCCTAGAGATCGAGGGAAAAGATGCATTAGGTAGGTTGGTTTGTGCATGAACTCCATAGATTGAGTACAAAATTATCTAACATGATCTTGAGGATCAGATTTTCCATCATACTTATCATATTTAGGCATCTCCACTCTTTTTGGGAATGGTGGCATATACAAGCCTTTATCAAATAGAAAAGGACATAGAGCCTCCATGGAGAACTCCTTAGGTTCCTTCTCTTTTTCAAGTTTGTTGAGCTTGACTTGCATGGCATGCATCTGTTTCATCATAGCTGTGATAGGATTTTCTTCCTCATGTGTGATGATATCTTCAACATTAGAGTTTGGAGGAAGTTTAGCCCCTTGGCAAGCCAACTCTAGGAAGTATGTCTCTCTGTCTTCTTTCAAGAAATGCCTCATCATTTTCTTGAAGTTATCATCATTTTGATATTGAGCAATTTTAGTAGGTGTGGGTTCTTGATCCGCACCATTTTGGGATTGATGTCCTTGGGACCCTTGGTTTCCTCCTCCTTGAGACATGGTGTTGTTAGAGGAATTAGTAAGAGTTGATTGATGAGGAGTTCTTTGATGACCTATGTGGATTGACGTGAGAGGGGTGACATAACCACCTATCAAGTACATATTGCCAGGAGTGTCTTTTGCAAATTTAGTTCTGTCAAAAAGTTGATGAAATGTCTCAACAATCATAGAAGATGTGGCTGAAGAGAGTTTGGATTTTTCTCCTTGTTTTCATTGTGATGAAGCTCTAGTTTCCACCATTAACCTTGGGTGAAGCAAAAGAGCAAGATGAAGACAACTGAAGAATGACTTGATTCAAGAAGATCAAATGACACAACCTTGTCAAGATTGACTTGATTGAAGATAGATTGGACATAAATGAAGGATAATGTGCCCTCATAGTATGGGTAGATGCCCAAAAGATGGTGGACACGAGCTCGCAACACTTAGCCATTTTTGTTTGAAGATTGAATTGAGGATAATTTTGACAAGGTTTTGACACAAGATGAAAAAGATTCAAATCAATAGGTCAGAAGGCTAGATCAGACTCAATAGACCACTTTAGGAAAATGATTGAATTCTTTCTAGTTTCTACTTTGTTCTTAACATAATGATTTGTTTGACAAAATCTGGAAGTAGGCTGTAAAAACTAGATTTTTGGCAATTTTGGCAAGTTTCTAGCAATTTTTCAAAATTCTCATACGACTTTTTCCAGGCTCGTACGATTCTAGGTAGGCTCTGGCATGACAATTGATAATGCTCCATGATAGTTGACACCAGGGTTTGATTTTCTTTGAATTTTCCTTACAAGACTTGTAGGACAATGTATAGGCTCCTGTACGACAATATAGGGGTTTTGGAATGACTTTTGATGGAAACTTGTATGAGTTTCTGAGACTTCGGGATGAATTTTGACTCCAGAAAGGAATTTTGTGTCAGATTTGCAATTTCTCAATTTTTAGAATCAGTTTGGTTCTAAGGTTTTTCTGTCCAGATTTGAAGTTCATTTCGGGATGGTTTGTTTTCAATAATCAAGTAGATAAACAAGCACACAGAATAGCAGGCAAGTGATTTCAAGCACATCTAAAAATAATGAATAGGGGACAAAGCAACCCTGCACATGAACAATCAAGTGACTTATTTTACCAATTCTTAGGAGTGCTACTTGTGTATGTTTTCAAAAGTTTTTCAATAATGCACATAGTCCTAGAAAATGAAAAATTGGCCTCACTAGGGTTTGTAGTAATGGTTTGACTCTGCAAATTTTGTGATCTCAAGAGGGTGAACTCCAATCTAGGCACACCATCATTTTGACACAGTCCAAGAATTTAATCAATCAGGAACTGCTAGGGAGATTTGACAGCCCAACAAGAGACCACACCTGTGGAGATTTCCTCCACAAGGACATTTATATAGCGGCTGTTGCTACCATGATGAAAATGGCTATTACCACTTGAGGTCCATCCAAGTGGTTGACCCAATAAAGGGAATGTCCACTATTGTTAACCCTCTCTAAAGGTGACTCACAAAAGATACCACATGGGGACTTGGTCCAGATCCGAGGATTTGAGTTTTTGATACTACCCAAAAAAGGAGTAGAGCATAGTCCTGTAGCCTTATCACTTTTACCCAAACATAGTAGATAGATTAATTTGACACACTAAGAATGAAATCATCTCACCAAGATTTGTGATGTCAACAACTATGTTCTATCGATCTCTCTGGAGAGAGAACATATCGATCAAAAGCTGAGGACCAAACCAATTAGAACGCAAGATAATCTCAATATCCTCCCTACCTACAAGGGGATCCTTTGTCAAGAAGAGCTTTGCATGCATGAAAAAGAGAATGAAGCCCACTCTCTCAAGATCATCCACAAATAGTGTTCATAGGGCCTATTTAGTATGTGTAACAAATATGCAAAAAGCAAATCTATGTTCATTTTTATAGCCCAAAATTGAAGTGTGAATTATGAAAGTTGGAAAGGCACACAAGCTTGACACATGAGAGTTCATTTTAAATCCAAATCAAAATGTTATCAAACCATAGCAGAATACCTGAATTCCTCACAATGCGCTTAGTAGATTTTACCTATTTTAGCAATTTTTCTTGCGCTTTTCCAATCAAAATCAGCAAATACCAATCAGAAATAGAAGATCTCAATTGTTAGGGTTAGCTATTAGTCCAAATCCAAAAATCAAATCTGGAAAACTACCTGAAAATCTAAAATGACAATTGAATTCTAATGGCAAAAATCGTACGACAGTAAGTTACTTCCCATACGAAAATATGGAAACTCGTACGATAATGGGTATCTTCCCACATGATAGAGTAGCTCCCAAATGATAATGTGTAAGTTTTGATACGAGCCAAGAAAATCTCAACTGTCGTACGATAGTAAGGAGGTTCTATTTTGACTTTCTAACAAAAGTTGTACGAAAAATGTATGGACAAAATCTAAAAATTGTAGAAATGGTAGAAAATGACAGAAAAATGAATGAAATTGTTATAATAGAAATGGAAACCTATTTTAGGGCCCCACGATGGGTGCCAAAAATGTGTGTGAAAATTGTACCTAGCTGTGGACACAACATTTTAGTAAAACATTAGAGGTTAGCAAAAATTGAAATCTACAAGTAATTGAAACTAAGCTAACCAGGTGATTTACTGCCTTCTAGTAGGTGCAAGTATGTATTCTCAAATTAGACTGAGATTAGTGACAATGCAACACCTAAATGAAGGATTTGAATGCAAATGATAATGAATGCAGATTAATCTATATTTTTGTATTTTCTATGCAATTAGGATGAAAAATTGTATGAATCTAATCTAGAATTGAATGAAATGATATGGAGATTTAATATAAGAATGATATGCTATGAATGAATACTATGAAAAACTATGAATTCTTATGACCAAAAATGAAAAATATCACAAATCGCCTATCGCAAGTGCTCGATCCTTCAGCTGTAAATTCACCAAAGTAATTGTGCAAATTTGAGAGTGGTAAATTGTGAAGAGATGAGGCTTGATTTTATAGAAATCCAGGGCTTGAGGATGCATTGAGAAAAACCATAAATCACTCTTGATAAACTCAGGTTGATTTTTGAGTTAACAAGAAATTAAGAATAAATAAACTCATAAAATTATGCAAAAGCAATTTTTATCTCAAAATAGAGTTTACTTCTCTTTTTCAACTCATCATCAAATGTTGAGTTTAGAAAGTTAACAAATTGAAATTGAAAATTGATTTAAAGTTAACTACTTCTTTGATTGTGCATGATTTAATATGAATTAATTAAATAAATAAAGTGATTTATCTTCAACTTAACTGATTTTTGAAATAATTGATTTATGGGTTAATCAATTATTAAATCAAACTGATATTCAAAAACTATATCATTAAATATTGAGAATTGACATTAATTAATTAAATAAGAATTTAATCAATTAGTCATAAGATTTTTGATTTATTGTCAAAATTAAATAATACAATTTAGGAATAAATATAATTAAATGTAATTAAATAATTAGGTGGCAAAATTAAATCTGATTAATTAAATATTTAGAATATTCAATTAATGAAACTTTAGGATAAATATGATTTATTGCCAAATAATTATTAAATCAAAGATAATTAGGATAAAATAGGAATATTCAAGGAATATCCCCCGATGTAGAATTAAGATAATCAATTAGGTCTTTGATAAAATGATGTGTAGATGTGCCTTAGGTTAGGACTTTGATGTTGATTTCGATCGAATTGTGATGTAAGATGTTAATGAATCTATAGCCCATTTTTGGGGTATTACAAGTATAGACCCAACTTACGATTTGTTGGCTTTGCAATTTAGAGGCTGCACAAGCTTGTATATGTGAAATGATATCTTGCTTCATTTTTGGCCAATAGAAATACTTTTGAAGGATAGCAGTAGTCTTACCAATACCAAAATGTCTTGCAACATGACTATAGTGAGCTTCCCATATCATTTTCTTCCATTCCTCGATGGGTAAACATATGTGACCATTATGGTAGAGCAACCCATCCTGCAAGTGAAAATCAGTGACAGACATTCCTTCTACCAAATTATTATAGGTGTTAGAAAAACTAGGGTCAGTACCATATAGTTGTTCCAAAGTGGATGGTTGATGATCACATGAATCCAACACTATTTTCAAACCTACAATTGGAAGCCTACTCAAACAATCTGCCACCTTGTTACTGCTTCCTTTTTTATGAAAAATGTTGAGGTGAATTTTTTGTAGATAGGATGACCACAATTGATATCTATCATTCTGTAGCTTCCCTTGTGTTTGCAGGAATTGAAGTGGTTTATGGTCTATATGTATAACAGTTTCCTTTCCCAATATATAATGTTTCCATTGTTTACAGGCCTTGAACAATGGCATACAATGCCTTATCATAGGTGGGGTACCTATGTACTATATCAAAAAAAGTTTCACTGTGATATGCAATAAGATGCCCATGTTGTATGAGTACCACACCAAGGGCATAATCAGATGCATCTGTTTCTGTCTCAAATGATTGGTGTAGATCTGGGAGGAACAATACTAGTGATGAACATAATCTTTTCTTTTTAACTCCTCAAATGCTTGTTGCTTTGACTCTATCCACTAAAATTTTTCTTGTGCTCCACCCCTTAGTGATTGATTAAGAGGCCATGATATATGTGAGAAACCAAACACAAATCTACGATAGCAGTTTTCTAAGCCCAAGAAGCTATGAAGCTTTGTGAAATTTTTAGGAGATGGCCAATCTCAGATTATTTGAATCTTTGTTGGATCAACATGAACACCCTCAGTATCAATGATATGCCCTAAGTATTGAGTACTCTGCATACCAAAAGAACTCTACATAAAGTTTGTGTTTTTGCAGAGTTGAAAGAACTTGTTCAACATGCCCTTAATCTCATCATTTTCCAAAACTGACCTCCTATATATTTTCTCATGTTGTAGTGATGTGCCTGGGATTAAATCAATAGATTTCTTGACTTGATAGTGTGTTGGTACTCCCACTGGTGGTTTAAACACACTATGATATTCTTTCAAAATTTTATTCATCTAATTTTGTTAATTTTGTGTTATGGTTACCTAAGCATGTGTATTAAGAACAACTTACTTTGTTTGTTCAGGGTGAATCATGAGTAGAACAAAAGCTCCATTTTGATAAATCAAGCATTTACATTGTTTAGCACTAATTAAAGAAGTAGTTTATGTTGGACATACCTCTGGTATTTGATACCTCTTCCCACCAAGCTTGGTTGTAACACTACACAGCCTCGACTCATACACACCTGTATCCAATCCTAATCTTTGGTAGGAAGACCTTGTGTAAATTGGCATAAAGGAGCATTCCCATTTTGATACCACTGATCTAATTTATGAAACTAGATTACAATACCTGGTGTGATAGTTGTAGTATTGTTAAATTCAACATGAAAATTGAGAAGATTAACAACAATATTGCAAACCAAAAATTACTCCATTCTATTCAAATATTGGAATTTATACAAATCTGATGGACCTCAAGGGTCATCAGAATCCCTTGGAAATGAAATGAAGAGTCACCATAATGTTTATTACAAATAAACTATTTGAACTATCAAAAATTATCAAAAACACTATATATAAAAATTAGGTCCACTTGGAGAAGGTATAACTTTCTAGTCCTAGCTCCGAATTTTGAACCATAATTTTTTTTGGAAAGGTATTCAATAAATATTGAATCAAATTTTGGAGGTAACACTTTGTTGATATGCATCCAACCCTAGAAATGCATCGAAGACCCTAAAAAATCTAGTTTACTAGAACATAGGAAAATTTGAAAAATTAGATTTCAGTATTTTCCCAACTTAATCCTAATAAACTAGGGAAGATGCAGTGTGGGGTTTCCCGCCCACTAGTTGGGTCAAGATAAATTTTGATGGGCCTTCAAAAGGAAAACTTGGAAGGTTTGGCCGTGGTGGGGTTATTAGAGATGAAAAAGGTACTTTGCTGGTGGTGATTGCTTCACCCATTTGCTTCCAATCTAACCATGATTTTGAAGCTATGGTGGCCTACCATGGTATTAAAATGGCTAAAGATCTTAATTTCTCTAAGGTATGGATTGGGGGAGATTCTAGCAACATTATTAATTGCCTCAAAGGTACCATTCCTCCCTACTAGACTATTCATAATTTCATCCTTTAGGCCAAAGAGATCATCAAAGATTTTGACTTGTGTCACATATCTCATGAGTACAAAGAGGTGAATGTAGTTGCTGACAAATTTGCTAATGAAGCTGTGAATTCAAGTGACATCATGAAATGGAAGAGAGAACTCAACATTCCTTACATGATTAAAATGTTGTTGTTATATGATCGTACCCATGGTTCTTCTACAACTCAATTTAATGATGACAACTAGCACAAGGAAGATTTTTTCTTTTAAGTTTAGTGACGTCAAGTACCCTTGTAACACTTTGGGTAATTTTTTGTGATAGGTGTGACAGACTATCTGGGTGTTTTTTGCTATTTTTGTGGCTTTCTATTGGAAGCTAGTTTTTCACCTGCATTGTACTACAAGTTTAAAGTTTTTAATTCTAAGGAAGGCATCTGGTGTGCTAAGATGGGAGGTAATAGTAAATGAATGGAACCCTTCTCCTATAAGAGTTAGAAAGATAAAGATAAAGTCTAGAACTTTCTCAAGAAGGGAAGGTTCGTTGGGTATTTGGAAAAACTTCATGGGAGGGATACTGTGGTCACCAAATACTTCATCAAGAATTGGTGAAATGGGAAAATTTGTTTGTGAGGTACTACTACTAAAATTACTGAGGAGATCATTACAAAGGTTACGAGCCTTCCTAGAGGTGGTAGATGATGAACTACAACTGATTGAATACCTGAATGACTTGAAGATCAATGATTAGAGATCACTGAGTTACTAAAATGATATGTAAGATAATTAAATCAGTCATTATGTTGTCATTGATGTCAACTAGTTTTGACAGTACTTATCTTGTAAGTTACAAACATCTGAACATTTGTAAAAAGAGAGAAAAGATGAAGAACTGAGATATATACATGGAGAAAGATGGATGTGATAGATGAGGATAAGGAATACTTTGGGTAACTTATTGATGAATCTATGATCCCATATTGTTGACTGTTGGAAATAATTGTCTGAAGGAAATTACTACTCAAATTATGTATTGTCTTTGATGTCACACAATGTCATAGTCCGCAGCAATCAGTTACTACCGAGCTCAGTCAGTCTGCCAGATAGGAAGATTAGTACTTACCGAGTCCACTCGGTTATCAAAGAAAATTAGTGTCTACCGAGTTCACTCGGTTACCAAAGGAAATTCAGCATTTATCGAGTTCAGTCGGTTGTCGAAGAAAAGTTACTGTTTACCGAGTTCAGTCGGTTGTCGAAGAAAAGTTAGTGTTTACCGAGTTCAGTCGGTTGTTGAAGAAAAGTTAGTGTTTACTGAGTTCAGTCGATTGACAAATCTAAAATCATATAAATAAAAGGTCAAATGTGAGAAATGAAAAAGAAAATATAGCAGAAGATTTACAGAAGAAAGACAGGAAAGGTGTGTGCGAATTTGTGAAGGATGTTCAGATATCCTTGAGGTGCAGTAGAGATTTATTCGATCAGAAAGGATCAGACTTATGCAGAACAGAGATCTGTAATCAGCAAGACAGTTGCATTATTATACAGGTCATTTTTCATTGTTACCTTCTTATCATTGTAACAGTGAATTCTAAATCTCTTAACTGAGTTGGTTTAACAACCATATTGTAAATCCTCTAACAAGGTGACAATTCCATTGAATTGTTTTCAAGACCTCTTACCAGGCCACTCCTAGCAGGGTGCTTTAAATCCTCTAACAAGGTCACACCTAACAGTGTGTTTTGTAACCTTTTATCGGGTTGGCTTCTAACCGGGCATCACTTCAGAAAAGTGAAAATTAGTATCTAGATACATTGGTGGTTTTTCCCATATTGGGTTTCCACGTTAAATCTTGTGTCTCTTGTGTTCTTAATTGCTATCTCAATCATATACATGTGCTGATGAATATCTAAAAGATAATTTTGCTAATACTTTCTGCATCTTCAAAGTTACTGCAATCTATTTACCGAGTGCTAAAATAGATAACAGTGTTAAGATATCTTAAGGGATCTGGAAAGAATTAATTGTGAAGTGTTTTATGGTTGACTGATTCACCCCCCCCCCCCCCTCTCAGTCACTTCATCCATATTCCATCAATTGGTATCAGAGCTTTTGGTGCTTGCAGGAAGGGTTTCAAAGACCTAAGCTAAAGATCAGGATGTCTTACAAGAGGGAAATTCCAAAGCTCAACAGAGATAACTTTTCAGCATGGCAAGGTCTCATGCAACTTCATCTGGCTTCCATTGGTGATTCAGGATGCAAATACATTGATGAAGAATACACAATTCCTAATGGCGCATTAACTATTGAAGACATTGCAGATAAAAAGACTCACAACACCATGATGATAGACATTGCATCTGCTCTCAGCTATGAAGAATTTGATGATATTAAAGACTGCACTACTGCATATGAAATGTGGATGGCACTGAAGAAAATATATGGTGGTGATGCAAATGTGAAAAGAGCCAAAGCAGAAAGCCTAAGAGGATAGTTTGACAAGATGAATATGAAGGAAGATGAAAACATTGCAAAATATGTTGAAAGAATCAAAGCAAGTGTAAGTGAAATTAGAGCTTCTGGAGGAACAATCTCAGATGAGATTGTTATAAGTAAGGTACTCAGAACATTACTCCCTATCTATGCAATAAGAGTATTAGCTATTCAAGAAAGAAGATGTGAAACAAACCACAATATAACTTTGGATGCTTTAGTTGGAAGATTGACAACCTTTGAATTAGACAACTATGATAACTATGTTCCTAGTTCCAAAAATATTGAATCAACATTTGAGGCCAAGGTTTCACTAAAGAAGAACAAGAAAACTAAAGAAGTTCAGTCAGAAAGTGAAGAAGTATCAGAAGAAAGTTCTGATAGTGATCTTGAAATTGTAGAAGCATTACTTGCAAAGAAGTACTCTAGAGGAAAAGGTAAATATAAAGGTAAAACTCCTTTAATCTATTTTTCATGTGAAGAAATTGGACATATTGCAGCTATGTGCCCAAACAAGAAAGTCAAGGAAGAGAAGAGAAGTCACAAGTACTATGGCAAAAAGAATTTCAAATCATACAAGGATAAAGGTAAGAAAACATGTTTTATGGCCAAAGATTCTAATGATAGTGAAGAAGAAATTGTTTTTATTGCTATAAAAGATGAATCTGATGATGATGAAGATAAGATGGCACTTATTTCTCATATAAGCAAAGATGATATATGGATAATAGACAGCGGATGTTCACACCACATGACTGGTGACAAGACAAAATTTGAATATCTAGAAGACTGTGATAGTGGTAATGTAAGATTTGGAAACAATGAACCTTGTTGTATAAAAGGAAAAGGAAGAATCTCATCAACCAAAGAACTCATATGTGATAATGCTTATTGGGTTGAAGGACTAAAACATAATCTTCTAAGTGTAGCACAACTAATCAACACTGGTTTCAAGGTTGAATTCATGAATGGTCAAGCAAGACTGCTGGATGGAAAAGGAAAACTCATTGGATCAGGCAAACAAACAAAAGGTAACTTATTTTATCTTGATCTCAGTGAATATTCATGCTTTATTGCTCAAATAGAAGAAAGTTGGCTATGGCACAAAAGGTTATGTCATGTGAATTTTGATAACATGATAAAAATAAGCAAATTCAAGAAGGTTAGAGGCATTCCTACTTTGAAGAAACCTGACACTGGTCTATGTAAGAATTGTCAGATTGGCAAAATGAGTAAAACTAGTTTCAAGAGTAAGAACTATCAGTCTAAAGAAATTTTGGAAATTGTGCATACTGATTTATGTGGACCTATTGGAATACAAAGCTATACTGGAGATAAATTCTTTATTCTTTTCGTTGATGATTATTCTAGAATGATGACTGTTATGTATTTAAGAGAAAAATCAGAAGCATTTGAAAAGTTCAAATGGTACTTAGCAAGAGTGGAAAAGGAAATAGGGAAAAGATTGAAATGCTTAAGATCAGACAGAGGTGGTGAATTCATCTCCCATGATTTTAACAACTTTTGCATTGAAAGAGGAATCAAAACACAAGTATCAGCTCCTAGAACTCCTGAGCAGAATGGAATAGCAGAAAGAAGAAACAGATCTATTATGGATTGTGCAAGGACTCTAATGATAGAAAAGAACATCGCTATAAAGTATTGGAAGGAAGCTATCAGCACTACAGTTCATACCTTGAACCGAGTACAATTAAAGAAAGACACATTCAAAACTCCTTATGAATTATGGTATGGCTATAAACCCAATGTAAGTTACATGAAAATATTTGGTAGCAAGTGTTATATCTTAAAAGAATCCAGAAGAAATAAATTTGATGTGAAAAGTGATGAAGGAATATTCCTAGGATATTCTAGCAAAAGCAAGGCATACAAATGTCTGAACTTATCTACTCACAAAGTCATAGAAAGTATACATGTAAAATTTGATGAGTTTGCAGAAAAGACTGAGGAAGAAAGCAAAAGGGAACCTGAGAACTATAGAAGATTCGTTTACATTGAACCTGAAACATTGGCAGACACAACTATCAGTAAGGAAACTATATCTACCGAGCCGAGCACAGTTACCGAGTCACAGGAAGAAGTTCAAACCGAGTCACAGGAAGAAATTCAGACCGAGTCTCAGCCTGAAGTTACCGAGCAAATATCTACCGAGCCCAAGAAACCTGAAAAAGAGATCCTAGAAGACAACAGCATGAATCATTCAAAAGGCAAGGAACCTATACTAGCCAAATATGTCAGAAGACATCATACACCAGATCAAATCATTGGAAACAAATCAGATGGTACTATGACAAGAAGCAAGCTAAAAGGTACATGTCTGCTTACTGATTTTGAACCTAGAAATATCAAAGATGCATTGGAAAATGAAAGTTGGATTGAAGCAATGAATGAAGAATTAGAACAAATACAAAAGAACAAAACTTGGACTCTTGTACCTAGACCTAAAGATAAGAATGTAATTGGAACAAAATGGGTATTCAGGAATAAGCTAAATGAAGATGGTCAAGTATCTAGAAACAAAGCTAGACTGGTATGTAAAGGTTATTCTCAAGAAGAAGGTATAGATTATGGAGAAACTTTTGCTCCTATTGCAAGATTAGAAGGTGTAAGAACTCTACTTGCTTATGCAGCACACAAAGGATTTAAGGTATATCAGATGGATATAAAATTCGCATTTCTCAATGGAATTCTTGATGAAGAAGTCTACATTGATCAACCTGAAGGTTTTGTTGATCCAGATAAAAGGGACATGGTCTGCAGGTTACACAAAGCATTGTATGGTTTAAAACAAGCTCCTAGAGCATGGTATGAAAGACTCCATAACTATTTGATTCAGATTAATTTCAAAAGAGCTAATGATAATAGCAATCTGTATATTAAAGAAGGACCGGATGACAAAATTGTATTGGCAGAAATATTTGTGGATGATACTATATTTATAGGGAATGAGGATCAGTGCAAAGAATTTTCAGAGCAAATGAACAAAGAATTTGAAATGTCTATGTTTGGTTTAATAAAATTCTTTGTTGGTCTTCAAATTCAGCAAAGCAAGAATGGTATATACATTACTCAATCTAAATACATTAAGGAAATACTTAAGAAGTTTGGTATGGAAGATTCAAAACCAGTTGGTACACCCATGTGTACTGGACTGAAACTTACCAAAAATGATGATTCAAAAGAAGTTGATCAGACCCTATACCGATCTATGATTGGAAAATTGTAGTATGTAGTACATACAAGACCTGATATTACCTTAGCAGTCGGTATAGTAGCTAGATTCTCAGCAAAACCTAAGGAAAATCACATGATGGCAATCAAAAGAATCTTAAGATACTTAAGAGGAACTGAAGAATATGGTTTGTGGTATAAATTTGGAGGCAATCTAGACTTAAAAGTGTTTACTGATGCTGATTGGGCAGGAAACATTGATGACAGAAAAAGCACAAGTGGTGGAGCATTTTTTCTTGGGAAAAGACTGGTATCCTGGACTAGTAAAAAGCAAAATTGCACATCTCAATCCACAGCTGAAGCAGAATATGTTGCTGCTGCAGTAAACTATTCAAATATTGTTTGGTTTAAACAGCTATTAGAAGGTATGAAGGTTGAAATCAAAGAACCAGTTGTTATATTTTGTGACAATACCAGTGCAATAAACATTTCTAAGAATCCAGTGATGCATTCCAAAACCAAGCACATTGCTATTAAATATCATTTTGTCAGAGAATTGGTGCAGGATAAGGAAATCAGATTAGAATATATTCATACAAAAGAACAGATTGTAGACATTTTTACCAAACCATTACCTAAGGATGCATTTGTGTATCTAAGAGGTAAGTTAGGGGTCATTCCCCTATCTGAGGCTCACTAAATACAGTTTTAGTGATGCATCAACCAGAACATGATTGAAAATCAACCAGTTGATGCAGCATATTCAAGGAATCATTGCATATGAATCAGTACTTGAGGTACATTAATTTTCACCAGTAATATGTGAATTGTCTTTGGCATGTGTTGTCAAAGAGGGAGTGTTTGCTATGTCTTTTCTATTACTTCAAGAAATTTTCAATAGTCAGAAGGAAGAATTTTCAGGATAAGGGAAGTTTGCTAACAGAGGGAGATTTGAATCTAAACCGAGCTAACTCTTTCAAATTTCTTATGATATGACATATTGTGTTGCCATCAATGCCAAAGAGGGAGATTGTTGGAAATAATTGTCTGAAGGAAATTGCTACTCAAATTATGTATTGTCTTTGATGTCACACAATGTCATAGTCCGCAGCAATCAGTTACTATCGAGCTCAGCCGGTCTGCCAGACAGGAAGATTAGTACTTACCGAGTCCACTCAGTTATCAAAGAAAATCAGTGTCTATCGAGTTCACTCAGTTACCAAAGGAAATTCATCATTTACCGAGTTCAGTCGGTTGTCGAAGAAAAGTTAGTATTTACCGAGTTCAGTTGGTTGTCGAAGAAAAGTTAGTGTTTACCGAGTTCAGTCGGTTGTCGAAGAAAAGTTAGTGTTTACCAAGTTCAGTTGGTTTTCAAAGAAAAGTTAGTGTTTACCGAGTTCAGTCGGTTATCGAAGGTAAAGGATTGTCGGTGTTTACCGAGTTCCCTCGGTCTCCGAAAGATTATAGAAAGTTATGGTCACCGAGCACTGTCGGCCCTTGAAGGATTTTTGCAAATAGAGTTTGCTTAATTCAGCCGACTGTTATACTAAATAATGTCGATTTGACAAATCTAAAATCATATAAATAAAAGGTCAAATGTGAGAAATGAAAAAGAAAATATAGCAGAAGATTTATAGAAGAAAGATAGGAAAGGTGTGTGGGAATTTGTGAAGGATGTTCAGATATCCTTGAGGCGCAGTAGAGATTTATTCGATCAGAAAGGATCAGACTTATGCAGAACAGAGATCTATAATCAGCAAGATAGTTGCATTATTATACAGGTCATTTTTCATTGTTACCTTCTTATCATTGTAACAGTGAATTCTAAATCTCTTAACCGAGTTGGTTTAACAACCATATTGTAAATCCTCTAACAAGGTGACAATTCCATTGAATTTTTTTCAAGACCTCTTACCAGGCCACTCCTAGCAGGGTGTTTTAAATCCTCTAACAAGGTCACACCTAACAGTGTGTTTTGTAACCTTTTACCGGGTTGGCTTCTAACCGGGCATCACTTCAGAAAAGTGAAAATCAGTATCTAGATACATTGGTGGTTTTTCCCATATTGGGTTTCCACATTAAATCTTGTGTCTCTTGTGTTCTTAATTGCTATCTCAATCATATACATGTGCTAATGAATATCTAAAAGATAATTTTGCTAATACTTTCTGCATCTTCAAAGTTACTGCAATCTATTTACTGAGTGCTAAAACAGATAACATTGTTAAGATATCTTAAGGGATCTGGAAAGAATTAATTGTGAAGTGTTTTATGGTTGACTGATTCACCCCCCCCCCCCCCTCTCAATCACTTCATCCATATTCCATCAATGGACTTGATTATGTTGCATTAATCTATTATGAAGATGGAAGCAAAATTGTACAAGACAATGTGGTGGGTAAATGAAGACTTCGGTATACACCGAACCAATGTAGTGTATACCAAGTGATAGTATTAAATGAGCTTGTATTCGCTGACACATTTCTTTGTTAGCCGAATATGGATGAAAGCACAAAATGCTTAGTTTAGCTGACATAAAATGATGAGTTGGAAATTGTTATGATTTTGAGATCGAGGATAAAGTTTGTTATGAGATCCATGGTTGAAAAAATTCAGAGAGTATATAAAGGATAGAATTGAAATGTGTTATTGACACATCTGCCGAGGAAGGTTTAAGAGGCAAAATCAATGAAGAAGAATAAGTGGCAAAATCTGATGGTTGATATGAAAATGTATATCTGTCTATATAAGAAATATGAGTTTCTTTATTGAAACATGCCGGAAGGAAGAAGACTACAGAGATTGCACATGAATATAGTTTCATGCATGCCTAATTAGACTAGTTGAAGGAGATCCTAACTATAGAACAATACTGAGTGTTAGAGAGCTATTACCGAGTAAAAGTAAGTTGAGGAAGTGAATTGAAATATTGATCAGAGGATTTGTATGGGCTTAGAATAGATCTGAACATCTGCAAATTGAGTTGTATTGTAATCAAATCAACTACTATTTTAGTTTAACCATTGATATAGAAAATCTCGTAACCGAGTGGACTTAACCGTGTTATGTTATGCCCCTATGTCATTCAAGGAATGTACATTGTTATCTTATTGACCCCATAGTGAATTTTGGTTGAAAGATAACTATTAGTCTTAAATCCTCTAACAAGGTCACACCTAACAGTGTGTTTGTAACCTTTAACAGGGTTGGCTCTTCACCGAGCTCACTTCAGAAGACTGAAAATTATTTTGGGTTATTGGTCATAGGTGGTTTTTCCCTTAGCAGGGTTTCCATGTTAAATCATTGTGTTATGTGTTTCTATGATGATTGTGTTATTGTCATACTTTGCATACTACATATTTGATTTGGTCGGTAATCACAGTAAGTTAATTAACTGGTAATCAGTAAAAGGCATAGACAGTTTAATAGTTTATGTTACCAAGCTGCAAAATTTATTTAAATTGTTTTGAGTGTTACATATTTGTAATTGGGACTATAGGATAACTAATCTAACTGATTCACCCCCCCTCTTAGTTATTCTAACAATCGGTATTAGAGCATTGGTTTCTTGGAACAAAGTTTTAAGGACTTCAATAGAAAGATTACAAGATGTATAAGAGAGAAGTGTTGAAACTAAACAAGGAAAAATTTAGTACATGGAAAAGTTGGATGAAACTTCATCTATCTGGAATTGGAGAATCTTCTATACCTTTATTGGATAATGTCTATTTACAACCACCTGGTCCTTTGACTCTTGATCAGTTAAGAGATCGACATGAACATATCACTATGATAGAGATAGTTGTTGCCCTTACTGATGTTGAATTTCAAGACATCAAGGACTACACTACTTCAAAGGAAATGTGGGAGAAACTTACCCTAGTACATGGTGGTGATGTAAATGTGATGAGAACCAGAGCTGAAAGCCTGAGAGGTGGGTTTGATGATATGAAAATGAAGGAAGGATAGTACAATACTCAAATTGAATTAAAGAGGTTGTCAATGCTATTCATGGAGCTAGTGGTATCATTGAGGAGGATACTGTGTTAAGTAAAATTTTGAGAACACTTTTGCCTATCTATGCAATCAAAATATCTGCAATTCATGAAATGAGGTTTGTACCTAATATCACACTTACTCTTGATAGTCTGATTGGAAAGTTAACCACTTTTGAGCTAAACAATTATGATAATAGTTGTTGTACCAACTGTTGAGTCTTCTTTTATGTCTTCTCTTAAGATTGATAAATCTAGTAGTAAGCACAATATAAGGAATGAAAGTTATAGCAATATCCATGATGAGCTTGATGAACTAGAAGCACTAATGGCCCAGAGACTGCCTAAGGGTAAAGTTAGATATAAGGGTAAATTACCTTTAGCTTGTTTTAATTGCAAAGAATTTGGTCATATTGCTGCTAGATGCCCAAATAAGAAAGAATATGAGAATGACATAGACAGATCTAGAGGTGGAAGCTATGGTAGAAGGAATAACAGAGATAATCGACAATACAACAGAGACAACCAAGATCACAAAGATACAGGTAAAAAGGTATGTTACTTTATTGAAGAGAATGACACTGACACCAACACAGATGATGACATTGAGGTGGTGTTTGTTGCAATGAAAGATGATTCAAAAGAAGAGGAAAGGTAGGTAGAAACAACACTCATTTCTAAAGTTAGTAAAAATGATACTTGGATTATTGATAGTGGCTTTACACATCACATGACTGGTGATGAAGATAAGTTTGATCATCTTGAGCATTATAATGGAGGATCAGTAAAAATGGGTAATGACACACCTTGCATGGTTAAAGGAAAAGGATATTTATTGATAAATGATAAAATTAGATCTGATAATTCTTATTAGGTAAAAGGATTGAATTACAATTTTATAAGTGTAGCACAACTTAACAACTTAGGTCACCGAGTGGCATTTGAAAGCAAGAAGGTGAGAATCTTTGATGAAAGTGGAAAGCTTGTCAAAACATGAGGACAATAAAAAGGTAACTTATTTTATCTTGACAATGTTGAGACTTCTTGTTTACTAGTGAAAAATGAAGATGCATGGTTATGGCATAAGAGGTTATGTCATGTAAATTTTGATAACATGATTAAGATCAGTAGAAAAAGAAAAGTTAGAGGACTGCCTAGCCTAACTAAACCTAATCATGTTATGTGTCATCAATGTCAGAAAGGGAAGATGATAAAATGTAGTTTTAAAGGTAAAGACTATTCAACAAAAAGAATCATGGAGTTAGTTCACACCAACCTATGTGGTCCCGTGAGAACTCAATGATAATATGGAGATAGATACTTTATTTTGTTTGTTGATGATTGTACTAGATTGATGACTGTCATGTTTTTAAAAGAGAAATCTGAGGCATTTAAAATATTTAAATGGTACAAGGCTAAAGTAGAAAAAGAAACTAGAAAAGAACTAAAATGCTTGAGGTCTGATAGAGGTGGTGATTTTATTTCTGATGAATTCACTAACTATTTTAATGAGCGTGGCATCAAAAGACAAGTTTCTACACCTAGAACACTGCAGCAGAATGGGATTGCTGAAAGGAGAAATAGATCCATTATTGATTCTGCAAGAACACTAATGATAGAGAAAAATGTTGTAGAGATGTATTAGAGAGAAGTAGTTAGCACAATTGTATATATCTTGAATCGAGTTTAACTAAAGAAAGACATAAACAAGACATGCTACGAGTTATGGTTTGGATACACACCAAGTGTAAGCTACTTCAAAATTTTTGGTAGCAAATGTTTTATTCTGAAAGATGATAGGAATGGGAAATTTGACTCTAAAGGGGATGAGGGAATATTTCTTGGATATTCTACTAAAATTAAAGCTTACAAGTGTCTGAACAAAGTTACTAATAAGTTGATTGAAAATGCTAATGTTAGAATTGATGAATTTTCTGATAAAAATGATGAAGAAAGTAATAAGGAGCCAAAAGAATATGGTAGATTTGTTTATGTTGAACATCTAGAGTACCTACCAAAGCCACATGCTGAGTTGACTGAGCATCAATAAAATAACATTGAGGAACAACAAAGGGAAACCGAGGATCTGGAAGAAGCTACCAAGCAGGGAAATGAACCTAAATAGAATGAAGGACAAAGAAGAGATCAAGTGCTAGAAAGATTTGTCAAAAGACATCATCCTAAGAATCAAATCATTGGAGATAAGCAAGCAGGCATGATGACAAGAAGTAATTTAAGACAAAATGTATGCTTAGTTTGTGAGTTTAAACCTAAGAATGTTAAGGTTGCACTTGAGAATGATGAATGGATCAATGCTATGAATGAAGAGATTGAAAAAATTGAGAAAAATAAGATATGGACTTTAGTACCTAGGCCAAAAGATAAAAATTTTATTGGTACTAAATGGATTTTCAGAAATAAAATGAATGAGAATGGAGAGGTTACAAGGAATAAAGCTAAACTTGTTTGCAAGGGATATGCACAAGAAGAAGGTATTGATTATGGTGAAACTTTTGCACCTATTGCTAGACTAGAAGGAGTCCACATGTTACTTGCATATGTTGCACATAAGAAATTTAAGGTATATCAAATAGATGTTAAGTCAACTTTTCTAAATGGAATATAGAAGAGGAGGTCTACATAGAATAACCAGAAGGATTTATTGATTTGAATTAGAAAGACATGGTATGTAGACTACATAAAGCTTTATATGGATTGAAGTAGGAACCAAGAGCATGGTATGAAAGGTTACATACTTATCTTTTAAGTGTTGGTTTTGTAAGAACTAGTGAAAACAACAATTTGTACATGAAAGGAGGATCTAATGATACTATTTTGATTGCTAAAATATTTGTGGATGATATAATCTTTGCAGGACAAGATCATGTTTGTAAATATTTTCCTAATGAGATGAAAAAGGAATTTGAAATGTCAATGTTTAGAGAGATTAAATTCTTTCTAGGCTTGTAGGTTATTCAGCAGAATGATGGAATTTTCATCACACAATCAAAGTACGTTAAGGAAGTATTGAGAACATTTGGCATGGAAGATACTAAACCAATAGGAACACCAATGGTTACAGGCTGAAAATTAAAAAAAGATGATGAATATATAGAGGTAAATCAAACATTGTACCGATCTATGATTGGTAAACCGATGTATGTAGTACATAATAGGCCTGTTATTGCATATGCAGTGAGGATTGTGGTTAGATTTTCTGCCAATCCAAAGGATTCACATATGGTTGCAGTGAAAAGAATCTTGAGATACCTAAGTAAAATAGAGGATTATGGTTTATGGTATCTTAAGGTAGGAAAATTTGAACTAAGAGTTTACATCGATGCAGATTGGGCTGGAAATATAGATGACAGAAAGAGCACAATTGGAGGAGCATTTTTCTTTGGTGAAAGACTTATAACTTGGACAAGTAAGAAATAATCTTATATTTCTCAATCTACTATTGAAGCAGAGTATGTTGTTGTTGCTACAAACTGTTCAAACATTGCTTATATCAAACAAGTGTTGGATGGGATGAATGAGGTAATCATTGAGCCAGTGATTATATACTGTGACAACACTAGTGCTATAAATATCTCTAAGAATCCTGTGGTGCATTTCAAAATAAATCATATATCAATTAAGTATCATTACTTAAGAGAACAAGTATAGGAGAAGAAAGTCAAAATGGAATATGTTACATCAAAGGAGCAACTTTTTGATATTTTTACCAAGCCTTTACCGAAGGACACTTTTGAATACTTGAGGACTAGACTTGGGGTCTGTCCCCTATCTACCAGTCACTAATGTGATCTAGAGGTTGCATCAGCCTATTCTTATCAGAAGATCATTCATGTTGATGCAACATAGCTCACACTTTGGATTATATCTAAGGTTGTAAAATATTTGAGGAGCTAGAACAAAGAATTTGCATATCAATATACAAAGATGCATTGTCTATACCAAACACAGAGAGTTACTTGGCTATTACAGAGCTGTATGTTTTTATGTTTTTCTTTGAAATTGTTGTCAAAGGGAGAGAAGGCTACAATATGAAAATCAGATTGGAGAGGAATAAGAGAAAGGGAGAGTTTGAATATTTGTTGCTGAGAACAAGACCCTGTGGATGTAGGGAGAGCTTGCATGTAAATGTTTGTTATGTAACGTAGTGATTAAACATATTAAATATCAAGCTAGGGAGAGCTTACCGAGCTACAACATTTACCTACATAGTTGTGAAATACATGTTTGGTATGTGTATGACATATTTCATATTTCTTGTGTTGCCATCAATGACAAAGGGAGAGATTGATGAACTGTAACTGATTGAATACCTAAATTACTTGAAGATCAGTGATTAGAGATCACTGAGTTACTGAAATGATATGTAGGATAATTAAATCAATCATTATGTTTTCATTGATGTCAACTAGTTTTGACAGTACTTATCTTGTAAGTTACAAACATCTAAACATCTGTATAAAGAGACAAAAGATGAAGAACTGAGATATCTACATGGAGAAAGATGGATATGACATACGAGGATAAGGAATACTTTGGGTAACTTATTGATGAGTCTATGATGTCATATTGTTGACTTGATTATGTTGTATTAATCTATTATGAAGATGGAAGCAAAATTGTACAAGATAATGTGGTCGGTAAATGAAGACTTTAGTATACACTGAGCTAGTGTAGTGTATACCGAGTGACAGTATTAACCGAGCTTATATTCATCGACACATTTCTTTGTTAACTGAGTATGTATGAAAGTATTAAATACTTAGTTTAGCTGACATAAAATGATGAGTTGGAAATTGTTATGATTTAGAGATTGAGGATAAAGTTTGTTATGAGATCCATGATTGACAAAATTCAGAGAAGATCTAGAGGATGGAATTGAAATGTGTTATTGACACATTTGTTGAGGAAGGTTTAAGAAGAAAAATCAATGAAGAAGAATAAGTGGCAAAATATGATGGTTGATATGAAAATGGTTTATCTGTCTATATAAGAGATATGAGTTTCTTTATTGAAACATGTCAGAAGGAAGAAGACTACAGAGATTTCACGTGAATATAGTTTCATGCATGCCTGATCAAACTGGTTGAAGGAGAACTGAACTGTAGAACAATACTGAGTGTCAAAGAGTTATTACCGAGTAAACGTAAGTTGAGGAAGTGAATTGAAATATTGATCAGAGGATTTGTATGGGCTTAGAATAGATCTGAACATCTGCAAATTGAGTTGTATTATAATTAGATCAACTATTTTTTCAGTTTAACCATTGATACAAAAAATCTCCTAACCGAGTGGACTTAACCATCTTATGTTATTCCCCTATGTCATTCAAGGAATGTACATTGTTATCTTATTGACCCCATAGTGAATGTTGGTTGAAAGATAATTGTTAGTCTTAAATCCTCTAACAAGGTCACACCTAACAGTGTGTTTGTAACCTTTAATAGGGTTGGCTCTTCACCGTGCTCACTTCATAAGAGTGAAAATTATTTTGGGTTACAGGTCCCAGGTGGTTTTTCCCTTAGCAAGGTTTCCATGTTAAATCATTGTGTTATGTGTTTCTTTGATGATTGTTTTATTATCATACTTTACATACTACATATTTGATTTTGGTCGGTAATCATAGTAAGTTAATTAATTGGTAATTGGTAAAAGGCACAGACATTTTAATATTTTATGTTATTGAGCTGTATAATTTATTGAAATTGTTTTAATTGTTACATCTTTGTAATTGGGACTATAGGATAAATGATCTAACTGATTCACCCCCCCTCTCAGTTATTCTAACAGTAGAAACTTCTACAGAGACAAATGCCTTAATGATGTTGTGATTAAGAGATTCCTGAAAGAGGAAGATGAGAAGATTAGACTAGTCAAATGCAATAATAACACCTACTATTATTCAAAAAAATTTAAAAAGGTATGGCACAAAGTCATATTTTCTATGTAGTACATTACTTTGGATGGGAGGTTCTCTAAGGTTTACGACTATCATTTTATGATCCTTAATCATTTTCGCTATGGCTATAAGATTTCACTCCCATACTACCTCTTGAACTCCCTGAATGCCAACATCAAATATTCCTAGGAGAACCCTCAAGGGAATCTTGCTATCCATGAGGGCCTTATGCTCCTCATTTATGAGCACTTCATACCCAATTCTCCTGAATCCAAAACTATGAAGCCTCCTGACTCTAGAGATGATGATTTTGAGGAAGACAAAGATGATGGGGAAGACTATGATATAGAGGTGGATTATAAATCAGACTCTTCATAGGAGAATGTCAAGAACCCTAGTAACAAGGGCAAAGGCGCTACTAAGGGAATTTATTCTTCGTCCCAAAATTTTGTGGGGTAGAAAAGAAGGTCCTTTATTCTTGATGATTCTACTTCTAGTAGTGGTGATGATATGACTGAGGGGAGTGAAGCTACTGATGAGATGCTGGTGGCGATTTGCAAGAAGGGGAAGGAGCTTCGTGGAACCCAAAATATTCCCTTGGATCACACTTCCCTTGTTCCTTTTAAGGAATCTAAGGCTTGCACTCTTGTGATTTCTTTTATGGATGTCCCCTTAGCTAAAGGCATTCCTAAGCCTAACCCTAGGTTGAAAGGTATCTCTGAGAATAGTGCCAGTGGGATGGACCGAGTGAAGGAAACTCTTAACTGGGTCTTCACTGAAATGATCAACTTAAAAAATGGTAATTCTAGACTCACAACCAGAATCAACATTCTCAAAACTATGGATCTTGGGGATAAATCCTTTCTGATTTTAATAAATGAGCTCATGACATCTATAAATAAAGATGATGGGATTGTCGAGGCTTACAATTCCAATTTTTTTGTGGTGAATGAAAAATTTCTAAATGTGACATGGTGTTGGCATCCTTGGAGTCCAAGGCACAATCTTTGATTAGAGACTATTGACCAAAGAGGCTACTCTTAGGTTGATTGGGGAACAGAGTTTCAATACCCTTTGGGCTTCGATAGATCAAGTCAATTTTCTCATCAATAGTTTGGAGAAGAGAAAAGATAATGAGAAGGAGTCGGTCAAGCATGGTGTGAAAGACCTTGTTACTAGTCCCAGGAGTGCTAGTAAAGATTGATAATCTTAAGGCTTGTCATGCCCATAAAATTTCACTCCAAAAATACACCAACTTTTTTTTTGAAAGGTAAAATAAGTCTAAGTTTATGTTGCGGGTTAGTAGTTGACTATAGCAAAAGTTCAAAAAGAGCTAAAACAATCTCTCTTGCAAACGTTGATGATATGAGTCACTTGAGAAGTTAGTCCTATCAAGGGATGATATCTAGAAGGCGAAGTTGCAACCAAAGTTTCCCTATCATTTAAGTTCTTTCATTGTAGTATTGCGTTGGCAATAGGCTCAACCAACTGATATTGGTCTAGCTAAAATTATAAATTAGCTATTTAATAACTAAACCAATTTCATTGTTCTTAAAATTAAGTGACGACATAATTTTTTTTTACAATTAATAATTATATTAATCATAGTAATTAATGATTAATACGATTATTATATGTCAACATAAGAGAATAAACAATTTCGTTATTGACTGGTAATAACTACCTCAATTACCAGTAAATATATTTATAAAATAATAAATTAATTAAATAATAATTATATTAATTATTCTAGCTAATTAATATAATTATTATTATCCAATTAAGTAAATTAACTATCAAATTTTAATATCAATTTTCATAATTATTAATTAATAAATCCAATATTGAATAATATTTATAAAAAAATTAACATTAAAAAAAACACTAATTAATATAAATAGCAATATAAAATAATTAATGGATTAATTATTAAATAAAATTTATAATAATTAATATTAAAAATATTAATTAAAATAAATATTATTTAATAAAATAAAGCATTAAATTAATTATTAAGTAGTATTTATATAAATAAATAAAATGAGCCATGAATTTATTTTAAGTCCCTACGGGACTGGCTAGCGGTGGGCCCACTGTCGCTATCGGGACAGCAGTACCCTGCTCCACAGAGCCTACTGCCACGATAAAACCTGCCTTAGGAGGGTCGTGCTCCCTGAAGCGCGGGGGTCAGGGAGTGGGGTCGTGGTCCCACCCGTGGTGGGGTCCACGCGTCCCCCCCCCACTAATATATATATATATTTTTTAAAAAAAATTTAAAGTTTATTTTTAAAAAAAATTTACTTTATGAGACCCTACGTGGGATTTGGGTAATAAGGTCCCTCTTAGATTTTATTTTTATTTATATTTTATTTTATTTTTTTATGAATTTCTTTGCAAGATGTTTTAGATGAGGTATTATATATATATATATATATATATATTTATTTATTTTTTTGAACTCCTTTTTGGGGAGGCCACCCAGGTGGTTTCCCCAAGAGGTTAGTATACTAGGTGGATAAATTAGGCTTTCTTTTTGACTTAGCATAATAAAATTATATTTTTATTGCCAAGTAGATGTAGGAAAATAATAAAATAATGACTGTGTAATGGAAAATGTATGGGAAACTTTTCCAATACATTTTCTAGAGACCTATAGGTCTCATTTACACATTTTTTTCTTTGCTTTGTATTTGTTTGTTTTGTTTCAACTCGTTTCTTCACTTTTTATTTTTTATTTTACACCAAGTTATTTGTTTATAGGTCTCATATTGCTAAAAGAAATAAATGTTTGGTTCAACTATTGAATGAATTCAAGGCACAATTTCATAAAGAATAGTTCAAAGATAATCTTGTCTATCATTTTATTGCCTAAGTTATCCTTTCTTTTATTGTTTCTCAACATAGATTTTTACTATCATACTACATGGACTATCATTTGAATGAGAGAGGGTAAGAGAAAGATTTAATACAGTTCTTTTCTTTCTTGCTCTAATCATTTCTATTCAATGAAATATTGATGTTGACTACAATGAAACTACAGTAAATTTTTCCTCCTTCATTTATATCAACATGGAAATGTAAAGATATTTCAATGAGTAAATAAGCAATGCTTAACTCAATTTTTACACTCCTTTTATGAAATAAATACATTGTCCATTACTTATTCAATATAACATGAATACATAAAATTCTTCCTTAGTCCAACTTGCAATATTCTCATAAGAACATAAATCTATCATAATAAAGACATACATTTTCTCAAAAACTTGATGCCACAACCTATGATACAAATACAAGTTTTGGAGTGATTACTCCATTACAAAAAAAAATACAATGAACTTATGGGATTCACAAGATTCCCTTACAATAACTATATACATGAAACAAGAGTGATCCAACTAAATATGAAAATATAATCAACTCTTCAAGATTTCAACTCCAACCATGAAGTCTTCAATGGCTCCAAAATCCTACAATACAAAATACATAGGCCAAGGAGTGCTCACCTCCCAACCTAGGCTTCTATGAAGCCACCCCTGAGCTAGGGGAACCATCTCAAAGACAATGAGACAATCAAGCAACACACAATAACAACAACATAGAACATAAACCACGAAGAAATCTCCCTTCCAAGGTTATCACAAAGAGTCTCAAATGACTCAAATAGGGTGAAGGTGGAACCAAATTCAAGAGGAGAAAGCACATCTCATGATGAGAGCTAAGACATCACTTGGCTTTCTCATCATATATCTTTCACCACAATCACATTCTCAACAAACTCCTTATGACCCCCAATATACAAAATATATAATAGAGATGGCTACATGGAGCCCATACATCCATGTTTCATCCCTCTCCTATCCAAGGAGAGACTCTACACCCTTGAATGTCCCAACAATCCCTTCACCCCCAAGGCTACTCTTCTCTCCTAAGGGTGAGTATGGCCTTGAGAACTCCCTCAACAAAACACTACAACACATACAAGAAAACTTCAAGAACAACAAATGAAACTACACATTTACAATACTAAGAAATCATGAACAATAACAAGCTCATGATTCTCATAACATCCATAAAGAACTACATTTTCACATCACAAAAAAAATAACACTACAACAAACTTAAGAATCACAAATCCTCCATTATCACAAAATAACAAGTTCTCAACACATACACTACAAGAAACACAATAACTAAATTTTGCATACAAACAAATAACATACAAGAGAGCTCTTTCTCTCAACATGAAAACAAGAATAAGAAAAATGAAGAATACCACCAACCTTGATCCAAGCTATGGAAGAAAGTTGATGAAGAGCTTTTCCACTTTCCCAAAGTCCTCTCCAAATTAGAAAATCTTTAAATCTAGAGAGTGGGTGTCAAACTCTTCCAAAATAAGAGTCCCCTCTAAAAAGGCCTCCACAAAAACTCCTATGGATAAGATTGCATTCCTATTGGGTGGTCTTCCCTAAGACCCTTACATGGTTTCCAAATTTGGTCTCTTACAAAGGTAAGCTAAAAAGGTGGGATAAGGACTACCTTTTTAGTGGGTGGCGATCTTTCCAAAACTTGGTCCCAAAAGTTGATTTTCGTCCATCTTGGTAAACCAACTTTTGGATGGGTATTTGGTCAACCAAGGGTTATCCTATGGTGAAAAATGACTCTTACCCTATGGTATATCAAGTGGGGTAACTAAAAATGGCCTAAACACTCCCCTAGGCACCTTTTTAACCCTCCAAAAGTGCATGATAAGTTCAAATTCGAAATTCAAAGATAAGACACTACCTCAAGCTCCCTAACCAAGAGATTTCTCATGGGGATCCTCAAGGGTACTATCCTAGGTTGGTGTTCAACCAATCCCCAAGCGGACATGTCATGGCCATAAGTACACACACAAGTGTCAAGTGACACATCACAAGCCATGTGGCATATCCACTTGGGCACTCTCAACATAAATAACATTTACAATTAACAAACAAATCAAATAAATTCATGCATCATACTTTTACAAATTAAATACATTACAACGAGGTTTTTGGCTTCTCACTAGAAGCAACCTTGGCTCAAATGAAATTTCACATTAGTCTCTGCGATGGTTCCCCGAATTTACCATGGCCTATTTCCCTACACACTCAAGTCTAATATTAGTCATCCAAGGAAATAAAATTTGTAAATTCATAACATTAATAATCAAGATAATTCATCTATCATTTCATAATTCACATGACAATAATCGTTCATCCATAACCTACATACATCTCACCATGAAATATACAATTCAACACTAAATTAAACTTGAAACATAATCATTGCATACACATATAATTTAATTTAAAAACTAAATATGCTCATGACATCATAATTCATTCATTAAATAGAATTAAGAACACACATGTAAGTTCCAAATTGATGTCTCAGTAGTCATCATCCAATCATAATATAATGTGCATCAAACTACTAAAGTGATGAAACCATAACATAAAGTATTAGTAAAATCCATAGAGCATCAAAATATAATCATTAAATATGTCTATCTCAAATGCATAGTTCAATGGCTATGATAGGCTCGGGGTGAGGCCTCACAAGGCTTCTATCATAAACATGGACAACCTGACTTCTAAAGTGGTTGATCTTCTCAATAGCATTCAGTGATTCTCCCTTTTTTGTCTTTTGTCCCTTTTTTGTTAGTTTTTATTCTTTGGGAGTTGGAATTTTCCCTTGTCCAACTAACCCCTTCTTTTTGTCTTTCTCTATTTTCAATCCTTTGGCTATCCTTTTTATTATTTCAGTTGTTCGCTAGAATTGGAGCTTAATGTTTTATCTTTCTGGTGTTTTGTAAAAGGTTCATGACCTTTCAAATCTTATTTTCCTCCTAATTAGAACAAAAAGAGACAATTAATCTCAATTAGAGTCACCAAGAGCATGGGTCACTCAGATCTTATCATAGTATCATAGCTTAACTACATGCAAGGATCCAGTTTTAACACCTTACATCCATACAAAAAATGGTCTCAATGAAATATATGGTACATCAATAAACAAGGAAAATATAAAGGCTATAAAACAAAAGCCATGAAATAAAAAATGTGTCTTCTCCACTTGTGAATTGAGAAGTACTTAATTGGAGCTCACCCAAGAGACCTTTTCAAATAGGCATATCTCAACTACACTCATGGATGTGGTCTTTGACACATGCATTAATAAAACTAAGATTGAAACTCAACCATGTAAGAAAAGACAATAAACCACGACAATAAAATTGATACAGGAGCATCCTAGGATTCTTGGCAATCCCGTATCAACCAAAAATATGTTTGTCTTTGAAGGTAGATTGTTAGTTTTGATCTTGGTTTGGTGGAGTTCTTGCTCAGTTTGGGAGACTAGTTACTCAGTTTCTATAGTTACCAGGGTGCTCGGTCCCTAAAGAATACTCAGTGATTGAAGGCATCGGTTCACTGGCGCTTGGCGATAACTGTGTTCCTTGGTCATGCCTAGCATGGTCGGTCGACTGGTGCTTAGTTATTTCTTCTATTGCTCGGTGTTCTTGCTTACCGACTAGATTGTTTTATTAAATCAGCTTAGACAACTGGTGCATTTAATTTGGGTCATGCTCCTCGAGTTATGGATTGACTGTTAGACATGTGGGGACCTAGATCTGGCATGTTGCATTCTTCTATGTGGATCTGATGACCGTTTGGGGCCATCTTTGAGAGTTTATTTATTTTTTAAGGCTATGTGAGAGCCGACTGATGTTTTAGCATTTAATATTTGTTTGTAAGGGTTAATTATTTTATGAACTAACTTGTGGCTAGGACTTAGTATTTATAGGATGCTTGGGTAGTTTTTTGGGGATCAGATTATTGGGAGGAAGGTTAGTAGCCTGTGAGCTTAGGAGCAGGAAGATTGCTTGGAAGTTTGAGTACAAGTTTAGATCTTTCCTAGGTGCCTACCAGTGTGTTGTGTGTTACAAACCTGGGCTAGCTAAATGCTAATGTTAGGGAAAAGATTTGGATCTTGTGAGATCTTGTAAACTATTACTTGCATTGTAATTGGATGTAACCGGGAAGGCCTTACAGCCTAACACATTGCATGTAATCAGTGTTTTCATGAATAAAGACTTCTATTTCATTTCAGATCTATTGTTGTCATTAAGTATTTCTGTTGCATATTGGTTTGGATGCAAGGTCGGTTAGTCCTTAATTGGATCCACTGAGCTTGACTACATTAAGTGGTATTAGAGTGAAGTTTGTTCCTGTTTGAGCAAAGTTAGTTCCTTTTGGAGCTGAGTGGATCTTGTGTATCTAGATATTGATTTGAAGATGCCTCCAAGGAGAAATTGTGAGATCTCTGAAGAAGAAGAGGCTACTAGTGAATTCTGTCTTGATGATTTTAGGGCTTTGCAGAAACAAGTGCAAGATCTACAAGAAGAATTGAGAAAGAAGAATCCTACCTTGAAAAAGGATAGTGATGATGAATCTGGGGAAGATCATTTTGAAGAAGCTATAGAAGAAGCTAGAAATTCTAAGGAGAATCAAATTTTTAAAGATATGTCTAAGATTGGGAAAAGACCTAAGATTGAAGTTTCTACATTTTCTGGAAGCCTTAGGCCAGAAGAGTTAATTGATTGGATCAATGAGATTGATGAGTACTTTGAGTATGAAAAAATAGAAGATCTTGATAGGGTTAGATTCGCAAAGACTAAGTTGAAAGGTCATGCAAATATTTGGTGGAGAGAAGTTCAGTTTGAAAGAGGTAGAAGAGGAAAAGAGAAGATCACTAAGTGGAACTGAATGATTGGCAAGTTGAAGAAATAATTTATTCTGATGGATTATGAATTGGACATGTTTAAGAAGATATAAGCTTTGAAGCAGACTAACAAATAAGTACAGGAGTATACCAAGGAGTTTTATAGAATCCTGATTAGGATTGGTCATTCTGAAGCTAATAAAGAAAAGGTTGCTAGGTATGTCTATGGCTTGAGACCTAGTATTCAAGAAGAGTTACTTACTGTGCAGATGACAATGATCAGTGATGCTTATTAGATGGCATTGAAGATTGAAGAGAAGCTGAATAAGAGGTATGAAGGAAAATTGAACAATAGGAACCAAGGTGGTAAAATTGGTGAGAGTAATATAACAGATAATCCTAAGTATGATGTGGGATCTAGTAGTGGTCAAGTTACTAAGAATGTTGGACAGAGAGGAAGGTGGAAGAAAGAGTTCATCGGCACTTGTTATAACTATGGTGAAGTTGGTCATAGAAGTTGGCAGTGTCCTAAGAAAAGAGTTGCATTAGCTACTGAAGAAGACATTGAGAATGTTCCAGAGAAGGGTGAAACACTTATCACTAGGAGATTAGCTGCATGTGTTCATGAACTAGTGCAAAGAAGGAATTTATTCAGAACCAGATGTAAGTGCAAGGATAAGGTATGTAATGTCATAGTTGATGGTGACAATTTTGAGAACTTTGTTTCAGATTAAATGGTTAGTAAGTTGAATTTGGAAAGAAGGAAGCATCCTAATCCTTATCAGATTAGTTGGATACAAGATATTTCTAAGGTTAGAGTTGAAGAAAAATGCTTGGTTAAGTTTCAGATTAGATCTTACCATGATGAAATATTGTGTGATGTATTGCCTATGGATGCTTGTCATCTATTTCTTAGTAGACCCTGGTAGTTTGACAGAAATGTTTTATTTGATGGTCGTGCTAATACCTATGTGGTTAGGCATGAAGGATCTCAGCATAAGCTAATACCTTTATAGGAGATAGGGGTTAAGGGATGTGAATTTATCAGGTGTTGTCCTTATGACAAACCTTAGGAGCAGAAGGTTGATGAACCTATTCCTATTAAATCTAGTTTGAAGGAGAAGGAGAATGATATCTCTAAAGAGTTTGTTGAGATTAAGAAACAAATGGTTTTGCTAGCAGAGATGGTTTAGCAAATGGTGACATTTATGACACAGATAGATGCAGATGATACTGATTTGGTTGAGGAGTTTGGAGAGGATGAATCTTACTGAGGCCCTGATGTGATCAGTAGTGGTCAGAGTCAGTTGCTATCTATTTCCAACCAAAAGAAGGAACAAAGTGGAAGACAAAAGGACTTTCTACCTTAGACAGTGAATGAAGTGAAGACTACTTCGGATGAAGGACAAGAAGAGATGTGGGTAAAGAATAGATTTGGCATACCTATTCTGATTCCCTTGAGGCATTCTTGATTTCCTTATGAGAAAATCTTTCTTACCTGGGGTGTTTGATGCAGGAGCATCCTAGGATTCTTAGCAATCATGTATCAACCAAAAATATGTTTGTCTTTGAAGGTAGATTTTTAGTTTTGATCTTGGTTTGGTGGAGTTCTTGCTCAGTTTGGGAGACTGGTTGCTTAGTTTTTGTGTTTACCAAGGTGCTTGGTCTTTGAAGAATGCTCGGTGATTGAAGTCATCAATTTGTTGGTGCTCGATGATAACTATGTTCCTCGATCATGCCTGGCATGGTCGGTCGACTGGTACTCAGTTACTTCTATTGCTCGATGTTCTTACTTACCAACTGGATTGTTTTGTTAGATCAGCTTGGCCAACTGGTGCATTTAATTTGGGTCACACTCCTTGAGTTATGGATTGACCATTAGACATGTGGGGACCTAGATCTAGCATGTTGCATTCTTCTATATGGATCTGATGACCATTTGGGGCCATCTTTGAGAGTTTATTTATTTTGTAAGGCTATGTGAGAGCCGATTGATGTTTTAGCATTTAATATTTGTTTGTAAGGGTTAATTGTTTTATGAGCTGACTTGTGGCTGGGAATTAGTATTTATAGGATAATTGGGTAGTTGTTTGGGGATCAAATTTTTGGGAGGAAGGTTAGTAGCCTGCGAGCTTAAGAGCAGGAAGATTTCTTGGAAGTTTGAGTACAAGTTTAGATCTTTCCTGGGTGCCTACCAGTGTGTTGTGTGTTACAAACTTGGGCTAGCTGAATGCTGATGTTGGGGAAAAGATTTGGATCCTATGAGATCTTGAAGACTGTTACTTTCATTGTAACTGGTCGTAACCGAGAAGGCCTTACAGCCCAACACATTACATGTAATAGATGTTTTCATGAATAAAGACTTTTTTTTCATTTCAGATCTATTTTTGTCATTAAGTATTTTCATTGCATATTGGTTTGGCTGCAAGGTCGGTTAGTCCTTATTTAGATCCACCGAGCTTGACTGCATTAAAAATAGAACACAAGCATGCTTTCTTGTCCTCATTGTGGATCCCCAAAATGATCTAACATGAAAATGTACACGAGATACCAACATCCCTAAATGATCCAAGAAGGTATCTCGTAGTCAAAATCCAAGCATAAATCTCTCAAGAAAACTTCCACATAAGGGATATTAATATCTCAATATGACTCAAATGCCATATTTTGACATAAAATACAGTATGAATGGTATACAACACATGCACTCAATTGACACCATGTGAAATAATGAGGATCCCTAAATGATCCTGAGGTACACTTCATAATGCAAGGCCATAAATTCAATCCCAAAGGTATAAATCACAATAAAAAGATTTGCAAAGTGATAAGGGACAACAAGGTAATAGGGTACACTCAAATAGCAATAAAATTAAGAGAAAAAATTTGGAACTCACAAATAAAATTTCATACATAAATTACATTATTCCCCAAAATAATCAAATTCCCAAAATAAGGAAATTCCAACTTTTACAAAAATACAGTTGGGACCAAAACCAGTCCCAAGGCCCAAACTGTCATTAGAGGCCATGAAAAAGCTTAAAAACTCAAACTTTAAAATTCTAAATCCCAAAGATACCCATTGTCTCTAAATAAACCTAACACCATAAAAATGCAATCAAATTCATAATTTTCCATTCTATGAAAACTTGAAGCACCATAACCTTACATTTCACAATCATTTCCAATTTCAATTCATATAAGCCCAATCAAGTATATAATTTAATCAAATAAGAGGGGGAACAAGAGATATGCATGCCACAAAACATCCCAAAACAAACATGAAACAAACCAAAGGAGAAACAAGAAATAAATCAAATTCCTACCTCTCACAAGGGTAGAAAACCAAAGCCAAAAGAAGAAATTTAACACACTATGAAATCATCCAAGATTTTCAACAATGTAGAGTAATTCTGACATTGTTCTAATGAGCTTCTACCAACAAGAATTCGATGGAGAAAGAACTCCCAATGATAAAAAGACTAATTACTCACAAGAGGGTTTTAAGAATTTCTAATTCTCCAAAAATGCAAAAAGTGGGAAAATAAATATATATCTATATTAAAAAGTTACTTTTTGCCCGAAAGTGAAAAGTCTAAATATAATCCACTTAAGTCAATACAATGAAAATAATCAAAATAATCCAACTTCATCTAGATCGAATAAAACAAAATCAATTAGTTGGAATTATTCGAAGGAAAAAATCACTAGAAATGATAAAATAATTTGCAATAATCAAAACCATTATTTAAATCCCAACTTGCTACAACAACTTTTGATAATCTATAATGCATAGACATATACTGGTATGATAGAGTAATGCATAAACTCTGGATTTTACCCACACAGTACCAAAGGTTATATATATAAAATACAAATACATCATCCCTATTAGAACAAAATTGGCTAAAATCATGAACGAACAATGTAACTATCTCATGTGCCACTATCAAGGATAAGACATGCTCAGACCTATGGAACCAGGTAGAGTCAATGTTTAGTACCTTATCACTAAAACATTCACACATCAAGCATTGCTACTCAAAATATAAATAGATGAAGCACACGTATATTGTAATGCCTCACTAGGGAACCCAGAAGAACTTAACCTAAACCTACGACTAAGTTTGCAGAATAATTTTTTTTGTTTAAAAGTTAACATTCAACAACATCAAGTTTTACATTGCGGAAGCAAAGCATAGCAATAAACAACTAACAAAGATTACAACTCTCAAGGATTCCTTGACGTAGATTACGAAAGAGTTAATTAATTAATATAAGTTAAAGATATGAATCCCAAGATTACATCTGAAAGATAAATACAACATCATAAGCATGATAACATAAATACAATTGGTACCTTAAGGTAACCATAAAATAAGCATCTACTGCACATGTCGCAGGATATGTGAATACAATAACTGAAAAGAAATACAACATGATAACTATGAAAATCTAATATAATGATACAAGATCACAAGAAGAAGAAGAAGGAAGAACAACTACCACATGGATCATCCAGCCTCAGTGCATGAACATCAAAATCTCAAATGGTAAAAGAATCACTACCACCTGACCTTGTGAACCTAAACGGTCCACTCCCACCGTGCTGAGGAGATAACATTAGATCCCACTCGGATAACAAACAACAACAACAACCAAGGAAGAAGGTCCTGAAAACTTCTAACTCAAAGATACCAAAAGTACAACAAGGTATAACATACTCTACCAGAGGCAAACACAACACGTAGGAAACCTAAGATGTATACAAAAAGTGTCATCACACAAGTCAACTCTAAGGTTATCCTAGTAGTCCCTTCAGACCCTGGCACCCTAGTGACTCTATGTGGTTATAGTAGCCTTTCGTGTAGACAAGGTACTACCTATGCCATATCCATTCCATAAAGGTGAAAATCATAATCTCAACTCCCATCCTAGTCAAACTCAATTGGGAACTTAGGCATGGGTGAGGCACAAATCATCTTATTAGGTTCATTTTAAATTCCTAATGTTTATTAATTATCACTTATTAAACTACTTGTAATGGGATCTCCTGGTAGCCACTTCTAGGCTCCAGCACCAATTACAAGCCACTTCCTATTATACACTCAGATAACCTACCCTAGGGCTTCACAAGATCAAGAGTAACTTTGAGTTAACACAACTCATAAATCTCAATAACTAGATCCAACGATGACATAAATATGCAAAGCTAGAATCATCATAGAATAAGTTCACCGACACAATAGAATATGCAAGGTAAACAAACATGATAGATTAAACATCCAAAGCCCCACCTCTGGAATTACATCTCCTAAAAGCTAAATTAATGCTACCCATACTAGTAATCAAGAAAAGAAACCAAACTCTATTTGGAATCACCTCTATTTGTGTAATTTGGAATCACCTCTATTTGTGTAATATGAATAGATGTAATTTGGAATCACCTCTATTTGTGTAAGTGTGTGGGGAAAATGTAAGATTTACTCCTAAATCCAAATTCCCAAAGGAGAGATCCAATTTGATCAACCAAGAGGTTAATACACAATTGAATCAATCTATAAAGAATATGAAAAAGAGAGAGAAACCCTATACTTCCCTATAGTTGGATTAAGCTTGAAATCTAAAATAATTGAAGTGCAAATACTAACCTTAAATTAGGGAAAATCTGGAAAATGCTAAATTATGGCTTCTATATAAACTTTCTGAAGATTTTGTCACCTCTTCTGGATTGGAAATGCCAAGGTGGACAAAACCCAAAAATCTTTTCTCCAAATTCACACAGGTCGACTTTGACCTTTTAAAAGGTCAAATACCACATTATTTATTTGAAGTCCGATTCCAATTCTATTCGCAAATCCTGAAAGATTGCTAAAAAGGGTAACCAAATTTGCTCTCAAATCCAAGATTCCACACCTGTGCTTGCAAGAAAAATGGTTTTTTTGTTTCTTTGGGGGTTTACCTTGGTCAAACCCCGGTTTGGAATCAACCTTAATATTGAAATTGAAATAAGAGAATGCTAGCAAGTAGTAGAAATGAATCTAACAATGAAGCTATGCAATTCAATAGATATGCTAATGTATTTGGAATGTAATCAAATATATTGATATGAAAGCTTGAACATAATCAAATCTCCATGATTGTATGCTTGAAATCCACCTTGAGGAAATAATGATATGGATCTTGAAGATGAACAAAGGATCTTTGAAGGAAGATCACACCACCATGGTGGCTAGATCTAGGGTTTGAATGATAGATCTTGAATGCTTGAGCCAAATCCCTTCAATAGCTTGAATGCTTTAAATCCTTGATCTTCAATGGAGAACTTGGATGAAGAAGAAGACTTGAATGCTTTCTTGATCACCTTGAGAACTTGAGAGCTTGAGCATGAAAACTTGATGTGAAAATGAGAGAGGAAGGCCTCCTTTTATAGTGATCTAGGGCACACTCCTCTAGATGGGCCACCTTGAAGAATTAAATCCCAATTAGGTCCTCACCTTTAGAAAATATACCTTGATTAAATACCATTAAAGGATTTACCATTTTAGAGCCCGAAACAGCTGACCCAGAAGTGGGAAATAATTATCCTGAAAGATAAATTACCGGCAAATGAAACTTTGAAATCCTAGCGGGAAGAGGTCAAGGTCGAGGTTGACCCTGACCTAGTCAAGGTCAAGGTCAACTTTGACCTCAGACCCTAACTTTGCCAGATTCTGCAATAGGAGTTCCAGGGGTGCCAAAAACTTAGAAATTGATGTCTTAACAGGACCCAGTGTCAGGAATAGATAGAAAATCCTCAGAATGATGTGATGATGGACTAGGAGGTCTCATTTCTGAATCCTACCTAGAAAATAGAGCCATAAGAAGAGGAAAATCAAGAAAGTCCTTAAGACCTTAACCCTAATTTCACCTAGAATGCAAAAATCAAGTGCAAAGAAGAAGTGGAAGACAAGGGAGAATGCAAAGATGCCAATCATGACCCTAAACCACTTACTCGGAGGGCTAAATGCTCTTAACATGGAAGTGCTTCCATTTTAAGATGATACAATATATAATAATCTAAAGTGTGCATAATGAAAGGACACTTAGCAGAGTAATAATTCATATGTATTTAAATGTTATGATACTGTTCCTTTCATATTTAAACCTTAATATGAATCATAAATAAATATTTTATCTAAACTAAATCATTAAATAGAATTTTACAATATTTAGAGCATATAGCATCAAAAATGATATAAAAAATGAACACAAGAATGTACTATAATTAGGTGCATCTCACAATGCCAATATAGAACCATAACATGAGAATAGCCATATAATCTCATAATAGAGTCTAGCATCTTGAACTAGGTATGAAACAAGCTGCAAATCAATATTTCTCACACCCAAACATAAGAAACTAAGCAACTTGCCAATGCAACAACATAATCTAGATCACCTAGAAGGCACCAACTTCTCCCGGGTCCAACATGATCATTAAATGAAAACATATATCCATCAAAGGATGAGGTCAAATCAACCAATTACATAAAGTGCAATGAAGCATCCAAATCTAGAACAACACATCACTAGAGATCTCATCCAACTGCACAAATGCACCAACACAACATAATGTTGTTTCCATTCATAAGGATGTCATGTAGGAAGAAAAAAGGATAAGCACTAAACTTATGCAAAATTAAATAATTATTTAATGCTAATTAACTCTTATAATTCCATCTCCCTAATGGTCACTCACTATCAGTCTAACTCATTAATAAATGCATTCTATATTGACGATGTAGTTAGTAATCTCACAATCAGTTCACTCATCTCTTTATTTCACTCAGTGCTAAATTTAGCAATTAGTCCTATCTTGTTTTCATAAACACCAATTAGTCTTGTCCAATGTGTATGTACAATATCAATTAGTGTCTTTTGATCACATTTGTCCTTTGAAGTCCTAAAATTAAAAAAAATATCCTTTCTTCCTCTTTATAATTTACCTCAAAATCTTCGTACATCATGTCAATTAATGGAAAGGGTTTACACTACAAAATAGCTACCAAGTTGATCAATCAATTCCCCATGGAGAAGCCAACTCTAATAATCAAAAATCTGAGTCTTGGACCAATTAACAAGGATCTAACAAACTCTTCTCCACTTTAGGCTCTGCAAAACCAAGTCCAGTAGACCTTTAATGCCCTCAAAACACACATTTAAAATCATAACTGGCATTAACATAAAGTAGATAAAATCATATAAGGCAATTAACATAATAAAGATATACTAGATAATGACTAATTATCCATTGAAAGTCAACCTTCATGGAGCATGAGATTGGGATAAGACAACAAAAAAACATAAAAGTAAAGATATTATGTGATTTTAACAAATTTGTAGCAAGAGAAACCCGGATATGAAAAATAACAAACATGTAAAACCCACAATAGCTCAAATCAGTGCCTCATCCCATTGGACCATGGAGTCATAAGAAATATAATATTTCACACCAAATTTTCACTAATAGAATATGATCTTAGAATATTTCCTTACAATATTCTTCAACAAAAATCCCAAACTAGGCTACTTATCAAAATCCTCGCACAAGTCCAACAAATTTGTAACTCTTTTCAAGCATTTAATTGCCCAGATTAAATCATGAAAATAAAGTTACATATCTCAAAACAAGATACTAAATGAGAATAACTCTTTATTTTATTCCATTTAAAAACTTAAATGAATTGTACTCTGGAGAGATCTGAAATCAAAATTATATTTCTATAAACATTTTTGTCTACCTTTGACATACAACATTTGTACAACTATAACACTCCAAAACCTGCAAAATATTTCAACACAAATTCATAAAAGTGCTTTATGGAAGATTTACAAAACTACCCAAAACCAAAATAACTTGATACTGGAACCAAGGATGTTTGGAACCAAGAGAATGGTCTACCAAAACAAAGAAGTTGGAACCCTTGGAAAAGACAACAGAAGAGAATATATAGGAAAAAGAAGAGATTTAGATTTGATCTAATTTTGCCATTTTCTCATCTTCTCCAAACCCTAATCTACTAAAAAACCACCCCTCTCTTCTCACTACAATTGTATTTGTCTCATTCCTTTCCACTTGATCTGTTGCAAAAAATGAATAAAATAATGCACTGATAACCCCTTTGCAACAACCAAAGTTGGCCCTATTTGGCACACCTATGAAAATGTGGATAAAGATCCACACAAATAACACATCCAACTTTAAAATGAAATCCTCTTGTAACTTTTTCCCTCTTGTGTAAAACCTCTCCAATTTTAAAAACAATAACACTTAGTTTACCCTTTATTTTTTGCATGTGCCTCTACATTTTACTTTGATGACCCATTACTTTACATTTCCTTGTCATGCACATTATTTCTTCATATTATAAAATGTAGTGCCTTTTTAAATTTATTTTGACTTTATGCATTACACTACATTCTCCATTTAATATTCTACTTTATCTTGGTGATGCATAGGAAACCCTTTAATTTTCAATTTCTTGCCCAAATTATGGCTTGGTCAACCCTTCGTCAACTACCTCAGATTTCCACGTGGAAGATTTTGATTGGTTTGTTAGTCCACCTATGTATCACCTAGATGCCACATCAGTGCCACTTCTACATCCTACCTAGTCATCTTGCTTGATTGACCTGACCACATGGTGACATGTCACAATCTCATGCTAACATCATTGCTCCTCTAACTAGGATAACAAGATCATGAAATCCCACCATGTGTCACCCTAAGCCCACTCAACCAAATTGACTTGTGTCTACCACATGCTATATTTTCATGATCATGTGGTGATTCTCTCTCCTCAAGCATCTGGTTCATGGGATTATGAGTGCATGCCACCTGTTACCATCAGGCCAACCATCCACCTCAACTGCCTATGCCATCTCTGCCAAAAAGTCAGGTGCCTTTGGCAATTTAGTGTGTGAGAACTCCCATATTAAAACAAACAAATGGAATGCCTTCCCACAAATATGGGAAAATTCCCCATAAGTGTAACTTCTCAAAATCTTTTTTGACTGATCCAAACCCTGCAGCACCTTTAAAAGTTTCCAAAGCCTTCTTGCAAATTTAATTTGTGTGTTTTTTCTATGAAACACGACAATGCATGAACTTAAGCTTTTGGTAAATGTTTATGCACTATAGGATAATATTTAACTATCGACAAATCCATCATGTGCATATCCTTACTAGGCAACTAGATCAAACTTGATCATCAACCGGATCACTGAAAATTTGAATCACAACCATTCTTAAACTCAATGCCAAAACAAGGCATCTCAACTAAGTGCACAAAGGGTAGTTCCAACATATTCATAAAGATTTTCAACATGGTAATATCAAATAAATTGAGAGTACCAACACATCACATAGTGTTAAATTTGAGAGCCAACATTACAATACAAGAGGACAAGAACAATGGAAAATTTTGTGAATTTGTTTGCATAGGATTTCTATTAATTTCATTTATGTATTGTTAGAATTAAATTTCACTTGACATTTTCATATTGATAGAATTAGATTTATTGCTTTGATAGATAAGGTTTTGTGGTTGCCTTTGTTAATCTCATTGTGGGTTTTAAATGTGCCTATTTTCCTATCTCTTATTGTAGTAAATCTAACATGAACATGCCTTGATTGATTATCTCTTTTTCAGTTTTTTTAGAGTTTTACAGGTTACATGACAAAAATAACACATCTATAGAATTTAGGGACTTAATTGGCATTTAATTTACCATATATGCCAAATTGTGCTACACAATTGCTAAATCTCATACACGTGTAGGTTTATCTGACACAATTATTTTATTTTCTAAACAAGTGTTGAATCAAGCCCCACAACTCTAACATTATGTGTCACATCCATCATATTTTGAGCAATATTCACCATTTTATGCAATACAATCACCCATCAGAATAGAGAATATTGCAATACCCCAAAAATGGGCTTCAATACCATTAACCTCCTACATCAACAAATTGATCGAAATCGACCCTTAAAGACCTAACCTAAGACACATTTGCGCATCGAATCACCAAAACCCTAATTGATTCTATTTCAAATCTACATCGGAGAATATTCCTAAATATTCCTAATTTATCCTAATTATCTCTGATTAAATATTATTTGGTAATAAATGATATTATTTTATTTATCCTAAGTATGATTAATTCAATATGTCAAATATTTACTTAATTAAACTTTATTTAGCCACTTAATTATTTTAATTAGATTTAATTAAATTATTCTTAATTAATGTTGTTTATTTGACAATAAATCATAATTTCTAAAAATAATTTATTGAATATTTATTTAATTGATTAAAATCAAATTGTCAAATTTAACAATATAATTTTGGATAAAGTTTCATTTTATAATTGATTAACCCATAAATCAATTATTTTTAAATAAAATTAGTTAAGTTGAGAATAAAACACATGGATATTAAATAAATCAATAATTATCTATGCAAAAATCAGAAGATTAGTTAAACTAGAAAATAACTCTTTGATTAAATTTTTTAGCTTTCTAAACTCAACATGTGATTGTGAGTTAAAAGTCAGATTGGAGTGATCTCAACTTTCAATTATGAGTTGAAAAGTTGATTTGCATGATTTTACTAGATAACTGTTTCTAATTCCCTGATAACTTAGCAATCAATTTGAGTTGATCAAGGAGTGATTTTTGGCTTTTCCATGAGTTCTCAAACCTTTGATTTCTATATAAATAGGCCTCAGTCTTTCACAAGAATAATATGGAGAATCCTTGAATCATGTGCAATTTGGAGAATAGTAGCGCTATACTGTCTAATTCTGGAAATTGTGCAATTTTTGGAGAATCATTGCTAACCTTATTTTCTTATTTTTGCATTCATATAAGCATAGTTTCAATTTTCATCAATTTCAAACTTTTAGATCAATTTCATATAGAGTAAATTGCTTGGTTAATGATATATTTCTTTATTGCATATTTTCCTATCATTAATCAATAATGTTTTATTGATGTGTTGTGTCTTCTAAATAGGTACAATTTTCACACACACAAGTATAAATTTCAAATTTCATCATTTTAATTCACTATTTTTCTACCAATTTCTTATTTCTACGCTAGGGTTTTGGTTACTAATCTTTGTTTTGATTATGTGGCATGGATTCAGAGGACTTTGAAAAGGAAAAATCTTTAACCTTATGTGCTTGATAGTTAAATAAAACTTCAATTCTAAAAGGGTTAAAGAACATATGTCTATATGTCCATGGTGTGCTTGCACATCATGTTTAGCTAGGATTCCCAAGATATTACTAAAGTATCATATTCCCTTGTTTGTTCATGTGACCTTGGGTGTAAGAGAAATGTTGATGTATTCTTTTTTTATCAGGAGTCCTGCCTAGGGATTTCACCATCCTAGGGTTCAACCTTAAGCAAATTTTCCTTCAAGTCACTATTTAAAAAGGTTGAGGCAAAAGTCAAGTCGTGATTAGAAATTTTGTTTGATGATAGTGCCAACTTAAAAGGTGTGGTATCCACATTTATGTGAGGTATAATAAATCCTAAAATTAGGGTTGGTTAAAGCCTTAAATGGATTCATGTCAAATGCAAGGTGTTAATTTCCTAAATTGTGACTACGAACCATATTTTTAGAAGACACCTTTATTGATTGAGTTTTTATGTCAATTTTAGTGCAAGGTAATTATGTTGTTCCCTAAGGTTACTCACCATATGTGTGTTCTTGAGTTGAGATAGAAATATTTGGGTTGTACTAGTTAATTTTGGCTTTCAAAAAGATGGTGATTCAGTCATGCATCCAATCCTAGGGCTCCCTACCTATCATTCTGTTGTAAAAATATGAGTACATAACATCTTATCTAAATGTAGATGTATCTTGTATGATATTTGAAGGCACACCAAGTTGCTAGCCTGATTTTGTTGCAGTGGGCCTTCACTTATGAAGTGAAAGAGTGTTTGAAATTATTTTTGTGTTGTGAAAGACCAATGGAAATTTGGGCTTTTAGGAGCCCTAAACACACCCTAATTATTGTTATAAAATTTATAACCATATTGTCTTCTCTCTTTCCATTGTGTTTGTAATTAAAAATTGAACAAACTCACTAAACCCTAAGTATAAAATTAGGAAAACATATTTATCAAGGGAAATGATGCAATTGTTAACCTTGAGCGACGTAATTGCTAGTGTTATAATTGAAAATGTTAGTTTGAAAAATACAATCATCAATCAATTTAATGTAACTCTAAATTTATAATATGCACTTGCAAGATTGGGTATGGTATCTATCATTTTATGTGTTGTATTTTTCGTGTTATCACTACATCCATACAAATATCATACAAAATTGCCTGACAAAATCAGGGTTTGTAGAACATAATACATAGACAAAAAATTAAGTTTAAATTTCATTAGTCCAAGAACATCTCAAATGTTTCATCACAAGTGGCACCAGAATATTTTCATCTTCATTTGGCATTTTCACTTTAGGTCAAATCAATCTTTAAATTTTTTGCATTTAGGTTATTTTCCAATTTTCATTGTTAGGGTTTCAATCTTTGCATTGTCAATTAGTAGTTCAAATTTTTCAAGCATTAGTATAGATGTTGCATCTTTTAGGATTTTCACATTGATATTTAAGGAAATATTTGAGGATTAGTCAATTGAACACTTGAATCATTCTTTATTCATTGAAAAGATATGTTGAGCTCATTCCATCAATTGTCTCTTTGTGAAATTCAACATCAAGTCAAAACCCTAGCTCAATAGTCTAGTGAAGGGTAAGACTTTGTCAATTTTTACCATCATCTTGTATTTTGATGTCTAAGGTGTTGGTTTGTGGTGACTAATCATGCTATATTTTACACTCTTAACTCATCAAGTATTTTTGTTTCACTTGTCAAGCATTTCCCTAGATAACCTGTCAAGCATTTTAAAAGTTAATTTGTTAACTAACATTGGAAAACAACCTAAAAGACCTATAAATAAGTGGTGGTGTAATGTGGAAAGTACCATAATGTGAATCCTCTTTTCTGTATAATAAAATTAGTGGAAGTGTTAGAATGATTTTAGAACAAATGAGAGGGGGGTGAATCAGTTATTCTCGGGTCCAGATGTACCAATTTAACTTTCTAGCTCTTCAACAATCTTAGATCTAATCAACTTTCAACTCGGTCCCTATAGCATATACCAATAACATAAAACTTGTAGTCCACTGTCCTAGAGTAAATAACTTTAAAAATATAAAACTTTCAACATCATCCACATCAAAATAACATTCACACAAGTATAACACTAGGATTTATAGTAGAAACCCAATTTGGGAAAAACCACTTGTAACATGCTACTGATTTTTACTCTTCTAAAATGAGCTTTGTGAAAATCCAACCCGATTAAAGGTTTACAATACACACTATTAGGTGTGACCTAGTTAAAGGATTTAATCACCCTGTTAAGAGTGGCCTTGTTAGAGGGCTTAAGAACATTCCATCAGAATGTCACCTTGATTAAAGGATTTATATAAAATGACTATTAGGTCAACCTTGATTAAAGGATTTAGAATGATACAATGGTTAGAAAGTAACAGTAGGTTCTGATCTAGAAATATATAACTCACTTTTCAAATAAAAATCCACTTTGTACATATGCTTATTTATTGACTGACCTTCATTTTCATCTTCATCTCTAATCTGCTTAGTATTCGCTTCAAGCAATCACAACTTTGTTCAGCTTCTTTACAGCTTCACCTTCAACCTTCTGCTTAGACTCATCAGTCAATAACATCAACCTCTTCTTTTTTGTTCTATAACCTCACAATTAGGCTAACTTTATACCTCCTTGATTAGGTAGATTAATCTTTTGGTGCTTAATCTCTTCCGTAGATCTTAGGTTTAGGTCAGATTCATCGAATCCTTCCATCTCCTTCTCTTCCTTCTAGATACATCTCCAAACTTCTCTTTGAAATTATAGTAAAATGATTTACCATACATTAAACATTTTATACCATTCATTAATAATGTCAACACATTTCACATATCCCAAGAATTTAACTATGTCGGATGGGATTTTTAATTCTTTCTCAAAATGTAAATTATTGACACTCGGTCAATAATGTGTTCATCTCCTCGATCATTACTATGTATCTCAGTCATTGCTAACATTTTATTTTAGGCAATTATCTGTCACTCAAAAATTACTGATGTTCGGTCAACACTAGATTTTCTCGGCATATATTGGTGCTTGGTCAACACTAACATCACTCGACTTAAACTATATTTCTTCACTTTTTCTTGGTTAAGCCTTATTGGAGATTCGTCTGCAAGTCAGCGTTGACTGTATGTTTTTCATTGATGACAACATATGGTAAGCAGCGTGAGTTGAAGTTATATGTAGAGAGACTTTAATATATGTTGTGTGGATATGTTATCAGCATGATATCATAGATGTAAAGGTTGATTCTGAGTGCAGATAGTTGTGCAGTTGTTTGTAATAGCAGTGTTGCAAGAAGAGTTCTGTATGTATTTCACAGTATGGTTACTATGGGGCCTTGCACATTTATTGTTGTGTTGTAGATAGATTTATGATTCTATTTTCATAGACACAGAGTTAGTTGTGTAGTTAAAGTTGAGTTGTGATGTTTCTATTTGCCAATTACAGTTTCAGGAGATTACTTCTTAAAGAGCCGACAATATTTATATTGTTTTTGTAGTTGCACCTATCATTATGGTATGTGTGTTTGGTTTCATGTTTAGTTATTAGCTAAGCTTGTTTGGTTAAGAGCACATAACATATTTTATCTTGAGAATTAAGTTATTGTTAATTTGGTGGAGCCAATAGTGTGGAGCGACGTGTCTACTCATATTGGGTTGTGCAGTCCTGTTTGTGTTGTGTTCTTAGTATAGCCATTGGAGATGTTATTGGAGAGTTGCATTGTTTCATTAATGTAATTTCAAGAAGGTCCCAATAGGAAAACTTGATTATATCTTTTGGAGAAGGCTACTTATAGCTGGTCAGTTGTAATTGCTAAGTGTAGAGAATTATGGAAGTAGAAAATTAAGGTGCGAAGTATTGGGATAGTAAAGCTACATCAAACATCAATTGAAGATCTATGTGAAGAAGTAGAGAGTATATGATACTCATTGGAACTAATCAAGATAGCATGTCTAATTCACAACTCACCAAAATCTAGATATAGTGTGTATCTGTAGTACAGAAGGTTGTAGCCTTCACCATTTGAGCAGTGTGCTCTTGGACAGTGTGTCCTTGCCTTTAACAACATTATTTATAAAAGACTCCTAATAGGGTATGACCTTTAACCAGGTGAATGTACTTCATGCATTTTAAAGATCAACTCCTAACAATATTGTAAGATCTCCTAACATGGATCATTATACTCTAGTGCAGTTTATAGTGGTTGCTAATTCCCATTGGGGTTTTTACCTATTTTGGATTTCCCTGTAACCAGAATTCTAGTGTTGTGTTAAGTTTTATCTTGTTGTGTTTATGCTTAATGTTCTTCTGTACTAATTTGGATAAAGAATTGAATCTTGTAGATAACTGATTCACCCCCCCTCTCAGTTATCTCTTGAGACTATTCCTAACAAAGCCTATGTTTCCAGTCTTTCTTATTTACTATGTAAACAACACATTACCTTATCAATATGCCAACTAATCAAGTACCCATTGAAGTATCACATAACTCAACCTTTCCTTAAGTTCTCTTTTTATCCCCTCATCCTCTTCATCAAAAGATATGGTACTCTCCTAGATAGCAACTATCTTACCAGTTAAGGTTTGACATCAATGACAATATAACAATTTCTTCAATTGTAGTTTCCAACAATCTCCCTCTTTGGCATTGATGGAAACACCACATGAATATCATATGATTCACCAAAAAATCCAAAACATCTATGCAATAGATATCCATTAATATCCTTAGCTTTATTCTGATTCTCATCCAACACATCCAAGTACCATCTCCCTCTTGGATAGATTTAGATTTTCCTGTTCATTGAATCTCTCCCTCTTTGCTTAGTGTCATTTAATTTTATGTATTTCTTCCTTAGAATCTCTCCCTCAAGTTTATTGATTTTTTTTTTCATGTTGTGTCTCTCTTCTTGAATCTCTCCCTCTTTGACAATAATGCCAAAGAAACTTGTGTCTTCACTTACATCTTTACCATGTAGATGTCTTCATGTCATTTAAGTATGTTGTATAATCCCTCTATCATCTTTGTTTATGATTGATCAACATCTTTTCTTTACTTCTCACTGTTACTCAAAATTATAGCATACAACACAATAAGCACAAATAGGAAAAGGTTGCACATTTGTGGATCCAATTAATACTACCTTCAAGGTTTTGTTAGTTAACATTTCATTATTGCATCCATTTTTTAGATTTTATTATTGTAGTCTAAGTATTTATCAATTTTCAAATTTCAAAATTCATAACTGATCATTACATTGTGCATTCAAACTGAATGTAGTATACAAGAGACTTTTCACATTTCATATTTCTTTTCCATAATTGAGTACATATGCAGAATTGAAAATTTGATAGAGTATGGAATAGGGGTCCCATGCATTGCCTTGTTGATAGTGTCTTGTCAGCTAGTTGTCTGCCAGGTCCTAGGTCCTTAGGTTTAGGTCTTCATCTGCATTTAGGGTTTAGGGTTTCCACCCACATGAGAGATAAAAAATGTTGTTAGATCCTGTTGGATCTAAGAAATGCATGAAAAAAAATAACATACAGTAACAATAAAGTTTTCAATGTTGCATATCAATCTAGTAAATCAAATACAATAAGGAAATGTACATCAACACTCATTGAAAGGTAGTATTAAAGGGACTTGTTTTTCAAAACATGAAACCTTTTACTATTAATGATCATTCTGGGGTATGTTATTCTTTTCATTAACTAGATATTTGAATTAAAGGGACTTAGTATTTCTAGCTAAGAAACCTTTTTCAAAAGTTGCAATGCTTTGGTAGATTAGTGAACATAATGGTCTGAATATTGATTCATAAGTGTCATTTTGGCATTTTTCATAGATTAAATTGTTTATTATGTTCACTAATCTAACCCATGTATAAAGTTTTTGTTTGAGAGCTTATCAAAATATCTTGTAGTGTTTCAAGCTGACTGGTTTTCACATTTAGTCAAAGAAAAGGGATGTAGAATAGGCTGAAATGCTACTGAAAGTGCCAAAATTACAAACAGTCAAGATCAAATTAGAGAATGCAGTTTCATGATCACTGGTATTTCACATCTTTGTTACAAATTTCAACAATATCACTGATTGTTGCTGATTACAGAAAGAATTCTATAGAATTTAAAAGTATCATAAAATGTTTATCAAAATGTATCTTCGAGTGTCACGAGCCCGTTTTTGAACTTCATTGATAATATACAAACATTTTTTACATCTTATTGTATTCCTTTTGAACAATTCAAATTTAGCATCAAAGAAGAACTATATTCAATATCTAGTAATTTGTGCCATGACTATATCAGTTTTAATGAGTTTTTTTAATACATGGTTTCATATAATGCATAAATGATTGGTTTAAAATAATGACTGTGTCATCAAGCGGGCTTTTAAAAAGATGTTGCTGCAAAAGTTCTAAGATATGAAACAAGGATGGTACATTTAACTAACTAGTGTGCTGGTGTTCAATATTTTACAAATAAAAAATGAGGACTTTTACAACATACAGTGACTGGTTTTTGACAGTATGTTGACAGTGGGTTGTGCTTTGAGTTCATTTATTTATCAAGTTGTAAGTTTAATGCTTTTCTATAGATTTACAAGGTCTAAATACACCTACAGCTGAACTATGGAATTGATAAATCTAACAGAGAGAAAGCTTAAGGAGCATTTTTATAAACATTGAAACATAGGTTTGCAACATTTTATCAAAAGTATATGTTCACAAGAAAAGCAAGTGATTGGATTTTTCAACATTACTTTAAAATTTGTGTGCATGTGATGACAGTAAAGAAAAAATTAGAGACATAAAAATTTACAGAAGTTGCCAACAAAATAAACAACAAATAGAAGAAATTGGACTTATTTGTATATGCAAAGTAACTTGTGTTCTTTGTTTATCTTCCAGTCATGTTTTGAGTTAGCTTACAAAGTTGTGAAGCTTATGACTGAAAGATTTCATAGCTTAAGAACTTGATGTATCTACCACATCTTTCAGTCATAGCTCACGGTTTTGCAGAGTTGACTGAGGAGAACCCACATGGTGGTATGCTGTCGAAAGTTTCAGACACCTTGGAAAGAGTTTGAAGCTATGGTTGAGATGCCTTAAGCTAATGCCAAGTTTCTTTATGACACGTTTCAACCATAGCTTAGACTGTTGCCAAGATGACTGAAGGAAGAAGCTGAGTCTTTGTCATGACACTGTCATAAAGTTGCAAGAGAACACACATCTGTAAGAGTGGTGTAAACGAAGACAAATCTCATACTAGATCTGCTAGTCAAACTGTGACTGAAAGTTACCAGTCATATAAAGTAAGCCAAGAAAGGAGCCAAATTCATAACTCATGGTTTTGACTATTCATTCATAGCATGACTAAAGGAAGATGTCAAAAATCATTCATAACTCATGGTTTTGACTGTTCATTCATAGCATTTATTGTAGAGTTTTCATACACTAGAATTTTGGCAAAAATTATGGCCAAGTTAAGGCATTTTGTAAAGGGTTTGTATTTTCAGATTCGAAGCTAGGGCCTAGTATAAGATTGATTTTGATGATCAAATTTAGGGGTTGTGAGTTTTGGAGAGACGCAAATAAAGAACTTATTGTTCCTACATGTTTTGAAGCCATTTTTTATAACCACATTATCAATTTTTTGAGAAAAATAAAGCAAATGTTCTTTGGCCCATAGATTTTGGAGTTTTGCTCTTATGATCCTAATTTCATCTTTCTTTGCAAGTGTTGTTTTCATGGTTATCCAAGAGAAGTGAGTGCATCTTTATTAGTTCTTAAGGTGATCAGTTATTCTAAAGCTTGTATCGAAAAAGTATGTTGTTAACTATTTGAGCTATTTGTGGTTTAACACTAGTAGTGAAATCTGTTAGCCTATATGTTGAATAGAGATTTGGGGAGTCAATCCTTTGGTATATGATTTTGAGTTACTATTTTATCATTCCAGAAAATTCTGAACCTATTTTTTTGTATCACCCCTATTCATTTCATTTTAAAGTTTCCTTTTTCCATTTTCCCCTAAGTTTCAAATCAGGTGGTGATATTTTATATTTGATAGGAACCGACCTAGAATCTAGAGATTCCTCCTTATTCAGAGTCCACCCAAAACTCAAGGAGGTTTCCATTGTTAGGATGGAATTGTCATGTAGCCCCATTGCCTGAGTAGGGGTGACAATTCTAAGCCTAAATAGTTTTTGGCATGCCCAGTGGGACCTGAACTGCTACTCAATTCTGAGTTACGAATTCTATGGTTGTTTTGATTCAATTACAAATTTGAGTGTTAACTTAATAAGTAGAACTCCAACAAGATCAAATACTGAGGGTTTTGCATATCAGGAGTTACAGCCAAGAAGAAGGGGAGATAGATAAGCCAGAGGAGGAAGAACACCACAAGATCCAAGAGGTAGATCTTCTCTATTGAATTCTAATTTTTCATCATTTGACAATCCCATTTTTGAAGACCAGGCTGCAAACTTAGAAGAACTTGAGGTAATTATTGAAGATATCAGTCTCCCTAAGGATCTAAGTGTTCCTAATCATTATGGATTAGAATTACCAAGTTTTAAAGGCTTACCAAGAGATAATTCTATTTTGGGAGCATCTACAAGTGGTACTACAGCAACTCAAAATTTGAAAACATATCAAAGGAAGGTAATTCACCCTACTCATCCTTCTGTTACATGTGTAGTTCAGCAACAAGCACCTCCACATCAAGAAAAGGCAAGAAATCTTCCTTTTATTGCATTTGACCAAGGTAGTCCTCTGAGGATTGCAAATCACAATGACATACCATTGGCTACTTTGAAAATCTTGCCATCATTTACTAGAGAAGGACAAGTTATAGCTATTGAGCATATCAAAGATGTTGCTACTCTTTGCAATGTTCATCACATCACCACTGAGGATGTAGCTTTGAAGCTATTGGCTGCATCACCAAAGGGTAAATCCCTTGATTGGTTCATAACTCTCCTGGTGGACTCTATTGCTACTTGGGATGTGCTAGGAGAGAGGCTTTCTAAATTCTTTGACGACAAGTCTGATAACTTGTCCTTGGTGGAGCAATTGACTACTATCAAGTGAGATCCACAGGAGGAGATGAGTGATTTCAATCTCCATTTCCAAAAGACTTGGAACATGATTCCTATCATGGTAAGGCCTTCAGTTGAATATGATTTCTTGTATTATTTGAAGAGTTTGAATAGTGATATCTCTGTAATGATTCAATCTATGGGGGGAGTTTCTTTACCCCTAGCTTTTGATACCACTAGTAGGGTAGAGAATAGTCTTATCCAAGTAGGAAAGATAGCTTCTAGGCCACCTATGCCCTTCTTTCCTAACATTCAGTCTAATATGCCATTGGTTGTCCCACCACTATCTATTGTCCCATCATTTAAAGCCACAGAGGTAGTCCCTGCAGCCCCTCTGAATGAATTACACAATGTTAAGGACAGTCAACAAAAGATAGAAAGTTTACTTCAGTCTTTTGGTAATGATTTAGTCACCCTTAAGAGGAATTGGGCACAGACAAACCCTGTTGCTCAAAATCAGTTTGTTGGTTCCTCATCCCAATATCCTAATCAACCTAATTATCAGGCCAATAGGTAGCAATTCCAAGGTAATATCAATACAAACAGGCAGATTTGGAATCAAAGGCCTAATAAATAGTATAATCTGACACCTCTTAATACTGTTAGGGATATTGTTCCTACTCATAATAATATTGCTACTAATTGGTGTTTTCCATGCAATGAACAACATGACCAGTCAACATGTTCTAATGGGGTTCTTAACCAAGCTCTTATGGTTCAAAATGCAATGAACTCACAATAGAATGAGTCTGTTGAGGAGGTACAACAACAATTAGATCAAAGTGTCATGGATAGTGGTTTCCTAAATTGGCAAGAAGAAGAGTTTTGTGGTTTAAATGATGATTTATCAATTGTAGCAAACACCAGAGCCAAAAAGAGAGCTCTTGAAGTAGATCAATCTATTGGAAATGTACCCTCTTCATGAGTTTCTATTCTAAAGATTCCATCTATTTCATCTAGTAAGGATCAAAATCAAAAGAGTGTTGATCAAGTTCTCCTAGATCTTCACACAAGGTACAATTTTTTGTCCCATTTAATATTGTTGATACTATGAAGAAAATAAATGTAAGCTTATCTGCATAGGAGACCTTATCTATTCCAGGACAGATTGAAATTTTAAAGGAAGAATTGTCCAAGTTGGCAGCTGGTTCACAACAAACAACACAACAACCTCCTAGGGTGGTTATGACTAATTTTGAACCTCCTAAGGTTCAAGAAAAGGTACCAAAAAAAGAGAAAAAGCTTGTTAAAGTACAACAGCCAACAATACCAGGAGTTAAAAGGGCTACAAATTTGAAGCAACCAGCAATAACTCTTGACAAGAAGCCAGCAAATGTTCAAAAGACATCAAAAAGAGAAGGTAAGAAACCTTCAAATGATAAGCCTCCTCATTTTTATGTCTCATTGATTATTGGAAACAAATTGGTCCATAATTGTATGGTAGACAATGGTGCAAGCAGCACTATCATGCCTAAGAAAATAATAGATTTGTTGAATTTAAAGTATGAACCTCTTGAGAAAGGTGTATTCCAGCTTGATGAAACCTCAGTTAAGACCTTAGGGGTCATTAAAAATGCAAGTTTGACCTTACACTCTCCAAATTTCTCAATTTCTCAAGATATTTATGTTATAGACTTGCCAACATATTTTGCTATGTGCCTGTCCCGAGACTTTACAACCAAAATAGATGGCTAGTTTTCATCATATTGGTCACATTTGTACTTCAGAACTAGATATGGTACCAAGCAAACCATAAAATCAGATTTATTGGCCAAAGATCACATAGAGCCCTACAATCCCAGCCCCATTAATGCAAGTTGTGTGATTATGGATCAAGATGAAATTCAATATTATTCAGCTTATAACACATAAACTGAAGCATATCCAAACATTATTTTAGATGAATGAGCCACTAGAAATGAACACAGTGATGATTTGCATGATACTAGTTTTGGAAATTACATGATTTTGGACTCTGATGCAATTGCACCTAATTTGATAAAAGATTTAGAATCTAAATCTGATTTAGCTAACCAGTTATGGGATTTTTATTTTGATGGATCAAGGAATAAGGATGGTGTTTGTGCAGGGGTTATGTTAGTTTCACCTGGTGGTGGAAAGTTTTATGCTGCATACAAGTTATCTTTTCCTTTTTCTAAAAATGTGGCTAAATATGAAAGTCTGATTTAGGGATTAGAGTGGGCAAGATTGAGAGGAATCAAATGTTTGAGGGCATTTGGTGATAGTGAGCTAATAGTAAAACAGGTGAGAGGTATCAATACTGTTAAAATGATCTTCTAAAGATGTATAAATCCAGAGTATCTAATTTTCTAGATGAATTTGATGCTTTTAACTTGATTTCAATTCCTAGAAAGAAGAACCAACATGCTGATAGGCTGGCTAGTATTGGTGCACATGTTTCAATAATAGAAAATAAAGGACAAATTTTAGACCAGTCACAAGTCAAGATTATTGTTAGGCCATCTATCCCAGATAATGACACTTATTGGCAGGTTTTCAATACTAATGAGCATGTTTTAAGTTTTTTGATAGAAACGGATGGTTTCTCAGCTTCTAAAAATAATAAAATCAATCAACAAGAGGAAGACCAAATCATTTAGTTGAAAACCAACAAGCTTCCAAAGGGATTGATCAACTTGGAATCAACTTTTAACTCCAATGATTAGTTCAGGAAGGGTAAAACCAGCCTACTGATCAAAGAAGATCATTATGAGGAAGTGGAGATATTCAGAGATAAATACTTGAAGGTTGGTAAAATTAATTCTCCTGAAGAAAAAGAATTATTTATTGATCTTTTCAGAGAATATAGTGATGTTTTTGCATGGGATTATGCTGATTTGAAAGGATTTGATCCTTAGTTAACCCATCACACTATAGAATTAGAGCCAAATGCTAGGCCAATTAGACAAAGGCAAAGGCCCATAAAACCCAAGTTAGAGCCTTTAATGTTGAAAGAGCTCAGAAAACTCTGAGATGGTGGTATAATATTTCCAATTAAGCACACATCTTAGGTTTCTAACTTAGTTCCAGTAAGGAAGAAGAATGGAGAGATAAGACTTTGTATAGATTTTAGAGACCTTAATAGGGCATCTCTGAAAGATAGACACCCTCTTCCTTCCATGGAACAGATTCTACAGTATGTTTTAAGTTTCGAGAGATTTTCTCTTTTAGATGGGTATTCTAGTTACAACCAGATTTTAGTTAAAGAATCTGATTAGTTTAAAATACCTTTCACAACTAAATGGGGTACAATGGCTTACAAAATAATGCCATTTGGGTTATCAAATTCAGGAGCCACTTTTCCAAAAGAAATGGACATGGCTTTTAAAAATTTGATGTATAAGTTTGTTCTAGTATACCTAGATGATGTTACAATTTATAGCAAGGTTGCAAACTAGCACATAGATCATTTGAGACAAATTTTGTAGAGATGTAGAGAGTTTTGGATCTCTCTTAACCCAAAGAAATTTGTTTTTGCAGTTGATGAGGGTAAACTTCTAGGATATCAGGTGTCTAAGGAAGGTACAACTATTGATCCTGAAAGAATTCATGCAATTTTGGAACTTTCATTGCATAAACACAAGAAAGGATTACAGAGTTTTATTGGGAGAATAAATTTTGTTAGAAGGTTTATCCCTAATATTGAAAACTTGTTAAAGCCATTGACTACTATGCTTAAAAAGGATGTCCCTTTCAGCTGGATTGATAAGGGAAAGAAGAGTTTTGAACAAATAAAGTAGGCTTTGTCTTCAGCCCCTACTTTAGTTAATATTGATTTTACTAAAGACTTTATTTTATAAGCTTATGGTGGTTCTAACACTATTTCAACAATGTTGGTTCAAAATAATGAAGAAAAATAGAAGCAACCAGTTACTTTTTTCAGCAAAGGTATGGATGATTATGAGAAAAGGTACAGTTTTGTTGAAAAGCATGTGCTAGTTGTTATTAAAGCTTTGAAGAAGTTTAAGCATTTGATTGCCAGAAATAAAGTACATTTAATGGTTGCACATCCTAGTATTAAAGAGTTTTTTCTAAACAAGGATGTTAATGAAAAGAGGGTAGGTTGGATAACAAGGGTTATGGAATATGATGTACAAATTCATGTGACCAAGCTAGTTAGAGGCAAAGGCCTTTGTGCTCAGATGGAAAAAGAAGAAGATCAAGCTGAAACTACTGAAGAATCTACCTTATTTCAAGGTGATGTTGTATTGTTTAATGATCCTACATCTTGGGTATCAGATATGACTAGATTTTTGCAAACTAGAGAATGTCCAAACAATCTTGATAAAGCAAAAAGAAGATACTTTAGGTTACAATCTATTCCTTATGTTCTAATTGATGGTATACTTTATAGGAAAGATTTTTCTGGAATGTTTCTTAAATGCATTGGTTCAGTTGATCAAGAGAGAATTTTATCAAATTTTCATGATGGATCTTGTGGAGGACATTTTAGTCCTAAAACTATAGCCTAGAAAATACTAAGAGCTGGCTATTACTGGCTAGATTTATTTAAAGATGCTTATTCTAGGGCAAGAAAGTGTCAAAAGTGTGCTCTATTTGCATGGAAGCAAAAGCTAGTAGCTTTGCCTTTAAAACCAATTGTTGTGGATCAACCATTTAATAAGTGGGGAATGGACTTTATAGGTCCTATAAGTCCTAATTCTAGTGCAGGTCATAGATGGATTTTGACTACTACAAACTATTTTACAAGATGGACTGATGGCATTGCTCTAAAGGAATTTTCTAGATCTGTTGTGTTGAAGTTTTATGAAGATGTTACAACCAGGTTTGGAGTTCCTCAGTCAATTATCTAAGATAATGCAATGGATTTTATTGGTACAGCTATAATAGAGTGGGTTGTTAAAAATGGCATCTATCTTAATACTTCTTCTAACTATTATCCTCCAGGTAATGGTCTTGTAGAGTCTACTAATAAAAACCTAATTAGGATTATCAAAAAGACTTTGCAAGAATATAAGAGAGATTGACATTCTAAACTAAAGGCAGCCTTATGGCTAAATAGAATTACACCTAAATAGGTTATTGGGACTTCACCCTATGTCCTGGTTTATGGTAAAGAGGCTAGATTGCTAGTTTCTACTAAATTTCTAGCATTGCAGTTGGTTGATCAAATGTTGTTGTTTGAAGAGGAAGATCCTCTTAAGTTGAGGTATGTTGATTTGTTATAGCTTGAAGAAGAAAGGAAGAAGGCATTAGAAACTATGGATCTAAGGCAAGTGCAGACTAAAAGATCATTTGATAAGAAAGCTACATCTAGGAATTTCAAAGAAGGAGATCTAGTACTTAAGTGGGATGTACTAAAGAGCAGGCCAAGGCAGCATGATAAATTTGATAATTTTTGGTCAAGCCCTTTTATTATAATAGCCTGCAAGGAGAATAATTTGTTTCATTTGTTCACAACTGATGGAGAAGTTTTGCAAATTCCAGTTAATGGAATTCACCTCAAGTTTTTCTTTGAGGGTTAAGTTAGGTCTAGTTTTTTTTCAATAACTGATGTCCAAGCACTAGGTCTCTAGGTTGCATTGAGTCTAGTTTAGTTGCTTTTTCATTTCAATAATGGTTGCCTTCATGGTTTCTGGTTTCCTAACTCTATTGCCAAATGATAAGTCTACAGGTCATGTCTAGTAGGCAAACATCCAACAAAAGTTGCCAAAATTGTTACTCAAAATTAAAGCATACAACACAATAAGCACAAATAGGAAAAGATTGCACATTTGTGGATCCAATTAATACTACCTTCTAGGTTTTGTTAATTGAAATTTCATTATTGCATTCCTTTTTTAGGTTTTCTTATTGTACTCTAAGTATTGATCAATTTTCAAATTTCAAAATTCATAACTAATCATTACATTGTGCATTCAAACTGAATGTAGTATACAAGTGTATTTTCATATTTCATATTTCTTGTCCATAATTGAGTACATATGCAGAATTGAAAATATGATAGAGAGTATGGAATAGGGGTCCCATTCATTGCCTTGTTGATAGTGTGTTGTCAGCTAGTTGTCTGTCAGGTCCTAGGTCCTTAGGTTAAGGTCTTCATCTACATTTAGGGTTTAGGGTTTCCACCTGCATGAGAGATAAAAAAATGTTGTTAGATCCTATTGGATCTAAAAAATGCATGAAAAACAAATAATATACAGTAACAATCAAGTTTTCAATGCTACATATCAATTTGGTAAATCAAATGCAATAAGGAAATGTACATCAACACTCACTGAAAGGTAGTATTAAAGGGACTTATTTTTTAAAATATGAAACCTTTTACTATTAATGATCATTCTGGTGTATGTTGTTTTTTTCATTAACCAGAAATATGAATTAAAGGGACTTAGTATTTCTAGTTAAGAAACCTTTTTGAGAAGTTGTAGTGCTTTGGTAGATTAGTGAACATAATGGTCTAAATATTGATTCATAAGTGTCATTTTGGCATTTTTCATAGATTAAATTGTTTATTATGTTCACTAATCTAACTAGTGTATAAAGTTGTTGTTTGAGAGCTTATCAAAATATCTTGCAATATTTCAAGCTGACTGGTTTTCACATTTAGTCAAAGAAAAGAGATGTAGAATAGGCTAAAATGCTACTGAAAGTGCCAAAATTGTAAACAGTCAAGATCAAATCATAGAATGCAATTTCATGATCACTGATATTTCACATCTTTGTTACAAATTTCAACAATATCACTAATTTTTTTTGATTACAGAAAGAATGCTACAGAATTTAAAAGTATCATAAAATATTTATCAAAGTGTATCTTTGAGTGTCGCAAGCCCATGCTCGAACTTCATTGATAAAAACATTTTTTACATCTTATTGCATTCCTTTTGAACAATTCAAATTCAGCATCAAAGGAGAACTGTATTCAATATCTAGTAATTTTTGCCATGACTATATCAATGTTAATGAGTTTTTTGAATACATGGTTTCATATAATGCATAAATGATTAGTGTAAAATAGTGACTTTGTCATCAAGAGGGCTTTTAAAAGATGTTGCTGCAAAAGTTCTAAGATATGAAACAAGGATGGTACATTTAACTAACTAGTGTGCTGGTGTTCAATATTTTACAAATAAAAAATGAGGACTTTTACAACATACAATGACTGGTTTTTGATAGAATGTTGACAGTGGGCTATGCTTTGAGTTCATTTATTTATCAAGATGTAAGTCTAATGATTTTCTATAGATTTACAAAGTCTAAATACACTTACAACTGAACTATGGAATTGATAAATCTAATAGAGAGTAAGCTTAAGGAGCATTTTTATAAACATTGAAACATAGGTTTGCAACATTTTATCAAAAGTATAGGTTCACAAGCAAAGCAAGTGACTAAATTTTTCAACAGTAATTTAAAATGTGTGTGCATATGATGAAAGTAAAGAAAAAATCAAAGATACAAAAATGTACACAAGTTGCTAACAAAATAAATAACAGATAGAAGAAAATGGACCTATCTGTATATGCAAAGTAACTTGTGTTTTTTGTTTATCTTCTAGTCATTTTTTGAGTTAGCTTACAAAGTCGTGAAGCTTATGATTGAAAGATGTCATAGCTTAAGAACTTGATGTATCTACCACATCTTTCTATCATATCTCACAATTTTGTAGAGTTGACCGAGGAGAACCCACATGGTGGTATGCTATCAAAAGTTTTAGACACCTTGGAAAGAGTCTTAAGCTGTGGTTGAGATGCCTTAAGCTAATGCCAAGTTTCTTTATGACACATTTCAGCCACAGCTTAGTGACACAAGGCCAGGATGCAAGAGGGGCCAAAGGATGGCACACCCTAATGATCCAAGCCTACAACACACATGCAGAAGGAACAAACAACAAGAGTGGGAGAGAGAGAATGGCAGATCCTTTCATATATTATTATCAATTTGAATCATACATGCCAGGATATAAGGCCTTCCTAGTTAGGGCTTGATATTACAATGAATTATAGAAGTCCTCAAACATGTGAGGATCTATCAGAAATATTCAATCTAATGTCTTCTATCTTGTATCAAAACTGACTCCCTAAACTACCACCAAACATCTACATTTATACAAGAAGCTATCGAGCTAAGTTGGCCTTCAAATCCATAATTAACAGAAGTAACAGTCAAATTTGGGACCACATGCTTCCTAATGATGGATACAAACATTAATTCCATGATCCAATATAAATGCACAAGTCGGCCACAATAGGAAACAAAACTAGACCCGTTGATAAGCAAGATAACCGAGCAGCAGACAGACAATGTTGAGTGCCAGTGAAATAACCGACTGCCCAGGAGAGAACTGACCACACTCGGTAACCAAAGGAAACTGACCAACTACCGACTGACTCGGGCAAAGAAAAAATCAAGCAACATAGACAAAACTCCAAATTCTTTTTGGTGACACAAGATTGCCAAGGACCTAAGATGCTCCTACATCAGACACCTGGGGTTATTTTGAAATGATTCTCTGAATCATTTGATAGGTCTAGTCTAAGCTACATCCAACTCAGACTATGAAATCCAAGAACTATCTTCCATCAGTCTATTCTTCCACTTAACTAGATATTCCATGTACTATTTTCCTCTTGTACTTTTTCCAACTCTTTCCTTCAAAATCTATTTGACTTCATCATTCTACTTCTTAGGATATTCTATTGGTACTGCTACTTTTTCATCAAGTTCATGATACTCATACAAATCAACAATGTTAAAAATCGGTGATATGTCCATGTCATCAGATAACTCAATCTCATATGCATTTCCACTATCAAATTTCCTCAGAATCTTGCAAGGTCCAAACTTCTTCATCTTCAGCTTCCCATATGTTCCAACAAGAAACCAACCTTTCTTCAAATGAACCATCACTTCATCACCAACATCAAAATTTTTATGTCTTCTTTCTCTATTAGCTCTATCTTTGTATTTCTGATTACTGTCTTCTAGCTTTAGCTTCACATCTTCATGCAATGTCTTCATGTACTCAGCAAACTTTACTCCTTCAACACTTCTCTTATTCTCATCAGCAATGTCTCTCAAATTAGATATTCCTATTGGTTGTGTGTCATTCACAATCTCAAATGGTGTCTTTCCAATACTCCTATTCATTGAATTGTTATATGCAAACTCTACTTGTGCTAACACAGAATCCCAATTACTCGGTGTGTCTCCAGCTAAACATCTCAAAAGATTTCCCAAACTTCTATTCACAACCTCAGTCTGTCCATCAGTTTGTGGGTGAAATGTAGAACTATATTTCAACTCAATGCCAAATTTCTTCTAGAGTGGTTTCCAAAAATAACCAACAAATTTATTGTCTCGGTCAGAGATAATACTCCTCAGTAATCCATGCAATCTGACAATTTCCTTAAAGAAAAGATCTGCTACATGTACTGCATCTGATGTCTTTCTACAAGGTATAAAATGTGCCATCTTAGAAAATCTATCCACAACAACAAATATTGAATCATTACCTCTTACTGTCTTCGGTAAGCCAAGAACAAAATCCATACTGATGTCAATCCAAGGTTTCTCAGGAACAGCAATCGGTGTATACAATCTAGTATTCTGACTTACTCCTTTTGCAATTTGACAAATTCCACAACTTTTCACAAATTTTTGAACATCCTTATACAACTACAGCCAATAGTACTTCTCCTTAAGTAAATTCCATGTTTTATCAATACCAAAATGTCTAGCCAAACCACTACTATGTATCTCCTTTATCAAATTAGATCTCATTACTCCTCTCGGTATACACAACTGAATACCTTTGAACAACATACCTTCCTAAATAAAATATTCATCCCATTTAGTATCTTGTTGATCTTGAATAGGTACTCTGCACTTTCTCCATGGCTCAGAAAAATCAGGGTCATTTTCATACAAACCTCTCATCTCATCAAAACCAAGAACTTCAATTTTCATCTCAGTCATCAAAGATCTTCTTCTACTCAATGCATCAACAACTCAATTAGTGACTCCACTCTTATGCTTTATCACAAATGTATAACTCTACAAATACTCAACTCATTTCATAAGTCTCTGATTCAACTTATTCTGACTACCCAAATATTTTAAAGCCTTATGATCAGTATACAACACAAATTCACTCGGTATCAAATAATGTCTCCATTTCTTTAGTGCTTGAACAATAGCATATAATTCTTGATCATACATAGAATATTTCCTTCTAGCATCATTCAACTTTTCACTAAAGAAAGCAACAGGTTTACCTTCTTGACTCAACACAGCTCCAATTGCACTTCCACTTGCATCACATTCTACTTGAAATGCTTTACTGAAATTAGGTAATGCCAAAATAGGTAATTCAACAACCTTCTTCTTCAGAGCTTCAAAACTTTTGTTAGCTCCATGTGTCCACTTGAATTCCCTTTTGTCTCATATCATAGTCTCAGTCATAGCATTAAAAATTGAACTAAAATTTGTTATGAACTTTCGATAAAAACTTGCGAAACCATGAAATGATCTTACCTCACTAGCATTCATAGGTGTAGGCCAATTCAAAATAGCTTCAACCTTTTTAGGATCCATCTTCAAACCATTAGCTGAAATAACAAATCCCAAATAAACAATCTCTTCCTTCATGAATGAACACTTTTTTAGATTTATCAGCAACTTTTCCTCTTTCAATCTCTGCAAAAATTGTCTAACATGCAACAAATGTTCTTCTCTGATCTTACTGAATATCAGAATATCATCAAGATATAAAATCACAAATTTACCCAAGAATTTCTCCAAAACTTCATTCATCAACCTCATAAAAGTACTCGGTGCATTAGTTAAACCAAAAGGCATAACCAACCACTCATACAAACCTTCTTTTGTCTTGAAAGCAGTCTTCCATTCATCACCTTCTCTGATTTTGATATGATGATACCCACTTTTGAAATCAATCTTTGTGAAATACTTTGCTCCAGTCAAACTGTCCATTATATCATCCATTCTCAGTATAGGAAACCTATACTTCACTGTTATCTTATTGATCACTCTGGAATCAGTACACATTCTCCATTCTCCATTCTTCTTCAGTGCCAATACAACAAGTACTACACAAGGACTCAAACTTTCTCTGATCAAACCTTTCTCCAACAACTCTTCAATTTGTGGGTTCAATTCCTGATTCTTGGTAGGTGTCAACCGATGAGGTGCCTTATTCGGTAAACTAGCTCCAGGGATTAGATCCATACAATGATCAATGCTTCTTTTCAGTGGCAAACCATCAGGTACATTATCAAAAATGATATCACTATACTCAGTGAGTAACTTATCAATCTCCTCAGGGACATTATCCTCTATTTTCTTACTCGGCTTATTAGGAATCACAACAAAACATACATCATTCCTCTTCAATGAGTTAAAAAACTTTCTTCCTTCCATCAAGAAAACTCTCACAAATGTGCAAACATTACTAACAAGTTCTTCCATCAATGACAACAATATTTGTTTCTTTCCATCCACCACAATAGTATACTTATGCAATCTTCCATCATATATAGCATGTCTATCATATTGCCAAGGTCTACCCAAAAAAATATGACAACAATCTATAGGCATGATATCACATAACACCTTATCATAGTATTTTCCAATCTTCAAATTCACATAACATTGTTCACTTACCAGGAGTGTATGCTCATCTTTGATCCATGAAATCTGATAGGGCTTAGGATGTACCAAGCTTTCCAATTGCAATTTTGTGACCATCTCTTCAAATGCCAGATTCTCTGAGCTATCACTATCAATGATTACCTTCCAAACTTTGTCAAAAACTCTACATCTTGTCTTGAACAAACTTTTCCTTATCGGATCTTCCTTCTTTCTTTCATTCCACAGTGCTCTCCTTACCATTAAGTTATTTTCTTTCTCAAGTTCATTTGGTGACTCTTCTTGCACCAAAGCATTTCTATTGCTACCATCCTTCTTACTAGCTTGCATACATTCAAAAGATCTATGTCCTTCCTCTCCACAATTATAACAAGTTCCTCAGAAACTTCCTCTTCCATAACCACCTCGGTAGTTACTACCTTTGTCTCTAGAATTTTCACCTTTCCACTTGGTCTTGCCTTTGTCTAGATTTATCTTTTCTAGTTCAAATCTACCATTTTCACCATTAGATCTACCTCTTCCTCTAGAGAATCTACCACCTTGACCTCTCTATCTCTATTCATGCCTCTTGTTCAATTTATCCTTGGCTTTCAAAGCAAATTGATAAGCCTCTTCAATGTTCTCCAACTTGACCATACTAATTTCCTCTTGGATGGAAACCCTCAAACCATTTAGGTATCTATCGATTCTTTCCACATCGTCTTCATCATGTCCAGATCTGATATCTAATCTATATAATTCCTCAATATATTCTTTTACTGAGCTATCTTTCTATCTCAAACTTTGCATTCACTGAACTAGGTTAATCTAATAATCACAGAGTAAGAACTTTCCTTTCAACTTATTGACCATTTTACACCATACCTTGATTTTGTCTTTGCCTTTCCTCTTCCAATCCAATTGTAGATGTTCCCACCATAAGGATGCATGACTTTTCAACTTTGTGCTTACAATCTTCACCTTCTTATCCTCAGTGATATTTCTATATTCAAAATACTGTTCCATCTCAGTGATCCAGTCCACTAATTCATCATAATCCAACTTTCCACTATACTTAGGGGGATTGAAATGTGGTGTTGACTTTAGTCTTTTCAAAGCCTTCAAAAATCTTTCTTCACCTTGATCCATAATAGGAGAAGGTTCTGCATTCACCTGTTCTTCTTCATTTTCATCATCACTAACATCTTCAAGATGCCTGCCTCTTCTTTGGGTTGTCTCCACTGCTTCTAACCTAGCAGCAATCTGCCTTAGCATATCTACAAATCTTGGATCTGCATCTTGCCTCCCATGAACCATCTTGACAACCCTTTGCAATTGCAGGTCAGATCACAATCTCCTATCCCACAAAAATTCAACTAGGGCTTCAAGAGGAACCTGCAAACCTAGATCCACAAACCTACATCAAGATCTCACCTCACTCTGATACCACCTGACACAAGGTTGGGATGCAAGAGGGGCCAAAGGATGGTGCACCCTAATGATCCAAGCCTACAACACACATGCGGAAGCAACAAACAACAAGAGTGAGAGAGAGAGAATGTCATATCATTTCATATATTATCATCAATTTGAATCATACATGCTGGGCTGTAAGGCCTTCCCATTTAGGGCATGATATTACAATGAATTACAGAAGTCCTCAAACATGTGAGGATCTGTCAGAAATCTTCAATCTAAGGTCTTCTATCTTCTATCAAAACTGACTCCCTAAACTACCACCAAACATCTACATTTATACAAGAAGCTACCAAGTTGAGTCGGCCTTCAGATCCACAATTAAAAGAAGTAACAGTCAAATCTGGGACCACACACTTCCCAATGATGGATACAAACATTAATTATGTGATCCAATATAAATGCACAAGTCAGCCACAATAGGAAACAAAACTAGACCTATCGGTAAGCAAGACAACTAAGCAGAAAATAGACAACGTCGAGTGCTAGTGAAATAACTGACTACCCAGGAGAGAACCGACCAACTACTGACCGACTCAGTCAAAGTAGAAACTGAGTAACATAGACAAAACTCCAAATTCTTTTTGGTGACACAGGATTGCCAAGGACCCAAGATGCTCCTGCATCACTTAGACTATTGCCAAGATGATTGAAGGAAGAAGCTGAGTCTTGATCATGATACTATCATAAAGTTGCAAGAGAACACACGTCTATAAGAGTGGTGTAAATGAAGACAAATATCATGCTAGATCTTCTAGTCAAACTGTGACTAAAAGTTACCAGTCATATAAAGTAAGCCAAGAAAGGAGCTAAATTCATAAGTCACAGTTTTGACTGTTCATTCACAGCATGACTGAAGGAAGATTTCAAGTCTCAGTTATGACACTGTCAAAATAGAAAATGAGCCCATGTCAAGAGAGAAGTATGTAAATATAAGCTTCATGATCAAAATCTGTAGAGGAATTGATAGCTTACCAGTCAAGTTCAAGTTCTGGATTGTGACTAAATGTGAGTTTTAGTTCATAGCCCATGAGCCGAAAATCATTCATATATCTCGGCTTCATATACACAGTCAAGTGAAGAAGTTACACTAGTCAAAACTGTGGCTTACAATGAGAAAAAATTCAAAAGTCACGGTCACAGTTCAAGACTCACAAAATTGAAACTCAAAGCTACTGTAACAGTTTTATATATACAAATTATTTAAGCCACAGTCACAGTCAAAGTCGTGACTAATGATGGAAAAAGGAGCTCGGGTGCTAAGTCATAGATGTAATGAAACTTCAAACTCAAGCTTTAATACCCAAAACCAAGAGCCATGTACCCACAACTGAAAGTCATGTATTCACAGTCATAAACATAAGCTATATGTTTCCCAGTTACAAGCCAAAGTGAAAGAAAAAATGGACATCAGTTATGGAATGCAAAGTGAATGATAGTATCAGTCAATACAAATGGAGACACATAGTGGTTTACCCTGTTAAAGGCCGAGAATCTTGAGATCAAGTAGGATCGAGCTCAAAGATTCAACAACAATCATATGTTGAGAATGACAAAGACTTAATCCAGACACGACATCATTCATGGCTAGCTCGATGATGAAAAACTATCAGTCATAGATTGAAAAAATGAAAAATCCAATCGATTCCAGTGAACCCAAGTTCCATAATACCAGGCTTTCAGTATATAACACATGCTAGAGAAGAAAATAATGACATAACAAAGAGCTCCATTGTAGAGAGTCGAGCTTCATGAGAAATTTTAGCAGAGTTGAGCTAGGGTTTCAAGTTTTTACCAGTTTCTTTTCTGCTAAGATAGAGATAACATCAGTTTTGAGGAGTCACAAATGAGTTTTGGGTTTTTGGAGTCCTCCAAGTAAAGGCATTCAATGCCATCACTGCAGATGTCATATTCCCATAGGTTTCAAAAATTGCCATAGTGTCACCTGACTCCTCTACTTTCACATTGTGTGTAAGTGGGATGAGTGGTGACATCGACCCTCTTCCACTTTGCATTATTTTTTCACTTAGAAATTTATTTCTAAGTTAGGAGTTAGAGGTTTTAGGTTATTACTTAATTTTGGATTTTATTCAAATTAAAGTGATTTAAATATTGGCAATTTATTGTAAAAGGATTTAAAAATCCTTATTCTAAGCCAATATTTTGGGCTTTTATTGTAGAGTTTTCATACACTAGAATTTTGGCACAAATTGTGGCCAAGTTAAGGCATTTTGTAAAGGGTTTGTATTTTCAAATTTGAAGCTAGGGCCTAGTATAAGATTGATTTAGATGATCAATTTTAGGGGTTGTGAGTTTTGGAGAGAGGTAAATAGAGAACTTATTGTTCCTACATGTTTTGAAGCCATTTTTTGTAACCACATTATCATATTTTTGAGAAAAATAAAGCAGATGTTCTTTGGCCCATACAGTTTGGAGTTTTGATCTTATGATCCTGATTTCATCTTTCTTTGCAAGTGTTGTTTTCATGGTTATCCAAGAGAAGTGAGTGCATCTTTATTCCTTCTTAAGTGATCAGCTATTCTAATACTTGTATGGAAAAAGTATGTTGTTAACTATTTAAGCTATTTTTGGTTTAACCCTAGTAGTGAAGTCTGTTAGCCTATATGTTGAAAAAATATTTGGGGAGTCAAGCCTTTGGTATATGATTTTGAGTTACCATTTTATCATTCCAGCAAAGTCTGAACCTATTTTGGTGTATCACCCCTATTCATTTCAATTTAAAGTTTCCTTTTTCTATTTTCCCCTAAGTTTCAAATTAGGTGGTGATATTTTATATTTGATAGGAACCGGCCTAGAATCTGGAGATTCCTCCTTATTCAAAGTCCACCCACAACTCAAGGAGGTTTCCATTGTTAGGATGGAATTGTCATGTAGCCCCATTGCCTGATTTGGGGTGACAATTCTAAGCCTAAACACTCACAGCTTTAGGAAACTCCTAAAGTGTGACCTCTTCTACATCAATTTGTTAGATATTCTTATTAGCACATTTGATTCAGTGCTCCTATATGCTTCTAGGTAGCCTCGATTAGGGGAATCACCCCTAATTTACCTCTAAGGTATTCATGAGAATCTTTAGGTAATGCTTTTGTGAATATATCTGCTAATTGTTCCTTTGTATTCACATATTCTAATCTCACTTCTTTGTCTTGAACCAGCTCTCTCAAGTAATGATACTTGATAGCAATATGATTAGTCTTAGTGTGTATAAAAATATTCTTTGATATGTTAATAACACTTGTGTTATCATAGAAAATAACAACCGGCTCAGTGATTTCCTCCTTCATACCTTTTAATAATTGCTTGATCCACACTAAATTTGAACAATTCACTATTGCTACTACATACTCAACTTCCGTTGTAGATTGGGAAATGTAGTTTTGTTTCTTACTTGTCCAAGAGACTAATCTCTTTCCTAGAAAGAATGCACCACCACTTGTACTCTTTATGTCATCAACATTTCCATCCCAATCTGCATCAGTGTAAACTTTCAGTTCAAACTTGTCATTCTTCTTGTAATACAATCCATAGTCCTCTGTTCCTTTAAGATATCTCATTATCCTTTTTACTACCATTGTGTGACTCTTTTTAGGATTGGTAGAAAATATGGCAACAATCACAACTGCTAGGGCAATATCTAGTCTACTATGGACGACATATTGTATCTTTCCAATCATAGATCTATACAAGGTTTGATTCACTTTAGCTATATCCTTAGTTTTAGATAACTATTGTCTAGTAGCCATAGGTGTAATTACTAGTCTGGAATATTTCATACCAAAATTTTTCAGTATCTCCTTGACATATTTAGATTGAGTAATATATATAGCTTTCTTCATTTGATAGACTTGCAAACTAGCACATAATTTGATCTCACCAAACATAGACATTGCAAATTCAATTTGCATGTCATTTGAAAAGTTTTGACATAGGGTATCTTGTCCTCAAATATGATATCATCAACAAATATTTCAGCTAACAAAATCCCTTTACCATTCTTAGTCTCCATATATAGATTGATGTTGTCATTTGTCCTTACAAATCCAATATTTATCAGATAGTTGTGCAATCTCTCATACCATGCTCTGGGCTTGTTTCAATCCATACAATGCCTTGTGTAGCTTGCAAACCATATTCTTCTTGCTTGGATCAAAAATTATTCTGGCTGATCAATGTATACTTCTTCTTCTAATATCCCATTTAGAAATGCAGACTTGACATCCATTTGATATACTTTGAATCCTTTATAAGCTACATAAGCAAGTAGAGTCCTCACTCCTTCCAATCTTGCAACAAGGGAAAATGTCTCCCCATAGTCAATTACTTCTTCTTGTTTATACCCCTTACATACTAGTTTGGATTTGTTTCTAGTAACTTCTCCATGTTCATTGAGCTTATTTCTAAATACCCATTTCATTCCAATAACATTCTTATCTTCTAGTCTTGGCACTAGAGTCTAGGTTTTGTTCTTTTCTATCTTCTCTACTTCTTCATTCATGGCTTGTATCCAGTCTCCATTCTCTAAAGTATCTTTCACTATTTTAGGCACAAACTCACATAGTAAGCATGTATGATCTTTCAACTTATTTCTTGTCATGACTCTAGATTCTTTATCTCCAATGATTTATTCAAGCTTATGATGTCTTCTCACATACTGTGCCAATGTAGGTTCAAATTTCCTTTCTCCTTTTCTTGATCTTCAAGTTCATCTTGTAAATTCTCAGCCTCTTCTTATGATTTCTCAGCAACATCCTCACGATGCTTGACAACATCCTGTTGATGCTTGACAGCATCCTCCTAATGCTTGACAACATCCTGTTGTGGCTCAGTAGACTCATGCAGTTCCTCGACATCTATTTTAGGTGCACTAATAGCCTCTCATTCTTCCATGTATACAAAAGATCTGTAATCTTCGGGCTCTTGCTTGCACTCAAATTCATTCTTTTATGCATATTCATCAACTCTAACATTTTCACTTTCCACAATTTTGTTAGAGTTATAATTCAAACACTTGTAAGCTTTTCTCTTAGTGGAATATCCAAGGAATATTCCTTCATCACTTTTAACATCAAATTTTCCATTTATATTGCCTTTCAGTATATAACATTTACTCCCAAAGACTCTAAAATATTTCACATTAGGTGCATAACCATGCCATAAATCAAAAGGTGTAGCATTTGTACCTTTCTTGATTTGTGCTCAATTCAAGGTATAAATAGTTGTACTTAAAACTTCTCTCCAAAATTTTTGTGCAACATTCTTCTCAATCATCAGTGTTCTAGCCCAATCCATAATTGATCTGTTTCTCCTTTTTGCTATGCCATTTTGTGGTGGTGTCCTAGGTGCAGAAATCTATCTCTTTATTCCTCTATCATTATAGAACATATTGAACTCATTTGATATAAACTCTCCTCCTTTGTTAGACCTCAAACATTTCAATCTTTTACTGGTTTCTTTTTCAACTTTTTCCAAATACCACTTAAATAACTGAAATGCACCAAATTTCTCTTTTAAAAACATTACAGTTATCATTCTAGAATAATCATCAACAAACATAATGAAATACTTACCACCATAATAAATTTGTACACCCATAGGTCCACAAAGGTCAGTATGAACCAATTCCAAAATATTGTCAGAAGTATATGTCTTTCTTTAAAACTAGACTTTGTCATTTTTCCCAATTGACACTGTTTACACATCACATTATTAGGTTTCTTCAATCTTGGTAAACCTCTAACTTTCTTTAATTTACTAATATTTACCAAATTATCAAAGTTTACATGACACAACCTCTTATGTCATAACCATACATCATCGTATTGTGCAAACAAACATGTTTCTTCGGATAGGTCTAGATAGAACAAGTTACTTCTTGTCTATTCTCCAATTCCAATTAGTTCACCAATGGCATCAAATATTTTAGCCTTTCTGTGTTGAAATTCAACTCGATAACTAGTACAGTTCAACTATCCCACACTCAACAAATTATAGTTAAGACATTCAACCCAATAAGCATTATCACATCTAATCTTATCAGTCAATCTTATTGATCCTTTTCCTTTCACAGGACATGGTGCATCATTACCAAACTTAACACTTCTACCTTTGTAATGATTAAGGATTTCAAAATTACTTTTGTCACCAATCATGTGATGTGAACAACCACTATATCAATAATCCATTTATCACCTTTACTAACATATGAAATAAGTGCAATTTTCTCATCTTCATCAAAATCATCTTTCATAGCAATATAAACAACTTCTATTTCACATTCATCAGATTCACTAGTTTCACTATCAGTTTCCTCTTCAACAATATAAAAAGATTTCTTACCTTTGTCTTTGTAGTCTTTGTACCTTCAGTGATCTTTGCCATTTCTCTTGTCTTTGTACTTATTTTCCCTTTTCTCATCTTTGTCAGTCCTATCAAGGCATCTTGCTACAATATAGCCAACTTTGTTACATGAAAAATAGATAATAGGAAGTTTACCTTTATATTTCCATTTTCCTCTCTTAAGCCTTCTAACCAAAGTGCCTCAAGATCATCTAGATCATCATCAGAAGTGTCACTATCACTATTTTTGTTGTTGTCACTGCTCTCAAGTCTTTCTTTCCCCTTTTTAGGCTTATGAAGAACTATTTGAGACTTGAATGCAGATTCAACATTATGAACAGTGAAGTTATCATAATTAGATAGCTCAAAAGCAGTAAGCTTGCCAACAAGACTTTCTAGAGTTAGAACATTACCAAGGTTATATCTTGATTCTTGTATTACAAAAATTATGATAGTATAGATAGGAAGCAATTTTCTCAATACTTTACTGATAATAGTCTCATCATCAATGTTTACATTAGCTCCTCTAATAAAATTCACTACCTCCTTTAATTCTACCACAATATTGAGCAATATTTTCACCATCTTTCATTTTCATTTCATCAAACTTACCTCTTAGGATTTCAAATTTGGCTCTTAGTACATTTGTGTCCCCACCATAGATAGCTTCTAGATTCTCCCACATTTTCTTTTCATTAGTACAGTCCTTGATGTCTTCAAATTCAGATAGCTTAGGGCATATGCAATCTCCAACATTGTGTGATTGTGTTCTTGTTTTGCTTTCATCTCCTCGGTAGTCAAAGGTGAAACATGTATTACATACTTATTTTCCATAATATTTTTTTGAATCACTAGTACCAGCTAGATGCAATTTCATAAAACTCTGCCATGTAGGGAAGTTCTCCTTGTTCAAATTCGATACCTCCTTTTTGTACATCTTGATCATTAGCTTCAAGTACCTTCAAAAAATTTCTCTACAAGCACCAACATCTCTGATACCAATTGTTAGAATGATTTTAGAACAACTGAGAGGGGGGGTGAATCAGTTATTCTCAGGTCGAGATGTACCAATTCAACTTTCTATCTCTTCAACAATCTTAGATCTAATCAACTTTCAACTTGGTCTCTATTGCATATACTAATAACATAAAACTTGCAGTCCACTATCCTAAAGTAAATAACTTGCAACATATAAAACTTTCAACATCATCCACATTAGAATGATATTCACACAAGTATAACACTGGGATGTATAGTGGAAACCCAATTTGGGAAAAACCACTTGTAACATGCTATTAATTTTCACTCTTCTAAAGTGAGCTATGTGAAAAGCCAATCTGGTTAAAGGTTTACAATAAGCACTGTTAGGTGTAACCTGGTTAAAGGATTTAATCACCCTGTTAAGAGTGGCCTTGTTAGAGGGCTTAAGAACATTCCATCAGAATCTCACCTTGATTAAAGGATTTATACAAAATGACTGTTAGGTCAACCTTGATTAAAGGATTTAGACCGATACAGTGGTTAGAAAGTAATAGTAGGTTCTAATATGAAAATATACAACTCACTTTACAAATACATATCCACTTTGCACATATGTTGATTTACTGACTGACCTTTATTTTCATCTCTATCTCTGATCTGCTCGGTATTCGCTTCAAGCAATCACAACTTTGTTCAGCTCCTCCACAGCTTCACCTTTAGCCATATGCTTAGACTCATCAGTCAATAACATCAACCTCTTCTCTATTGTTTTGTAACCTCACAATTAGGTTAACTTTATACCTCCTTGATCAAGTAGATTAATCTTTTGTTGCTTAATCTCTTCCATAGATCTTAGGCTTAGGTCAAATTCATTGAATCCTTCCATCATTATATTCTCCATCTTTTCCTTCTAGATACATCTCCAAACTTCTCTTTGAAATCATAAGAAAATGATTTTCCATGTATTAAATGTTTTATAACATTCATTAATAATGTCAACATGTTTTACATATCCCAAGAATTCAACTATGTTAGCTAGGATTCTCAATTCTTTCTCAAAATGTAAATTACTGACATTTGGTCAATAATGTGTTCATCTCCTCGGTCATTACTGTGTATCTTGATCATCACTAACATTTTCTTCTCAACAATTATCTGTCACTTGGAAATTACTAATGTTCGGTCAACACTAGATTTTCTTAGAATATACTGGTGCTCAGTTGACACTAACATCACTCCGCTTAAACTAGATTTCTTCACTTTTGCTCAATTAAGCCTATGTTTCTAGTCTTTCTTCTTCACTATATAAACAACACATTACCTTGTCAATATGCCAACTAATCAAGTACCCATTGAAGTACCACATAACTCAACCTTTCCTTAGGTTATCTTGTTATCTCCTCATCCTCTTCATCAAAAGATATGGTACTCTCCTAGATAGCAATTGTCTTACCAGTTAAGGTTTGACATCAATGACAATATAATAATTGTTTCAATTGTAGTTTCCAATAGGATGACTATTTCTTTGGTGGATGTAGCCCATATTGGGTGAGCCACATTAAATCTATGTGTTTTTTTTCCAGTCTTCTCTATTTTTTGCATTATCTTAATATTGTTTATTGCTCATATCTACATAGACCCCTAATAAATGGTATTAGAGTGGTCTAAATTTAACTATTTTGGTAGGAAATCATAGCTATGAGTGGGAGAAATGGAAGTAGAAGGAAGGCTTAAGGTTAATAAGTTCAATGACCAAAACTATTAGCTATGAAAGATGCAAATGGTAGATTATCTATATTAGAAGGATCTTTACTTACCATTGGGTGAAAAATCAAAGAAGATAACGATTGTGTAAGATGAATAATGGGAAGTTCTTAATAGGAATGCATTAGGAGTAATATGGTTGTGCCTAGTATCGTCAATGACTTTCAATATAGAAAAATAAAGAACAACAAAGGATCTAATTAAGGCATTAGACAACTATATGAGAAACCCTCAAGCACAAATAAGGTATTTCTTATGAAACATTTACTTAATATAAAGATGCCAAAAGGTGGTTCTATTAGTGATCATTTAAATGAGTTTAACATGGTTACTAGTCAATTAAGTTTTGTAAAGTAAATTTTGATGATGAAGTTAGGGATCTCTTAGTTTTATGCTCATTGCTTGAATTTTGGAATGAATTGCTCATGGTTTGATGCAGGGGCATTCTAGGGTACTCAGTGAAACTGCATGGTGGTTTGTTATTTTGGTTTTGTGGTACTCGGTTGTAGCTTTAATCAATGGTCTTGGTGCTCAGTCGACATGCTTGCTCGGTGATGCCTAGCTGGCTCGGTTGTTTCTTTGGCGCTCGGTAGTTCTAGTTTACCGACTGGAGTTCTTGGTGATTTGGTTGGCCAACTTGGTGCATTTATTGTGGGTAGCCTTTGTTGCATTGTCCTATGTAGTTCTAGAGGCCGACATGGAGAATTAAATGTTTGTAAGGCTATTTGAGAGCTGAATTGTATTGCATTTAATATTTGTTTGTAGTAGAAGCTAACTTGGCTTAGGAGTTAATTGTTTCTTCCAGCCAACTTGTGGCTGAAGATTAGTATTTAAGGAGTGTTTGGGTAGTTGTTTAGGGATCATTAATTTGGGAAATTAGACTTGGATCCTATGAGATCTTGAAGTTCAGATTAATTTCTAATAGTTTTTAATAGTAGAGCTAGTGGTTGTTTGCTTGGAGACAAGGAGATTTCTTGGAGGCTTGCGAGCTCAAGTTCAAATCTGCCTTAGGGTTTCCATCAGTTGCTGATTTGTTTCAAAACTGGACTAGCTAATTGGGATTAGATCTTGTTGATCTTGCAGAACTGCTTCTTGATTGTAATTGGCCCTAACCCAGAAGGCCTTACAGCCAGGCATGTTACTGAAAATCTGATTTGAAGTATGATTGTGTTGTGTTATTCCATTATGTTGTTTGTTGGCTGCAAGGTTGGACTGTCCTTAATTGGATCCACCATCCTTGACTGTATTAGGTGGTATCAGAGTGAAGGTTGATCAGAGCTAAGTTGATCTTTTTGAGCAAAGGAATTGTATGATTTGAGTTGCAGATCTGTGGCATTGGACTTGTGAATCTTGGCCTAGTTGTTCATGCAAGGTGGTAGGTTGATCTAACTTGCATACAACTTGGAGGTTGTCACAAGGTGATCGGTGTAGGGTTTTGGTTGCTTTAGGTTTTCTTATCTTTAAGGATGCCTCCGAGAAGATTGGACCCTAGAGTGATTGCAAATCTCTGTGATGCTATAGAATTGAAGATTACAGAGAAGGTGAAATCCAATTTTAGATTAGAGATGGAATTGATGAAGAATGACATGATCGCTGAGATCATGAGGGCTATGATAGGTGTACCTCAGAATGTTGTTACTAAGGATGGTTATGAGGAAGCTGTTGAAGGCATTGAAGCTGTTGGATCTAGTGGTGATGACCAGAGAGATAGATCTGGTGAAGATAGAATGGGTTGGTTACATAGATCTGGAGCTCGGTTAAGTAATAGTTACCGAATGGAAGTTTCTACTTTCTCTGGTACTTTGAAACCTGAGAATCAGATTGATTGGGTTGGTGAATTAGAAGACTTCTTTGAGCTTGAAGAAATTGAAGATCCTCATCAGGTAAGATTGGCATAGACTAAGTTGAAAGGACATGCTACTCTTTGGTGGAAAGAATTACAAAGAGATAGGTAAGATGAAGGCAAAATGAAGATCAATCGGTGGAGGTTGATGGTGACTAAATTGAAAGCTAAGTTCATACCTACCAACTATGAGCTTGACTTGTTTAAGAAGTTGTAGAATCTGAAGTAGAAAGATTCGACTATTGAAGACTATACCAAGGAGTTCTACAGACTTACTATTCGGTCTAGACACAAAGAAATTGGTAAGGAAAAGGTAGCTCAGTATGTGAATGGTTTGAGATTCAATATTTAGGATGAGCTTGGTATGTGGAAGATTGATTCTGTAGAAGATGCTTATCAGTATGCTCTGAAGGCAGAAGATAAGTTGAAAAGAAAACAACATAGTAATCCTCGAGGGAAGGAGAAGATTGATCACTTAGTGAAGGATAAACCAACTACAGAAGATGAATAGAAACCTATGGAACCGAAGAAGAAGATAGGTAGAGTTATCTTTAAGGGTACTTGTTATAATTATGGTGAAGAAGGACACTATTCTTTTGAGTGTACATAGAAAGAGCTTGGTGACTGACAGACTACTGTGGTGAATGAAAATGTTGAGAATGATCCTGAATCTAAGAACTTGCTAGTTCAGTGGACATTGCTTGGTACAAAGGTGGAACCTTGTCAGAGGAGTAACTTGTTTAGGATTCGGTGCAAGTCTAGAGGTAAAATTTGTGATGTTATTATTAATAGTGGTAGTACTGATAACCTTGTTGCTGAGGACATGGTTTAGGAACTTGGTTTGAACAGAATGAAGCATCCTTATCCTTATAGGATTGGCTAGTTACAAAATGATCATGCTCTAGAAGTAAGAGAAAAATGCTTTGTGGATGTTCAGATTGGCCAGTATAAGGATCTTGTGTTATGTGATATTGTGGAGATGAATAGTTGTCATATATTGCTCGGTAGACCTTGGCAATATGATTGCAGAGCTATGTATTATTGTGTCAAGAATGTGTTTACTATTGAGAAGGATGACAAGAAGTTTTCCCTAATGCCTTTGTTGGATACAACTATCGATAGGAGAAGTCTAAGTATTGGTAGCTGAGTTGAGTTGGCGGATCCTGAAGGTATGGATGATCAGTATGGAGAACAAACCTTGCGTGTTATCAAGGAAAGACTTGAAAAGACAGAGGAAATAGAAGTGGAAGAGTATGCAAAGTGAAAATTTGGAGGACTTGTATGTGAAGAACTAGTTCAGGGTTTATGTGTTGAATCCTAGAAGATGTTCTTCTAGCATATGAGAACATCTTTTCAAACCTAGGGTGTTTGATGTAGGGGCATTCTAGGGTACTCGATGAAACTACATGGTGGTGTGTTATTTTGGTTTTGTGGTACTCAGTTGTAGCTTTAACCAATGGTCTCAGTTATTGAAGGAAGCTCGGTCGCTGAAGGAACTTGGTGAAACCTCTTATTCTTGGTGGAACTTGTACTCGACGATGCTTATGGTGCTCGATCAACATGCTTTCTCGGTGATGCCTAGATGGCTCGGTTATTTCTCTGGCACTCGGTAGTTCTGGTTTACTGACTGGAGTTCTTGGTGATTTGGTTGGCCAACTTGGTGCATTTATTGTTGGTAGATTTTGTTGCATTGTCCTATGTAGTTCTAGAGGCCGACATGGAGAATTAAATGTTTGTAAGGCTATTTGAGAGCCAACTTGTATTGCATTTAATATTTGTTTGTAGTAGAAGCTAACTTGGCTTAGGAGTTAATTGTTTCTTCCAGCCGACTTGTGGCTAAATATTAGTATTTAAGGAGTGTTTGGGTAGTTGTTTAGGGATCATCAATTTGGGAAATTAGACTTGGATCCTGCGAGATCTTGAAGTTTAGATTGATTTCTGATAGTTTGTAATAGAAGAGCTAGTGGTTGTTTTCTTGGAGACAAGGAGATTTCTTGGAGGCTTGCGAGCTCAAGTTCAGATCTGCCCAAGGGTTTCCATCAGTTGCTAATTTGTTTTAGAACTAGACTAGCTGAGTTGGGATTGGATCTTGTTGATCTTGCAGAACTGCTTCTTGATTGTAATTGGCCCTAACTTGGAAGGCCTTACAACCAGGCATGTTAATGAAAATTTGATTTGAAGTATGGTTGTGTTGTGTTATTCCACTATGTTGTTTTTTGGCTGCAATGTTGGACTATCCTTAATTGGATCCACCATCCTTGACTACATCATGGTTGCAAGTAACTTTATCTGTTGTTCAAACACTTTAAAGTTTGATGATGTTGTTGGTTTTATCCTTAGTGAGGAAATGCAATAGAAAATCACAAGTGAGACATCATGTAATGCATTGACTGTTAATAATAGGGGATGATAGAGGGTAAGAGGAAAGAGCCCAAGTAATTGTGGAAAATCTAGAAAGGGCATATCCAAATCTAGGGTAAATGTGGAATGCTAGCTATTGAGCGTTGTTTTTACACAAGTCAATTACTAGGAATTTGAGATTTGAATTCCCCTCTTGAAAGAACAACAAAGTTATTCCCAAGGTTATGTAAGGCTTTTTGTCAACCACTTGAATAACTTAGTTGAAGGTAAATGTGATTGTTCACAAGGAGGCCTTTTCTAGTTCGATCGTTTGAAGGTTGCAAAACAAACTTTAATGCTTTTTTGTATTTTCTCAAATTTCAATGTATGCAATTTTAATACTTACAATGATTTCCTAACTTAACCAATTCTGGACAAAAAATATCAAAGATTGAGTAACAATAATTATAAGAAATTTTTTTGGAAATGAAATCTAGCAAACATAAACCATCATTGAATCACACTTCAAAATTAAATGATGAAAATATGGAAACCCACAAAACATGAATTAGATGAACTCACAATTCTACGTTAAGCAAATGCAATCTTTTGAAGAAATTTTACCCAGATGCAAGCTTTTCAAAACTTAGCAAATTGTGAAGCCACTAGATGTACACACACATGAGACAAATTTATCTTTAAAATAGTAGAACGAATCTTTGCAATCATTCATCATAGAAAGATGAGACAATAATAGTAAAATCCAAACTAATTGATCGTAAATACATTCACAATAAAATACAGTTGCCTCTCTAAAATAAATAAACAAGCATGCACGTATTCATCAATTTCACATAGATAGTAGAATAATCACACCATGAATGAAACACCAACTTCATATAGCTTTATTGCATAAAGTATCAAACTTAATTACATCTTAGAGGGTAAATTTTAATGTTAGGTTTGGTAAGTTATAATTAGAGGCTAAGTTATTTGAACTACCACTCGCAATGATCACTTTACATCATTTTCTTTCAACTTTACATTTGGTCTTGAATAAACTCTTCCTCAACAACTATTCTTGATGCGTCTCCTCATGATATAGGGTTCTTCTCACCATTAGGGCTTCTCCATCTTCCGGTTGATTCAAAGATTTTGCAGATACTTCCTCCACATAAGCATATCTATTTTTGTTCTCAATCCTCTTGCTTGAATTCCCTTGGGTGCATTCAAAGGCTCAATGTCCTTCTCCTCCACATTTGAAATAGGTTCCTCTAAACACTCTTTTGTCATCTTTTCCATAACTATTTGATCCTCCTCTTTGAAAACTCTTGTCATATCTTCGGTATGAACTTTATTCGGCGTTAAAATCTACCTTAACTTTATTCATATCTAAATAAGTTCTTCCATCTCCTAAAAATTTCCTTCCTCTTTGAAATATTCCACCTCTTCCTCTTTATCATTTCTCTTTCCTCTTATTCAACTTTTCTTCTACCTTAAGGGAATACTGGTAGGCTTCTTCTACACTTTACAATTTAACTAAACTGATTTCATCTTGAATTGAAACCCTCAAACCATTCAAATATCTAGCAACTCTTTCAACCTCATCATATGTATGACAAAATATTATATCCAACCTATAAAATTATTTGGTGTACTCCTTCACACTAAGATTCTTTTTCTTTAGGTTTTGCAATATCCTAAACAAACTTACTTGGTAATTAACATGTAAGAACTTGGCCTTTAACTTGTTCACCATCCAATCCCATGATTTGATTTTATCCTTGCCTCTTATTTTTCTATTAGTTTGAAAATGGTCCCACCATAATGATGAATGTCCTCTCAACTTTTTGCAAGCATACTTCACCTTCTTAGCATCATCAGTGCCCTCATAATCAAAGTATTTATCCATATATCTGTGATCCAATAAATAAATTCATCTGAATCCAACTTTCCATTATAATCAGGTGGATTAAAATGCAGTCTAGCATTAATCCTAGTTAGGGCTCTTAAAAATCTATCATCTCCTTGATCAAGTTATGGTTTCTCTTCGCCTTCTTTAGGCACTTCTTCAACTCTTTCTTCCTCTTCATCACTCACATCCTCAATATGTCGACCTCTTCTCTAGGTTGTTTCCACAACTTATAACCTAGCTGTAATTCATCTTAACATTTACAATACCGTTGGATCTGCATCTCTCCTTCCTCCACCTCTAGCATTTCCTCTATGAGCCATCTAAAATGTATCCTCTGGAATTGCGGGTTAGATCCACATTGTTCCACCCCACAACAAATCAATTCACGACTTCACAAGCTCTAGAATAGAGATCTCATTTCCACAAAGAATGAAAACTCGCTCTGATACCAAATGATGCAACCAAGGACAAGAGGGACGTCAAAGAAGTCAATCTGATCCTTGTAGAAAGAGTCACAAAATGGAAACCATAAAAAATAAATTAGAGATATGCAAGATTAGCCTTCACATTGTCAGAAAACCAATTACAATGGGCCTGCAACATGCAGTCTTACATTCCAAGCATACAAGCCTATTTTTATAACCTTTAATAGGTTATCTTTGTATACTATCTATCACTTTCTCTCACTAACTAGCTCTAACTCCTACTACAACTACTACTATTTCTTACCTATCAAAGGATCAATAACACAAGCTTATAAAGCCTTTGCAAACATCAAATCAGCCAGAGAAAGATTACATTCTCCAAGAATAGGAAAACATATTACATTATAGGCTAGGGCCTAAATCATAAGAATTATTGTAAATAGATGAAACATGATGAACAAACCCACAAGTAGGTTGGCCATGGACATAGAATCATTGAGAGATGAGCCACGAAACCTTGCCAATTGGGAAACTCCTTCGATCGGGAAACATAATTTGGTTGTGAAACGTGAAGAACAATGAAGTCCTACCAAGAATCCAAGATATCTCATACATGAAGAAACCAATCAAGGTTCAAACCTAGGTGAAGGTAAAACATGATGCTAGGAACAATCCATGAGGTGCATAACAAAAAATGATCCAAACCGAAGGAACACTGGAAGAAACTCAACGATTGAAAAATTGAAAAAAAAAAGGAAATATAATATTTTTGGTTGATGCAATATTGGCAAGAAATCAAGATGCTCTTGCATCAATTAATTAGGTAATAGGAAGTAATTGCATGCATGAATCATGCAAATGCATTGTTTAGATAGTACTGTTGCATCAAATCCACTTGCAACTATAAAGAAGATAAAAATTAGAATATAAGAAGCATCTGGTACTTCACATTGGGTTCACCATTTTGTATAGGGTAAATTTATTTGAGAACCTACAACAACACAACTAGATCCAACCACAAAGATCTAATTATCGCAATTAATATCCCTAAACATCAAGAGAGAATATAATAAATTGAATGCGTAAACAATAAATCAAATCAATGAAATACAATACAATCAAACCCAATTTCTCCCTTGGTTCTCTCCTTCTTAATACAAGTGTGGGATCTCAACAATGCTTAATTTGACAACAAGAGAATTTAAGAATGTGGTTGTCATATTATGAGAATTAGCTCTTATTATATAGACATTTGGACTTTAATCAAGGTTGTGTGATTGAGGAGATACCTAAATTTGATTGAATAGTGAACTAGGCTTGATTGATTATATGACTCAATTGATTGACTAGGATATATGCACAAAGATGGGGGACCAAAAAGGGGCCACTTTCTCCTTTTTGGCCCCCCAACGGCCATAGTGCGTACGCATAAAGCACTTGTGCGCACTATGTAAAACACTATAAAGTGTTTTGTTGCATTTGAAAAACCCATTTTCATGCCACAAACCCGCATTTGCATCGAAAGAGGGTTTCCCAAGCACGTGCGCAAAATCATTTTGCTTGTTCAACAAATCAAATTTGATAAAGAATGGCTCCACGACATCGTCAAGTTCGAGCCGGAAGAAGAGGTAAGTGTTTTTATAGCCCATGCCTCTTATTTGTATTGAAATTTCAATTTTGAAGCAATTTGTTTTGTTAAAATTTCTTTTCTTAGATTTTGTGTAATTAAGATTTTAAAATTGATTTTTTTTAATTGCCAGGAAGAAATGATCTCCCTGAACAAAACCCTCAACCAAACCCTCCATCTTCTCCTCATGAACAAATGAATGAAGAAAATAACCAAGAAAATGAACCTCAACCGCCTCTACCAATCCAAAAACCTCCTTTTGAACATAGGAAAATTTGATGAACCAAATTGAAAGAGGGAAAAAAGAATTAGAATCTTTAATTAGGAGGTTAAAAGATTCTATTGCTACAAATCTTGGAAGGGAAAGACTTGCAAAATCATTGGAATCAATCTTGACCCACGTAGGCTCGGCTAGTGGGTAACTTAATTTATGGCATGATAAAAAAGAAGAACAAAAACAATATTATGCAAATAAATTATCGTATGAGGATGTAAAAAAGAAAAAAAGCACAAAAGATGACATTTGCAAACTCTTTTAAAAACCAGGGGACACTGATACTCTTATAACTACAACAGGAGGTTCCCAATTCATTGGTGCTTGAATGAGGACATAAAAAAAAACTTTTGGCAGAGATGGTGGATGGTCTTTGATTCCCCTCCCTGTAACAATCATGAGGTTCCTATACATTTCTTGAGGAAACTCTATTGTGAGTTTGTACTCAAGGAGGTGCCAAATTATTTTGACTTTCTAGATTCTCAGGGTAGAGGAGGGGGTCATCATTTGATAGAGCGGGGGCACATCATGACCCTAACGCACCTAGGGTTCCTATTGGCAAGCCACAGGTGGATCATGTTAGTATTCCTTCCATTGTGAAGGAACATGTAGAGGTTGACACACTAGGCATGATTAGTGCGCTAACATAGACTCTCATTTAGTATGCCACTCCTTTAGTTGAGGGTGACTATGGTCAATCTTTGAGGGGGCATATTTGTCAATCATGTGGATCCTTGTGCACATTTGGTATTGCCGATATAGAGAGAGAGAGAGAGAGAGAGAGAGAGAGAGAGAGAGAGAGAGACTCTTGTCACCCCTCTTTCATCTCCCTCTCTCAGTCTCTCTCTCACACTCTCTCCCACCTTCCTACCCCCTCTCTCTCTCTCAGCTTCTCACTCTCTCTCTTCCTCTCTTAGCCCCTTCCACCTTCTTACTATTTCTCTCTTACTAGATTGAAATTTATGACTTGAATAGGGCAGACATGCTATAGCGCACACACCCTATGTAAGTCATAGATTTGAATAGCGCAAACACACTATAGTGTGCACACACTATAGGGCACACGCGCTTTGTAGGACATTGGAATCCACCAAGCCTAAGGCTTGGATTTGCCTTGGAGATCTAACCCAAAGGCTTGGAGGATTCAAATAGGTCTCAGACATATTTTCCAGTAGACATACAAAAAAATGACATCTTATTCAAATAGGTCTGAGATGTGTTTTCCAGTAGACATACAAAAAAATGACATCTTTTTTTGTGTGCTCCTCATCAGGTTTACTCGTGGTTCAATAACGTTAAAATCAGATGATGTGATATTGTAGATCTCTCTGTTAGCTATCTAACCATATAATTTATTTTGAATTCTGATTATGTTAAGTTTTTCATCTCTAATTTCTTTTGTATGTATGTCTAATTTTTGTCAAAAACCAATGTGTAGTATTTTGGGTATAGATTTTGGCTCGTTCATTGAATTTTGCAACAAGTTATGTTTTTAGAAACTAGACTCCATTCTACACACTTTAAAAGAAAAAGAAAATTTGATTTTCAATTAGTTTTAAATGATTTCTAGGGGGAGCACACAAAAATTTCATGTTTTCAAGATGTGTGCACTTCGTAAATTCATAAAAAATTATACATTCATCAAACAATTAGCAAAAAAATATGGGATAAACTACGTGGTGTTAGCTAACTTCTCACTGGAGTGATTAAAAAATTCAAAAGAAAAGTTAACATTTTAGGGAGAGCACACCAGACGCTATGTTATGTTTTTTCACAAAAAATAGGACCACTTTTTGTGCTCCCCCTTTTTTATGGCCTTAATTTGCACCATTTTCAAAATAAATTAGTAGTTTAGGAACTAGACTCAGAGTATTACAACTCTTGTTCTTGTCGCATCTTAAAATTTTGAGTCTAACTATCTTCAATTTCTTGTTGAAGTTCAGAGTTTGCTGATTTTAGGAAAAAAGTGGCATCTTACCCCCTTTTGGTCCCCCATGTTTGTGCACTTACCCACCAGAGAAGTGAGACTAATTGGCAGTAAAGTGGGTGCATAACATAATAGATTGGATCGTTAACTTATTTGATGGTGAATGAACTGCATTGAATGGAGAGAAGACTAAATTGATTGGATAGTCAGAAAAGGTGATTGGACAATTGACAAAATTGATTAGATAGTTAGACTAAAAGTCATTGTTAGTTGATGGAGGTGGAACTAGAAGAATAATTATAATTAAATAAATTGAAAAATTTATTTAATTGTGCATGTGAGGAACAAATAAATTATTTAAATTTATCTATTTTAGGAAGAATTAGTTGACATTGGAAAAATAGAAAAATAAATAAATTGGACATTCATTTGATCTTAGAAGAATTAGTTAAGTAATTATAACTGTTACTTAATTGTGGTGATAATAACAATGAGGAAAATGTTAATTAAATAATATAATTATTTAATTAAAGTGTATATAAGAGATTAATTAAATAATAATAACTATTTAATTAATTTTTAGAAGAATAATTAGGGAATATCTATAGAATATTAATTAGAAGCTAATAACTAAACAATTAATTAAAAACCATTCAATTATGAAATTAGGAAAAATAGTGAGTTCAAAATTTGAATGAGAAAGAATGATAAAAAATAATTAAATAATAAATATTATTTAATCAATTAAAATGAACATTAGTAAAATTGTTGTGTGCACACGGCATGACAATTTTAGGTGTCTATATACGTAGATTTTTTTTTGTAATAATAAATAGATAATTTGATGACCATAATGCACTGTTTATTCAAATAAATCAACAAGGAATCAAATGTGTAGCAGTCATATTCGCCATTACTACTTGCTCAATTGAACAGTGTCCACAACTAACCACGTCCTGAAGTTTGAATTTCCACAATGATTTAAATCATTGCAATAAGATTTGTGATTGTCAAATATTTGACTTTTTTTTCTAAAAATTCCATAACATACCATGAAAAGTCTTAACCAATCATCTTTCATTGTGCAACACAACACTTTACAAGTAATCATATGAGCTTATGCATGTGTTGGCTTCCATGGATACGTGTCATCATTTTGCATACTTGCACTCTACATTTGGCCTCATAATTTTCCTTTTGTAGACATGCATCTAAACACCATGTGGACCACACTTACCCAAAGCTTCTATGAACAATGGTGGACTTAAGACATGTGGTACCAAACCACCTTCCTCATAGCCTAGACAAGACTCTGACTATTGTACCTCTACACTAGCATACAACTAATCAAAGAACACCCTAGTGGAAGAATATTCACTATGAGTTTGCTTAGGAACTAGGCCTACTGGACAGGTGGCGCCATATCATAACCCCATAGACTTGATAGAGTACAAGTCTTTGGAACCTGCGAATGCATGTTAAATTGCCAAGTGCCAACACTACACACCACAACCATGATTTAGAGACTTAGGAAATAGTAAGAAACATTAGCAAGCGATTAAGGAAAAAAAATATTCTCATGAAAGAGTTAGTAATCAGAGTGACATACATGACTCAAATTATAACTTAAACCAACTGATTGCGAACTATAGCAAGTTACCATTTTAAACATAAGAAAAACAATGAAGAGACAAACACCTATTAGAACTTTTACAATTAGAAAAAAATAAATAAGATATAACCAACAAATGATGAAAATATAAGATATTATTAATTTACATTATCAGTTATGTAAAAATAATATTACACATATGTTTAAAAATAAAAATTGATTGATATAAAATGACACCCCTAAAATTCAAACCATACATACATAAAGCATAAAAAACAAACCACCAAACAACAAGGGCCATAACAAATGAATTTTAAATAATAAAAAAAACAAAAAAATCATAAAAATCTTGTAATAGTGTGGAAAACTCATGTTAATAGCAGAAAAGAAAAGGCAAATAGTAGCCAGTTGTTGAATTTTTTGTGGTGGTCAAAGGTAAGCGGTTGTAATTAAATTATCATGCAACATGCAACGCGCTGACGCCACGCCTTGCGTCGCAAATTCTTCTTCTTCTACTTTGACGACTCATCAGATTCATTGAATGTAGACGCCCTTCCGAATGCACCACTCCTTTCTTATACTCCTTCCTCTCCTCTCCTCTTCCAGAACCCCAGTATTTGCTTCTTCTTTCTTCTTCCTCTTTCCCATTTCCGTAAACATGGCCTCTCTGTTGCAAGCTCTTACCCAGCAACACGCAGCACCCTTCACCAAACAAAAATGTGCGTTCATCTTCATTTCGCTTCCAATTTTTACTTGTTTCTCTTCATTGCTCTAATACCTTTGCTTTCTGAAATTTACAGATGTTCCGATTACTTCACATGGAACGAATCGGATTTCGCCGCCACTGAAAAATATATCAATAAAGGAGGGCTCTGCTCATGCTCAAGGTCACAGAATGCAACCGCTGTCTGTTTCTGCCTCCTTGCCTTGTAAAGCAGCTACCGTGTCCTTCCCTGGTACGCATTCGTTTCCTATTCCCCTTCTACAATCACAAAGTTGGTACTCCCCTTGTTATTTATTAATCGCATAGTAGCTTTTCCACATTCAATTGTGGAAGTTTTGTTGAATTAATAGCAGAGAATTAGAATTACAAGTGTTAATAATGGTATGAATGTTTCGGATCAACTTTTTAATTCCACAAAGAAATGTTTATTTTCATTTTTTGGGTAGAAGAATTGTACAAATAGAAGTGTATAAGCGTAGAGATTTAAGCAGGAACCTTGTGGACATTCGCGGAAACAGTAAGGCAGAGGCACTCCCAACTTTAGGAGTTCTTAGACTGAGGGTTTATGGGGGGATTCTTAAAAATAGAGCTGGCTAGAAAGCTATCCGTGAATTTTTGAAGAGCAGTTCTGTTTAAAAGTTAAATATTTTTTGTTTTCCATACTTCGCGCATAATTATTAAAAAAAGTAGAAAATTCTAAAATTAAATGTTTGACGAGGTAAATTTTTTTTCCCTAAAATAAGAGCTCTTATATTTGAAGGAGAAGATTTCAAATCTCACGGCGAGCAAAATTTTGTTCATAAGACCCCTCCCTGCCTTAGAATTTATAATTAGCATAATTTGAACAGAACGGCTATCATGCAGAGTATATGTAAGGCTTAAATGTAAATATCCGATACATCGATTGTGATTTGAGAGTTTTGGATGCCTGAAATAACGAACTTCCTATACAAACCCTTTTAGCTTTGGAAAAGTTATGCAGTTTCTGTAACGAAAAGCTCCTTTGCCATGGCAATTTCCTAAGAATTTATAATTAGCATAATTTGAAATTGACTGACCGTGAGCGTCGTTTGTAAGTTTGCACGGTGATCTTGATCGCACTCAATTATGGATGGTGCAGAAATAAAGAAAATTATACTTGTTATAAATTGTGATCAACAACAGTTTTAAATTTCTACCCCCTTTTTAATGGAGGGTTACAGAACTAAACGAAAACAGGTTTCCTCAAAAGTGTCTTTTATTCTCGTTGGCTGTGAAAATCTGGAATGTTAATTATTTCTGTCTTTTAATCACTTTGTTTTTGATCCGTAGAAAAGCATAGGGTTAAACTCAAAGAAGATAATTCGCGAACGGGAAACAGTCGTATATATAACCGACAAGACATAAAGGTCTAGGGTTGGCTCTGGAGAATTTTGAGACTAGTAGTACTTGCCTATTATGTTGGAATAGTTTTGCAATGTTTTGACAATGCAAGTTTTACATTAGCATTTTCTTTAATTCATTTTCTCAAGCGTTTCTCCGGATTTCATTTTCTCAAGCAACCCACAGCCTATGCTTCTCTCCTACGTTTGTCAGCGAGAACTGAAGCCAGTTTTGTCCTGACGTCTTAGATCTAGCTTTTTTAACCGGAAAACATTCATAGTTTTGGGAACTGGTAATTTGTTTGATAAGCTACATTTGTTGTTGACTCAACGATTTCCTAATGTTATTTGTTTTTAACAGAATTGGTCGAGGAAAACGTAGATTTCAATGAAATTGCTATGGACTTACTTGAAGCGTCCCCGTTGGAAATAATGGATAAAGCTCTATCAATGTTTGGTAATGACATTGCTATTGCATTCAGGTATCTCTCTACATCCTTTTCTTGATCTCCCATTTTAAAAAGATTGATGCGGTGAACCTGAAAGAGGATATGTAACTCATGTTAGGCATTGACTGGGACCAATATATTTTCTTGCTGCAGTGGAGCAGAGGATGTTGCACTGATTGAATATGCCAAACTGACAGGTCGACCATTTAGAGTGTTTAGTCTTGACACTGGAAGGCTTAATCCTGAAACGTACCAATTCTTTGCTGAGGTTGAGAAGCATTATAACATTCATATTGAATATATGTTTCCTGAGGCTGAGGAAGTTCAAGCCTTAGTAAGGAGTAAAGGGTTATTTTCCTTCTATGAAGATGGGCATCAGGAATGTTGCCGGATACGTAAGGTGAAGCCGTTGAGAAAGGCACTCAAAGGCCTCAGGGCATGGGTAACTGGGCAACGCAAGGATCAATCCCCTGGTACACGAGCCAACGTTCCTGTTGTACAGGTGCTTATTTTGATGCTTTCTATACTTGGTTTTCCAATTCTATAATACAAGTTCTAGAAGCATTACCTGATTTAATACTACTAGTTATAGCAGAGTTAAAAACGTACAGTTAAATCTCGTGCTAACTTAGGGTTTTTCTATACGTTAATTACAAGTTCTAGCATGTTTCTGATAAAGAACATAGATTTAAAGAGAGGTATAAGTTGGTTCCGCGTATTTTATTCTATATGTGGTATTGAGCTGTTTTGGATCGCATACTCTTTGGATAACTTTTTCGTTGGTAAATCTTGGGATGTGAGGTTATGGTCCACGCCATTTTTTCAGGCGTAAGTTTAAGCCACGTCTTTAGATTTTTAACCTGGTGCGTCTAATGCACCCAGGTTTGAGGAGCCAGAAGCTCATACCAAGAAAAACCTTGTATATTTAAAATGTATAACATGTGAGTTGTTGAAAACTTGACTGGTAATGAGAAAAGGTCTGCTGCAGTGAACACATTTTCCATCTAGCAGCTACATGCTTCACGGACCAGTATTAGATAAATTGGCGTGTAATTTGGCCTGGCCAGCATATTGATTAGTTAAAATGCCAGGCTTCAAAGAAGGTGTTTAAATTCCCTCGATTCCTTGAAATCAGTTAAATGTGTCATATTTTTAATTTAGTACTCGGAGTAGCAAGAAAACAAGAATCACTTGTCTGAAGAAATCTAGGAGCGGAAAGTGTGCCTGTCCTTCATAAGAACAACGCTAAATTTGGTTATATTAGTGGAAGATACACTTAAGCATTGCAATACTTCAATGGAAACGTCTAAACAGCAAACTAACAAGCATATCTTGCCAAGGGGAATTTGTGTGATTGCAACATGGGCATAGAAAACATTGGCGCTCAGCGTGTTGCAAAGTATACGGGATTGCAAGTGCCATGTAATGATAAAATGTCGTACTTTGCTTGATATGGTTTTGATTGTTCTGCCAGCAACTTTCTACGCCGTGGGTGATGCTTTGTTGGTCTTATGCACCCTCAATTACTCCTTTTATCTCAAACTTACCAGCTCTGTGTTGCGAGTTCTATTCTCTGGATTTTTGAGAGTTTGAAACAATGACTTGTATTGATGCCCAGGTCGATGCTTCATTTGAAGGTTTGGATGGTGGTGTTGGAAGTCTTATCAAGTGGAACCCCTTGGCAAATGTGCAAGGCAATGATGTGTGGAGGTTCTTGCAGACAATGAATGTACCAGTCAATACTCTTCACTATAAGGTACCTGCAAGTAGAAAGATTTGGTGAACACATATTGGATAATTTTAGCACAGTTGAGATGGTTGCCATGATGCAAACTCTCCATTAATGCCTTTCTGATATCAGTATGGTTGGATTTTCCAGGGATATGTGTCTATAGGATGTGAACCATGCACTAGGCCAGTTCTGCCAGGACAACATGAAAGGGAAGGACGCTGGTGGTGGGAGGATTCAAAGGCAAAAGAGTGTGGATTGCACAAGGTAATTTGGTTACTGGTAGTGGTATTTTTCTCTTCGTTAAGAAACATTGACCTCTTATTTTGATATTTTTTGTGACATATGGCAAATAACTGAACAAGTTAAAACCCAGTAAGCCTCCTCTGCTTCGTGGTGCAGCTTGCTCTTTACCACATTATGTTGCATGCCCACGATAGAAAGCTTGTTTAAAGTTAGCATCCTTTTATCTGACTAAGATTTTTGGATGTGAATTTTCAATTAGGTCTTCAAAGAGATGTTTTAAATGGTATTTATGTCAACCTCCAATTTCATTTCCATTGAATTTTCTCATGAAATAGGCTTTGAATTAGTAGGTGTTCAAAGAGATATTCTTATGGCATTTGCTTGCTATCAATACAAGGGAATTAAACATTTTAAAGAGTTTGTAGTTCCTGAAGTTCAACTTTCTCCTCGTAGTTTTTCAAACTGTAACTGTTTGAAGATATATTCAAAATTATTATTGCATTTTGTTTTTATAGAATACATGTAGAAAGTATTTTAAAGAGTTTTAAGTCATTAAATTTTATTTTCCTAAGTCATGTAACATTTAAATTTGATGTTTTTGCAATCTCCTAACTCTTTCGATTTGTTTGGGTAATATATATTTTCTTGATGAAAGAGAACCGATTATTTTTCCTCTCTTTTTATCTGGTATGTTCATTCGTTGATTAAAGGTGATTTCAAACGGAAAAGGAGTAGAACATTTTTGAAGACTAACTTTACTATTCCATTTTGTTTTACAGGGAAATATTGAAAACATACATGCAGATAACAAAAACTCTGTACAAGTTGCAAATGGAGCTGGTGATCTTTTCTCAAATAAGAATGTGCTGAGATTGACAAGAGAAGGTATTGAAAGACTTGCAAGCTTAGAGGAAAGGAAGGAATCATGGCTTGTGGTTCTCTATGCACCTTGGTGCCCATTTTGTCAGGTTTGCACGGAAACCTCTTTGAAGCTAGGCACCTCTGCAATAAGCTTAAATGCTTATTTTTACTCTGGAAGTGTTATGGGTTTTATTGATTTTGTTATTAATTATTTTTACAAAGTTCACAATGCTTAATGGTAATAGAATTTTACCAACAACGGTAATTGCCATTATTGCTATTTGGTATGCCGCGATATAGTTGCTTTTAACAGGCTGCTTAAACTGTGTTGTATGCATAAGGCTACGCAGCTTAGATTTTTTTCACCCCTGATTGATGTATTAAATGTAGAGACCGCTACCAAATACTGAAAATGCAATATTTCAATGTTGCACTTAAGAAAGAACAGCAGAGGATATTTGGTTACATATATTATCGATTTACTTTTGCACCATGATGATACGCTAAGTTTTACTTGACCATTGTGTGGCTTATTTGCAGGCAATGGAAGAATCTTACAATGAAGTAGCATTTGCACTTAGAGACTCCGGAGTCAAGGTGAAATTTTTAAACTAGTCTAGTTTTGTTCAAATTTTGGCCGATTTCCGTGGCTCTGGGTTTTGATTTTATTTAGTGTTGCATGATAGTGTCCTGAATGAGTACGAGGGCATAATTATTACAGTCTTATCATAAAGGTGCCTTATAAAACACTTGCAAGATCTAGAAACAAGAGATTCTTGCCAGAAGAATACGAGATGACCTTATGTCAATCCTGTAGATATTTTTTCGCTCTTAGCTAACTATGTTTTCTCATAACAAACTATGCTCTATGCTATGCTATGCTTTGGTGTTAATTCTATACTGGTATCCGTTTTACAGGTAGCCAAATTTCGTGCGGATGGAGAACACAAATCCTTTTCTCAACAACATTTGCAACTTGGGACTTTTCCAACTATCTTGTTGTTTCCCAAGCACGGCAACAAGGCTATAAAATATCCCTCTGAAAAAAGGGATGCGAATTCTTTGCTTGCATTCGTGAAGTCTCTTCAATGAAATTCCTCTTTTACGAGCAAGTATTTCACAGCAATTTTCTATTGTTTGTTTTCAATCAGTCGAGAATATAGCCAAATTATTGTATGATATGCATTCACTTGTTTCAGAGTGGATGAGCTCAGTGATCGCTGTGCTTACTGTACACTAGAGACTCAGTAAATAACTGTTTTTTCAAGATAATGGACGATGATTGTCATACTAGCTTTCGCTAGTTGTCCATGTCAGGGGTTACTGCATACAAAAGAGTATGCTCCGAGATAGCAGGAAAACTGAGTTGGTCTATGATCAACTAGATACAGGTCATGTGCTAGAGATATAAATTTATAAGTTACCTTGGTAATTTTTTTGGGCCTCTTTGCTTGAAGAGTGATTGTACTTTTCCAGGCGGATAAAAATTCTGTAAAATGAAATAAAAATGAAGGCTTTCTTCATTGAATTTTACATTAGTACCTTGTTACCATCTCCATTATTGCAAAATGGTACCCATCTATGTATCAGTATTGATTTTGTATTCCTAGATCGCAATAGCATTTCTGCATAAATTATTCAGCAGAAACAAATATTGGAGACATTTAATAAAATGAATTTTTCGATTTATTGAAATTAGCTTTTATAAGCAATACAATGCAATTAACTTTATTTGTTTTTTTTAAAGGACGGCCTAACAAGTGGGCACTGGCTATGGAGGGGCCAAAATGCACCCATACCATTGCCCAGATCAGCATGGACATGCATCCATAGAGGTTATGATCTAGATGAATTAACAAATATATAGTATTTTGTTGCATAACAATGTGCCAATGGTAAATATAATTTTTTTTTCGCCCTATAGATATATGTCATTCGGATCTAGGCAATGTTACAGGTGCATTTTGGCCCCTCCATAGCCAGTGCCTAACAAGTGCACGAGAACATGAAATTTATAGACACATCAAGAAAACCACCAAATCGTGATGGCTTGAATCTAAATATTCCAAAGAGCTTTGAATATGGCTGTCTAGACCTTATTGATTAGGGGAGAGGACCCAGCACCTGAACACATTCTAACGGTTGCTATCCACGTTCTAATGGTTGTGATAGTTGTTCTTAGTGTTCAATGGTTGTGATAGCGGTTCATAACTTAATACCCACAGTTACTGATTTAATATCTAATATTTTTTACAACATTGTACCAATAGTTGTGACTTTAAAGTTGTTTTTGTTAATGATGACTATCCATAATTGAACACGTTCTAATGGTTGTGATAGCAGTTCTTAGTGTTCAATGGTTGTGATAGCAGTTCTTAACTTAATATCCACAGTTGCTGATTTAATATCTAATATTTTTGACAACATTGTACCAATAGTTGTGACTTTAAAGTTGTTTTTGTTAATGATGACTACCTATAATTGAATGAAATGTGTCCTTTGTTCCAAAAAACAGTCAATCAATCATGTGATGCCACATGAACTGCACAATTATTGGGGTCCTTAATGCACTATGATTGGTCTCACTTTTTTTTGAGCTGTTTTGGACACTTGGGCAAAAAACATGCTGAAGTGGCATCATATTTGATGATGTGGCCCTAAAACCTTAGTTATAAGCATGAGACTTGCCAAGGAAGCTACTATAAAAAAATAAGAGTGATTTGAAATTTCCACATAGGATTTTGAGAAGCACGAAGTTAGGGTGTTCAACTACTAGGTCCTCTCCTGTTGACTACTCTCAACTACTGAGTCCTCTCCCCTACATGCCTTTTTCTGATGGCCTAATTTATAGGACTTTTTATTGACTTTTCCTGTTTGCTTTTTTTAAAATGATGACTTTAACCCAAAACATTCCAAAGAGCTTTGAAAATGGTTGTTAGACCAAGCCACTGATTCGTGGAAATTGAGATCTTATTGACTACACATTTGTTTGATTGGCATTTCAAAATTCAAGAATTCATTGCACTCTTCATTGGTCTTTCCTCCCTAGGCTTCTTCCTTTCGAGAGTAACATAGTTAAGACAAGATCCTCCACATCCTCATTTATACATTTGAAGAGTGAAATAGTAAGAGACACCTGGGCATGGGCATCCCGCACATACTCATTTATACATTCCTGACTACTCCTCACATTTACGACTGATTGTGCTTCACACTCAAACCCGTTGAAGGCTGAGAGAGACGACAGTTGAGAACTTTTTTTTCTTCCAAACTTTCTACAGTATGTAAATACAATTTAGAAACTTGAAAACAAGAGTATTTTGCTGATTGCAGTTAAAGAAATGCGCGTAGTGTTGGAATTTAAAATTAAATTTATTCGTCGTGAGCCTCTTTCTTGTTCACTACCTCCCGATAGAATCTACCATCGTACATAATTCTATACGTGGCTACATACATAAAAAGACATAAAACATGACATTTATAAAGACATAAAACATGGAATGCCATCTATGGGATCCCAAGGAACAAAGGATGAATGTTATGGCATTTTGATTGATTAGCAGACGTGCAACAAAGTACGCTAAAGTAGAATTACATTGGAAACAAATAAAATTGTCGAGTCCAATGCATTAATTACCATTTGAAAAATCTAATTGCATGAAGGAGACACTATATTGGTTCCCAAATCAATAGATTCAGAAATCCTTGGACTATGCCAAATTCCTTCTATAGACTTCTAACTTGATTTGGCCAACAAACGAGATTAACCAATTTATGGTTGAAATCCCTTGCACTTCAGGCTCTGCAAGACCTAGGCGGGTAGATTTATTCTCCAACCATATCTCAAAGTAGAAGCTTTTTATAGCAGATTAATTGTGGTCCTTCTTATACTTCTAATCGCTATCCCATAGTGGCATATACCAGTGATAGAATGACTAGTTTGTTGATCACTTGATTACTCTTATCTACTCCATCTCCTATTGATACTTTATTCCTTCTATTTATCTAATTCTACTTATTCTACCTCTATGTTGTTCTATCTGCTCCTAAATGTAAACTTGATGTTGTTAAAGATTTATGTTTTTTTATAGATCAAGACTAGTCTCTTATCTTTATTGGGCACAGAGTCACCTCTCCTCAAAACCTCATGTACAAGTTTGTAAGACAATATTTTATCCTTTAGATAAACTATCAACCATTCAATCCTATCAATGCAAGATGATTAAGTACACAACGCACCAATCAATCTAATTGATTTTAATTTCTCTTTCAGAAAGCCAATCAAACAAGAAACATAAGGACAACACTTCACAAATGTCTCTTGATATTCGAATCAGTGTGAAAGACAAATAACCCATTTGCACAAGTTTTAAAAATGACAATTAATTCTTTGAATTAACAATCACAAAGGACCAATTTGATAAGAAAATAATTCCATACCACAATTGTAGAAAATAAAACTGAGTCTTCATATTGCTTTGAAAATATGTATTACATCTTGTATGTATTGTAAAATCTGAATTCTTGTCTCTCTTTACATTTTACACCACACATATATATGTGGTTGAATAGTTTTTACACCCCTTTAGGGTGATAAGACACCACCCTATTAAAATGTTTTTTGAAAAAATTAATCAACTAATTAAATAATAACTACCTATATTTCAAATTTGGGTTCGACCGGTAACCCAAAACACCTTGTGAAAAGGTAAGATTTTTATTGGATCTTGGAAATTTGATTTTTTGAACTAGGTAATTTTTAGATTTTCAAATTGTGATCGTTATCATCCTCCGTTGATACCATTTTTGCACTAGATCAAAATTCTAGCATCTCTAAAACCTTCACTCACAACATTATGATTGTCCCTATTGTAAAACTTCTTTCCTTAATCCTTTAGATTTGAATTAAAAATAATATAATGTTGTATCCCATGTCATATGATCTATCATCTCATCAATTATTGGGCATGAAGTTTAGGAGGCCATTTAGGGTTTTATCACTATATGAAACTCTTAATTTTGTTAGAAATTTAGAGCTTCAACAAGCTCTTTCTGGGGACATATGCTCCCTGTGAGCATAGCGAGATTTCAATTATCTCTAGAGAAGAAGACCTTATAACACTACTCAATTAGATTGTTTCTATGTGAGAACTTCATCTGGTGGCCCTAGGCCCCCAAAAGAAACGCCATTTTTTTTCCTCTGTCAAAGACCTAATTTTTATCATGTAACAACATAAACTTTCTAAAAATATCATTATTTTTTACCTCAACACCTTCCATCTCCTTATCACCTGATTTCATTTTCATTTGAATTAGAAAGAAATGTCTAGTCTCCTCTACATTTTGCTTCAACACTTTTCATTAATATCTATGATAAATTAGAAGCTTTGCACTTATTTCTCTAGTGTACTTTATATTTTTATATTTTCTTAAAAACTCTAATTTTTTACTGTCCACCTTTTCTTTTGAAAAATTTGTGAAATCAACTTCAGTGTTGTATACACCTAAAATTGGTTAGGTAAAATTGAAATGAGCAATCAAGGATTAAAAACAAGAATTAATTGAAATCAAGGCTATTGAAGTAATCAAATAAAAAAATAAAAATAAATATACAATTGATTTTAAATCAAATTAATTGTATAGTTAAATCAAATCAAATTCAACCCATTCAAGGGTACGCATGTGTAAGATAAATTTTACGAATTACTATTTTTCTACACAACCACATGGAGACAAAAATCAAATCAACCAATGAGAATGAATGAAGAAGCTCACATGGATCACGCCAAATCAATTCTACACCACTCATCTTGGAGATGCGTCTTGACCATTCGTTTTATCTTTTTGTTCCAACCTTTGAGAACAAAATATTTACTTTGTTTCAACATTTGAAACCATTAACTTGACTCAAACTTAATCATAATTAATATTACTCTACCCCCTTAGCTTGGAAAAATCTATAAAATAGAATGCATTTCTAGAGAAAATCATCCATTATCTTAGTTCATCATTACTCTAGTGAATTTGATTTAAGTTTTCATAGCAATTTGTATCAGTTGTGTAATTTGATCATAATGGAGAATTGTAGTTTGATTTTGAGCATAATTGAGGCAGATTAGGGATAATTGCATCATAGATCATGTAATTTCTCATTCTAGAGCTATCTCTAATGGATGCCAAGTTGAGAGCATTTCTTTAGCTTCTTTAGATAGGGAGAGATGAGACAGTTTTGATATTATTTACTTTAATTTGATCATTTTTAGCATATTTTAGCATAATTCAAGTAGATTTATCCTTGTAATATCTCATGAATGTATTTCTTATACACAAAATGATATCCATCTTGTGGCATAGGCCTCAATTTTTAGAAATTTGTTAAATATTTGTAGGTTTATGCCTTTGTTTTGTAGATTTTGATCTTTTGTAGGTACAACGTGTTTGACAGAAGAAATAGCGCATATATGACAAAGTTTGATGCCTTTACACAGAGAAATAACGTGTATACTGCAAAGTCTGACACATTTACACAAAGTTTTGACGAGTTTGAATAAACTTCTATCTTTTGTCTTTCATTCTTTCAGCGCGTTTTAGGGATCTTTATGATGTATTTACTTTTTGTTTCAGTGCTTATTAATTATTTATCATTTAAATATCATGCATCAATAATCAAATAGCATGTCTTAAGTTCTTTATGACGCATAGTATAAAAAAAATAGCGCGTATACTTAATTCTGTAACGTGAAGCTCTATATTATTGCAAATCTTAATTTCTATCAATTTAATAATTTTAACTCTTTGGTTTTTCTAATGATAGGTCATAAAAAAGTGCTCAAACTAGAATTAAGAGTACACAAGGAGAGACAAGCAAAAAAACAATTAAATAAGGAAAACCAAATCCACTTGAGCAACATTTTGGAGGATTGAAAACAAGAAGTAGAAGCATATGAAAGGTCCTTGATGGTAATCCAAGCTTATAAAGATAAATACATATCTCTCAATTGGATCTTTGCTCCTTAAAATAATTATTTTTTTATCACTTTGGAAAAAAGAAACTTAATTGTTTTGATTTTCTTCACGTTTGTCTTGCTTGTGTTGAACTAACATTTGTGAAGGAGGATGCTTACGAGTTGAAACGATTGCCACTAGGTGAGTAAAAATGCAAAAATAATGAAATAAAAAATGTGTCTAGCCTTTGCTAGCTTCGAAGAGGTATACCTAACACCTTATGTTTTTGCTTAAATTGTGGCCTTTCAATTCAAAATCTAGCCTAATTAGAAGCAAAATTTGAATCCTAAGTGAGGCATTAGGTATATGCTCTTCACTTTTATAGTGAATCAAAATCTTAGAAGTGCTAAACTTGAAAGGAAAAATGAGCTAAAGAATAAACAAAAACTTAAAATAAGCCTCATTGTTTGTGAAAGAAAGCACTAGGCCTATGCTCTTCACTTTTATAGTGAATTAGAATGCCAAACATGCTCGAATTCTATTAGATTAAAAGGTTTGGGAAAGAAAATTGTTAATCATGTTTGGAAGTGAGAAGGTAGTAGGGATATGTCCTTCACCTTTTTGGTGAATCAAACTCCTAGACCTATTTGATCATTTCATTTCATTTCTTTCGTTGCACATGTTAGAGATTTAGTGGGTCTACCTCCCAAGAACATGCCTTAACAAGGCCGGTGAGAGGGATGACCCAAAGAGGAAAATAGGTGAAGCCAACCTATTCCACCCACTATAAATAAAGACCTCAATTAAGTTTAAAAGCTTAGAGGGAAAAAAATCAAATGTCTAGACTTGTAGGGCTACAGGCCTCAATCATGCATGCATGACTACATGTTATTTTTATGATTCATTTGATATTTTTGTATGGGAACCCGAACAAAAATTATAAATTAATCTAGCAATCCCTACTTTTAGAGCCATGTTAAAATGCCAAATTTGAACTTAGGTAGATTGCATGAAGTGGCTTATTATGAAAAACCCATGTAAACATTCTCAAAACATGAAATTTTGTGTTTAGAGACTAGGGGTAAATACAATTGTTTTTGAGATTGTTGCAGTTGATGGTACATGTTACAAGAAGGAAACATCCATTCAAATCTGATAAATAATTAAATTTTTTTCCTAATTCAAAAGAGTGATCATCAAAGGGGAATAAATTCAATCCACCAAACTCTTGTTAATGCCATTTTTCACTAGATACCATCACTTAAAGATATATTTTCAGGAAGACAGAATGTGCATTAGACAAGAGATTCCCTGGAAAGATGAAACTTTCCAATCTCCACTTGACGAAGAACAAGAAGAAGAGGATATAATTCCTAATCTATTTGAACAAACAATTAATCCTATGTTCGAAAATAATGATTTTCATGACCATAACCAAGATCGAAACCATGTGAATCAAGATGACAATCACCATAGAAAAAAAGGAATGAAGAAGAAATTGAAGAAAGGGTTATGAGGCAGCCCAAGATCCATTGTTCCTCAAAGTTATGGATAAAATTTTAGAAAGGGATAAAGAAAGACACTTTCTAAACTTAGCTCGATTAGGAGTTAAGCTTCCTCATGACTATGCCACGTCAACCTTGATGAAGGATGATGAAGAAGAGAATCCATTAGGGGCTATGAATAGAAAACTCAAATTATTTCAAGTCCAAATTGATAGCATAAAGAAGGTAGTGGAGCCTAAACCATTTTCAATTGAAGCCATATGACCTTTTCCTTTCAATAAAAACTTGGTCATGGTACCTTTTCCTCCAAATGTGGTATTTCCAAGATATGAAAAATACATGGGTAAATCATAGCCACAAGAACATTTAAGATAATTTTGTGCCCTAAGTATTGAATTAATGCATGATACAACTATATGGTAAAAATAGGTTTTGAAGGGCCCCGTAACCTTGTACAAAGAAAAAGCTTAAGATAGAGCATTAGGAGTACACCATAGACAATTGATCAGCCATTAAAAAAGGCCACCATCCCCAAGAAACCACCCAAAAGAGCTCAGCTAAAGAAATACTCACACTGCTACATAAGATAAAACATTGGAAATCTACAGCAAAAGATAAACTAGCTATCTTTTTGTCCCCTTCACATGAGATCGCAGGGTCATGTCAGAAGACGGGGAGGATTTCTTACAATTTTTATCTTTAACTATAATACAACCTTATTTAACACTAGCAACCTTATCCTGCCAGCACAATGATTCTAGAGCTAGAGATCCAACCCCCAAAAGTGGGGTTGAGTCACCTAGAGAAACAACCAGCACATGACCTCCATTAGATCTAGGATCCAGCCAAAGTGTAAGGTTAGATCCAACACCTAATAAAATACCATCATTTCCAACAAAGCCAACACCCACTAAATCAACACAAAATCTGGTATCACCCAGCATAGAAAGAGAAAGTGTAGGTCCAACAATTGGGATAGGGACAGAGCTAGCAACCCCAACAGACCCTTTAGGAACATTAATATCAAGACATAAACCAACCTTCTCACCAGCAAGCAGAGGATTGCGAGTATTAGGAGCAACCTCCATCTCAGGGTGGGAGGAACTTTTCAAGACAGTGTAATGTTGGGTAGAAGAACCCTTCCACCAAGAAGGAGAAGATTTATTCTTCTTGGAAATGAAGCCACATTGGGATGATATATGACCAATCTTAAAACATTTACGACATCTAAAAGGAATGCCTTTAAAGTCAAGCTGCTAGATTCAAGGTCCCAAGGATGATTCAATTTTAATTTCAGCTGGGAGGCCCTTCGAGGTATCAATTTCTACCAAGATAAGATAAAAAGTAGAATGATACATATTATCAGACTCATTATCAATCAACAAGAATTCATCCAAAGCCCCACCCACTTCCTCAAGGACGGAATCATGCCACAGATGAAGGAGAAAATTGGGGAGCCTGACCTATATAGGGATATAACTAAAGACTTCAGTGGAAGGATTGAAATTAGGGTGCCATGACTTTACCATGAGCATAAATTTATCATCCTCGGAACAAAAGAAATAATCACATAGGATCGTAGCTCTATCTACAACATTATCAAATTTTGCAATGAAAAAGCCTTTTGCCATTGGATAGATGTTAATAGTACCTGATAATTTTGGTTCCCATCTTTGAGAGACCCAATCATGCAATTGGGGAAGGCTAGGCCAAAAACCTCAAAACTAGAAAATCAGTCTGTGGGATTTAAAAATTTCATTATTTTTCATCAAATCTCTATTAGCAATAGAGGAAAGGTTGATAGATAAAGACCCACAAACAAGAACCGGGGCAATGGAAGCCCCATTGTCAGTGGAAACCCTATGTCCCTTTGCAGCCACAACCATCTTGGAAACAATGTTAGAAAAAGACCCTGCCAACCCCACAGAAGGAAAAGTACCAGTAGACAATGAAGCACCAACTACTAACGATGCACTAGAAGATAGCAAAGCACCAGCAACTGAAAAAATGCTAGAAGCTCCAATAGCCGTCAACACACCAGCAGACAATGAAGCTCTAGCAACCAGAAACACACCAATAGATAGTGAAACTCCAGCAACTGATGAGACCCAAGAAGCTCCAACATCCAGCGACATCTACAACTTCTTAGTTGACTGAAAAACTCCAGTGGAAGGAAAAACCCTAGCTAAAGCTCTAGAAGCTGATGAGACCCTAGAAGCTCCTACATCCAGTGAAGTCTACAACTTCCCAACTGATTGCAAAGCTCCAGCAGAAGGCAAAAGCCTAGCCGAAGCTCCAGCATCCAACAAAGCTCCAATAGTTGGCAAGAACCTAAAAGCTCCAACATTTAGCAAAGTTTGCAACTTCCCAGCTGACTGCAAAGCTCAAGTGGAAGGAAAAACCCTAGCCAAAGCTCCAGTATCCAGCGAAGTTCTAGCATACAACATTGTTTCCACTGTCCAATTTTATCTATATTGTTTATTACATGCATGATACAAATGTTACCACTTTTTATGTTCATTAAATTGGTTGATTTTGTTAGCCTATTTACTAGGTGAGCTTGCTAAGATACCCTAGTTTTCAATTATTAATGATCTGGATTAGATTTGAGTTCATTTCTTGAGTTGAATTGAAAGTGCATGAAAAGGAAAGAAAAGAAAAACAACTATCTAATGGAATGAAATGACATACATATACTGATCATATCTATAATCTAAATATGAATGACAAGTGCAGAAAGGAAAGAAAAGCAAATCATATGAGCTCACACATACCATGAGCATAGCCTTCAATAATATATGGCTACATATACCCTACATAAGTAAATACAAATAGATAATGAAAGTTAGACTTGTTGAATCACTTTAGCTTGAGGAGACAAGAAAATTAGCCTTAGAAAATCTAGAGACTCATCATGCTCAAATGAAGAAGACTTTTGACAAGACAGTTATGCCTAGAGTTTTCAAAGAAGGAGATCTGGTCCTTAAGTGGGATGAATTAACAAATAAATCTGGGAGCACATCAAATTTGATGTAATATGGAGTGGGCCCTTCATGATCACAAAGTGAAAATTTCACAATGCCTTCCAGTTGTCCACCATGGATGGAGAAAAATTGCCCATTCCTATGAATGGGATTCACCTCAAGTCATGCTATTGAGGTCAAAGAACTGCCCCTATACATTTGTAGTTAGTTATTTTGCAGTTCAGTTTTATGTGTTCCCTAAGTGCTCTAGCACAAGTGTGTTTTAGTTTTAGTTGTTTTTTCCTGCTTTCAGTTGTTAGTAATAACTTAGAGACACATTGATATCATCCTTCAAGCCTCTTCAAGGAAGAATCAATGATTGGTATTACTGAGTCAAGATCCCATTGATACAAACCATCAATACGCACATGATTGAGTCCCTCTGAATCATTCCAATTTGTTTGAGGTAGATAGTGGCTTTATTTCAAAAGAAGCTGTTCATTTTTTATCCAAGTTCTTCAATAGGTACCAAGGGACTCCATGCCCAATGGATACAGTAGGCAACTAGTCAAGAGGTACTAGCAGTAAAGTACTCATATGAGGTCACCAGAAATGTTGCCACTTTTTATGTTCATTCAATTGGTTGATTTTGTTAGCCTATTTACTAGGTGAGCTTGCTAATATACCCTAGTTTGCAATTATTAATGATCTGGATTAGATTTGAGTTCATTTCTTGAGCTGAATTGAAATTGCATGAAAATGAAAGAAAAGAAAAGAAACTATCTAATGGAATGGAATGACATACATATACTGATCATATCTAGCATCTAAATATGAATGGAAAGTAAGTGCAAAAAGGAAAGGAAAGAAAATCATATGAGCTCACATAGATTGTGAGCATAGCCTTCAATAATCTATGGCTACATATACCCTACATAAGTAAATACTGTAATACCCCAAAAATGGGCTATAGGTTCATTAACCTCTATATCGACACATCGAAAGAAATCGACATCAAAGTCCTAAACAAAGGCACATCTGAACATCATCGAATCATAATTGATTATCCTAAATTCTGCATCGGAGAATATTCCTAGTAATATTCCTAATCATCATAATTATCTTTGATTTAATGATTATTTGGCGATAAATCTAATTTATCCTAAAGTTTGATTAATTGAATATTCTAAATATTTAATTAATTAGATTTAATTTGGCCACTTAATTATTTAATTGAATTTAATTGTATTTATTCCTAAGTATTATTATTTAAATTTGATAATAAATCAAAATTCCTATCATTAATTAATTAAATTGTTATTTAATTAATTAAAGCAAGTTGTCATATTTGATGATATTATTTTGGAATAAAAGTTTGATTAAATGATTGATTAACCCATAAATCAATTGTTTTATTTCAAAAATCAGTTAAGTTGAGAATAAATCACTTTATTTATTTATTAATTCATAATTATCCATGTGCACAATCAAAGAGCAGTTAAACTCCAAATCAAAAAATCAATGCAAGTTATTGACTTTTTGGAACTCAACATCATTTTTGAGTTTTAAAGTTGATCTAAACTTCTAATTTGAGTTAAAAAGCTATTTTTGCATGATTTGCATATTTTTGTGAATTAAATTATCTTTATTTTAGATAACTCAAAAATCAAGTTGAGTTAATCTGAGTGATTTATGGCTTTTCCATGCACCTCCAAAGCCTTGGATTTCTATAAATTAAGGCTTTAGCTCTTCACAAATCATCTCTCAAATCCACAAGAATTACATTATCACGCTGAAGAATTGCTATCTGGAGAATCAAAGCTTCTTTGCGAATCAACCACATTTTGTGAGATCACTTTTGTTTTCATATCATTGTCAGCTTAATTTGCATATCATAGATCAATTTTCATATTAGCATAGATTCATATCAAGTTTTTTTATTATCTTATTTGCACAGAAAATTAAAAAAAATAGATTAATTGCATTCATTCCATATCCATTTTTTGCATTCAAATCCTTCATTTAGGTGTCTTCAAGGTCACTGATCTCGATAACAATCTAAAAACATCATACTCACACCTATTAGAAGGCAGTAAATCGCCTGGTTAGTTTAGCTTTCAATTCATTGCACGATTTCATTTTTGCTAACCTTTAATATTTTACTGAAGTGTTGTGTCTACAGATCAGATACAATTTTCACACACACATTTCTGGTGCCCACCGTGGGGCAACCCACCTTTACACGCTAGTTTTGATTTTTTTGGGGAGCTAAAACCTTAAAGTTTTAAAGATTTAATTTTATCTCCCAAACGGCTTGGATTTTTGCTATGAAATTTTTTTTGTAGGTTTGACACATATCAAGGAAGCTACAAAACAAAATTTAAAATTTTTTGAGATGTTTTGAATTTTTAATAATTTTTTCTTGAAATTTTGGAAAAAAATCAATATCTGATGCAAATCAGCATATTTTTTAAAATTTTTTATATTTTTGGAAATCTCTTTAAATTCTATAGTGGGTCCATTCTTTGTATTTTAAATTTGGATGCAATATAATAGCTCAAATAGTCAATTTACAAAAACTGGTCTATTTTGGTAAAACGGGTCTCTAGTGCACAAATGAAGAGATTTTTCTAAAATTTTTACATTTTTGGAAAGCTCTCTATTTTTTAGTAGGGGTCTCTGTTCTAAATTTTTATTTTTGTGGCCAAAATCATATCAAAAAAATTAGATCTTGTTGACTAGGTCAAATGCAGCAAAAAAAATAAAATTTTGTGATGGGTATGCACTTATTTTTTTTACATGGTTCAATGAATCATATGAGTTGTAATTTGGGTTAATTGCTGGTTATTATTGCTGATAATAATTTATTTTTAGAGCTAACCCTAGGGTTTTCATAAGTTGAAGATAAGTTGCATATCTTGTTTGCTTGTTTGCTTGTTTGCTTATCAGAGAGTTTGTTGCTTGCTTGCGCGGGATTGCTTAACAAAGATAAAAATCAAGTAAATATCTACTAAGTGCATTGTGAGGATCTCAGGTATTCTACTTGTTCTGATAATATTTTGATTTGGACTTAAAATAAATCTCTCGTATGTCTAGCTTGAGTGCTTCTTTTCATGCTTTTGTTTTACACACTTGCATAATTGATACTAGGTTGTGACACCTTAGGTATTCATTTAAGCAATCTTAGATACTTGTGATTGATCTAGATTGCTATCTTGGGTTATTAGACTCACTAATCCACCGGCCCCTCCTTCCACCCCATGGTTGCAATCTCAGTGCCATAAAGGGGAGGGGTTTAGAGGATAGAAGCGTTAATTGTTCCACCAGGCAACCCTTTTGTGCTTTTTAGAACTCACTTGTTTTCTAAGTTGTGGACTCATTTTTAGCTTGTGTGAGGGGTTAATTGTTCCACCTTGTGGACTCACCTCATATTCACTTTAAGCGTTACGTGTTCTTCTTTTTGCTTTTGGGTACTTTCAGAAATATATCTGTGCTCACATAGTAATTAGGCCCTATGAACATTATTTGTGATTCTTGAGAGATTGGATTCCTAGTGAAATCCTTCTTGACGATGGAATCCTTGTAGGTAGGGAGGATACTTAGTGCGTTTCACATTCTACTTGGTTAGTGCATCTTCTCTTATTGATCGATACATTCTCTCTCCGAAGAGGTTGATAGATCACGTGGGGTTGACATCACAGACCTTGGTGAAACAAACTTTGTCTTAGCATGTTGGATTAATCTACTTTCTTTGTTTGGGTTAAAAGTGAAGAGGCGTTAAAACCTTGGATCTGGAGCCAAGTCCCCTTATGGTATACTATTGTGAGTCACCTTTAGAGAGGGTTAACCGTAGCGGACACTCCCTTCACAAGACAAACTGCGTTGACGGAACCTCAGTGGTAATAGCCATTTTCATCGTGGTAGTGATAGCCGCTATATAAATGTCCTTGTGGAAGAAATCTTCATAGGTGTGGTTCATTGTTGGGTTTTCAGATCTCCCTAGCAGCTCCTGATTGATTAAATTCTTGGACTGTGTCAAAACCCTAGTGCGCCAGGATTGGAGTTCACCCCTTTGGATCATAAAAGTTGCAGAGTCAAACCATTACTAAAAACCCTAGCGAGGCCAAATTTTTATTTTCTAGGGTATATGTGCATCATTGCAAAACATTTTGGAACATATACAATTAGCGCTTCTGAGGATTAGAACGAATAAGTCACTTGATTGTTCATGCACAAGGTTGTTTTTGCCCTTGTTCATTATTTTTAGACATGCTTGAAATCACTTGCTTGCTATTTTGCATGCTTGTTTATCTATCTAGTTACTGAAAATGAACAAATCTATTACAATCCTCAAATCTGGACAGTACAATTTGCAAACAATCTGAATCTGAAAACTCAAAATTTGCAAAATCTGAAGTAAAATTCTTTTCTGGAGTCAAAAGTCATCTCAGGAGGTCAGAAAGTCATATGAGTTTCTATCAAGTGTCATTTCATTACTGCCCATCTATCATATGGTAAAGAACCCAGTGTCGTACGAGTCTTTCTGCCAGTCAAATTCAAAAAGTCAAATCCTGCTAGCAACTGTCGTGTGAGTTTTTCAACTATTGTATGAGCTTTTCAACTGTCATTTCATAGCGTACCCACTGTTGTACGAGTCTGCAGAGTGTCGTTTGGGAAAATTTTGAAAAGTTGTCAGAAAATATTCAGAATTGCCAAATACTTAGTTTTTTCAGCCTTGTTCCAGAATTTGTCGAACAAATCACTGTGTCAAGAACAGAGCAGTAGCTATTGAGAATCAGTACACATGTCTCAAAGAATCAGTACACATGAGGAAAAAATTCTAATCACAACTATGATGAAGCAGATGCAAGCTATGCAAGTCAAACTTAACAAACTTGAGAAAGTAAAGGAACCTAAAGAGTTCTCCATGGAAGCTCTATGTCCTTTTCCATTTGATAAAGACTTGTACATGTCACCATGCCCCCGGACAGAATTTGAGCAATGTGATAATCCTTATGATACCTCTTCCATAGAGAGTGACACATCCATCTTTGGAGACTATGATGACTATGATGATGGACAATATAATGATACCTATGACACCTCTATTCCTAAGAGTCCTCCTCATCATGTGTTCCTGCTTACTGGAAATGGGATGTCACATTGGATAGATCGTGATGGTGATCCATATGATTCTAATTTTGAAAAAGACTTTGATGATTTTTTGTGAACAATACCTTGATTATGATCCATCTACTACTGTTGAGGACTATAAAATGCATCATGCTAGCTTGAAGCATCAATACTACAAGGATCTCTCTTCTAAGAACTCTCATGCTAAAAATAAAGTTTACACTCTCAAGAAAGATCATGTTAATGCTGAACCTTTGTCTTGTGATGGTTCCCTTCCATCCCCTACTTCCTCAAATAACCATACACTTCCTAAAGCTTTCGAGTCTTCCAAATCTTTCACAAATCCTTCATCCAATGAAAGTCCTAATACTTTTCATATGATTCCCTATAGTTATCCTCAAGGGAAACCCCTTGAAGAAACTCAAGCTAACCTTCACTTGGCTACCAATACTTTCAATAATGCTAAACCTAAAGAGCCTAAGCCTTCATATGCTATAATTCCTACTTCAGCTAGTCCTCCACCATCTCTTCCAAAGTCTTTCATACAATCCCAACATGCTTCCTTGTCCTTAGAAGTGGCTCCATGTCAAGAGGACTCCAGAAATGATAAAGAAAAGAACATAAAGAAAGATCAAGATCAAGAACCCTCCATGTCATCCACTCCTTTTCACGATGTCTCTTATCCGCCTCAGGGTTCTTTTGATCTTGCACACCCTTTTTCATGCATTCCACCATGTCTTGAGTCTTCTCCTAAGCAAGATCAAGCTACTACTTACACTGTTGAGCTTATTGACAATCAAAATAACCTTACTACACTTGCGCTTTCCAAAGATGATACTTCCATTAAGGTTGTTAAAAATAGTGTTGTTACTTCCAATGTTAAGCCTATTGAAAATCAAAAGAAAAATTATGTGCTTGTGCTAGCCAAAGATCCTTGTCAAGATCAAAGTCTTCCATCTTTTTATTCTACCACTCCATGTTCGCTTCCACTTTCTACTCTTCCTAAGTCTTTACAAGCTTTGAACAATCCTATCAAAGAAGTTTCTCCTATTCAAGATGTTCACGATTCTATTAAAAATCCTAATGCTCACTCTAAAGATGCTGATGTCCTTGGTTGTCACATAGACGATGATGAACTTATTGATTATCCTTTTGCATTTTCCACTTCCATCCTTGGACCTCCTCCACCAATACTAAGGGCTTCACGTCTGCCTTCCATCTTGGGTCCTTATGTCCCTTCACTTTCCCCTCCTAAATCTCCTAATTCACCATCCATCTTGGGTCCTTACATACCTCCATCTCCTATCTTTCCCCAAGATCAACATAGATGCATACCCTTGAATCCTTTTCATCCACCCACCCATCTAAACCAGTTATATCCTCCTTCCACAAGTCCCAAGTCTTTTGGAAGTAACTTGAATGTTCAATACAAGAAAAAGAAGCAATACAAGAATCCATAAAAAAAAGATCATCATGTCTCCTCTAATCAACATGGAGGCATAAAGTCAAAAGAGATATCTAAGAAAAAAACTACAAGACAAGTATGGGTTCCAAAATCCATCATTAAAGATATTCTCTCTAGATCATCAAAAAGAAATGAAAAGCCTACGGCTATATGGATTCCAAAATCCCTCTTGAAAGAGTCTGGTGTTGAACAACAAGTGAAGTTGACATTTAAGCTTCCAAAGGCTTTCACTTCATCTTCTTCCAGAAACATTCTTCCATTCCATGCACCTAAACCACAACCTTTGCTCTCCATTTGCCATATTCCTTCACGTATTCCTTCATTCATGTTTTCTCCATCCTCTCACCACCCTTCAAGGTGTGTGTTGATGTTGATCTTGCCTTTCTTTCCATCTACCCTTTCATGATCCTTCCATTCATTATCCTTCTACCTTCTATCATTTTTCCTCATTTGCCTATTCCTCCTATCTTCCAACCTGACTCGCTTTACATAAAACCCTATACTCCATTTTTCTCTTCCATATTCCTTTCCCTATCAGCATCTTTGAGGATATCATTTTGAATCATTGGCATATCATGGTTTATCCTTTCAAGGAGCATTATCTAAAAAGCTTTCCTTCTTCCAAAAAAAATTTAAAAAAAAATTAAAAAAAATTGAAAATGTGCCTTGGTGAAAACCTGGAAATAGGTGCTTTGGTAGCAAAAGTAAAGAGAAATAAATTCATCCTATGGTGAAAACCACTCCCTTGTGGCACCTTGGATAAGTACCGTGATGAAAACCTGGCAATCAGGCATCATGCGTAGTTCTTCTACATATTTCATCCATTTCATCTTCTCTCTTTGATCTTGACAATGTTGATCTATACATGAATATTTGGCTATTTTGTGAGCTATCTTATGATGATCTTGCTTTCATTCCCTTCTTGTTTAGCCTTCATGTCTATTTTCCTCCATTCATTTTCACCTATCACTATCCTTTTCCCCTTTGGTCTTGATCTAATAAAAGAAAAAAGAAAGAGTAAAACACGATGCTATGAAGCCTCTTGACATGTCTCCTCCTTTGGACTGCATCCTTTTCTTCTTTGGCATTACGCTTTTGTGACTTATCCTATGCTGGCCTTTCATTGCTTGTCCAAATGCACTTTACATGACAATTTTTCCCTAGCTTGGGTACCCTTGAGGAGTTTTCCTTTGAAGATTTCTCCCCTTCATTCTCCTTCATTCTCTTGTCTTCCATCTCTTCCACCAGCTTGCCAATCCCTCTTGTTCTCCACCTTGCTATACATTGGGACTGCACGATATGATCTTGCTTGGGAGTTTGCAATGGAAAAAGATGCTAACAAGTATACCAAGTATCAGAATAGAATACATATAAACATAACAGAATACATTATGTAACACACACACCACTTACATCTGCATTCCTTTACACATTGGAAAATTCAAACAATATCTGCATTCTGATATATCCTAACATGTATATCTCTCACAATGCATCATTTAAACTTAACCATAAAGATAATTGCATGATTAACCATAGGGTATCACCTGAATAGGTTCATCAAAACATAATGTATAATAACATGGTACGGGATCTTATAGATCCTCAAAAATAACATATGTATCAAAGTATCCAAGAGTCTCGATAGTATCAACTAAAAATATAAATATGGAATGGGCCTCACATCCACCCACTCTAGGCATGAACATCCTCCTGGAGTTCATCAAAGAGGTGAGGGAACTAAGAACTCATCTATGCTACATCCTCTCATGAAGTTGTGCTCTCGTCATAACAATCCCATTGGACCCTAACCTGGTCCAGTGCCCTACCTCAAAGTACTAGGGTCCGTCGAGCCAATATATGAATGGGCTCCAAAGCTAGATGTCCGTCTGACTCTACCTGCAAGGCATCCAAATCTATCACATGAGTCTCATCATAGACATACTTCCTCAAAATACAAACATGAAACACATCATGGATGCATGACAAGCTATGTGGCAAAGCTAAACGTTATGAAACTAGTCCTATTTTCTCAAGGATCTCAAAAGGTCCAACAAAATGAGGTGCTAGCTTAGATCCATTTCCAAAATGGATTGGACTCTTATGCAGCTGCACTCTCAAAATGACCTTATCTCCCACTAAATAGGTTCGATCTATCCTCTTCACATCAGCATAATTCTTCTATCTATCTTGAGCCTCTTTGAGATGCTTCCTAATCAAGGTTACCTACTGCTCCATATCCATGGCTAGCTGTAGACCAATGGAAACTCTATCCTCGATCCTATTCCAACTGAGGGGTGTTCTACAAGGTCTACCATAGAGAGCTTGGTAAGGAGGCATACCCAAGGATGAATGCACTGGTACATTTGGGGGCAATTTGCGACGGCTATTGCGACGGCTATGTGTCGCAATAGCGACACCTATTGACGTCGTAGTTTTTTAGTCACAAATTGCAACGTCTATGGGTAGCCGTCGCAATTGCGACTCCCTCCCGTCGTAATGTCACCCCTTCACCCATTCTGGGCCTCCGTCGCGTTGCGATGGTAGGGCGTCGTGATTGCGACGGCTACCCATAGGCTCAATTTGGTTTTTAAGTATTCTATAAACCATAGGAAGAAAATCTAGATGAAGCGTAATGAAAAATGTAAGAATGGGTGGGGCATCAAATTACAAGAATGGCATAACAACTATAAATAAATTAAAAATTATGTGATTGAAAAATTCAAAATTGTCATGCAAGCACAAAAGATTAGGTAGATAAATTATACATCAAACAGTTCAATTCGACTATAGAACATGGTGAAAAAATATATAGAAGATTTTTTCCATTGGTAATATATGATTTTATATTAATAAACAAAGATAAAATACATTTCAAGTTTGTTTTTAGTAAAAAAAGATAGAAAGAAAACTAATAAAAAATCCTACCACCAAAATTTATTTTAACTTGGTAAATTATCACGTGGGTACTAATTACACTAAAGCTTACTTAGGGATCACATAGGAGTAGTTTGAAATTTTTCACTTTATGTGGTGTTATCATGTTATCACATTCCACTTTATGTCTTGACTCCACCTTTGTCGCACATACTTTATTACACATTGGAGGATCATTAACCTTTGGTGGACATGTGATTCCATCTTAGTTGGGTGATAAGTTATCTATTGATTATCTATTGTCATTGTCTCATTCACTCCTTTGTACTAACCTTGGCTATATAACTAAGGGGTCTCCTATGTAATGACTATTCATTCTAATTCAAGTTGGTTCCAATTAAATCAATCTGTTATATTTGCATTATTGATAGGCATATACACCTAGGGTGAGGAGAACAACCTAAAACTCAGTGTTTGATCCCAGGTACCCATTCCTCATACTTTGTTTGGAAACCCAATCCTAAACCGCATGCATTAGGCCTGTGGACCTAACAAAGGAAGTGGACTGTTGGAGTGGAGTCAGAAACTGAGATTTGGAGGTTTCATGGTGGAACTGGGGTTTGCTTGGCCTAATTTAACTTCTTGACAATTTGAGTATTGTTTTATGGCTTGATCGAAGTTTGAATAATGAGACTGAATGCTAGGATCAACTCTCTGTTCTATATGTTGTTTCTCTTCGTATCGATGTAAAATGTGGCATCGGATTTTGGTGTATATTGTAGCCTCTTGTTAGGGGTGGTTGTAGATTATGGTGTTGTAGTGACATTGTAAATAATTACACCCTAGTTGAAATGGTTTGGGCTGTAAATTGGTTTTGTTTGCAATGAAGGGTGAAGAGAAGCATTTGTGTCAGCTTGGCATAAATTTTTTGGAGAGAGCTCAAATGAAATGAAAACAAGGAAATAAATATGGTTTCCTATCCTTAGGAAGGAGATTATCTAAGTGGGTATGGAAGAATAGGATTAACTGTGGCAAGAAAGACAGAAGCATGAAATGTAGTTGTCTGTATAAGTGTTGTTCGGGCAAGGCAGCATTGCATAACTATGAGAATTTTCGTAAGAGTTCAGTTCCCACGAGGGTGATGTATTTTTGGAATGGCTCATGGAATGATTTTTCTATCCAAGTTTTGGATTCACTTAGAGATGAGTTTTTGGCTGGCATGCCCACTGTAGAGTTGGCAATAGATGGCTCTCCATATCTTGTTGATTTTTTGCGAATGCTACAAATAGATTTGAGGGCCAGCTGTCAAAGGTCCATTGCTTGGATTGATGAGAATGGTTCATGCTTTTTCTCCAAAGTTATCATTGAGGGTAATGCTGATGAAGAAGTTGCCTCTAAAGTTGAGGTCGAGATTGAAATTCGAATAAGTCCAACCGAGGCCTCAAATGCTGAGAATTGTGATAGAGTTGCTGCTAGTATGGAGATTTCCAAAACTGAGCAAGTTTTTATTCCTAGTAATTTGAAGCCTGTGGTTGATGTGGTATCCATGAATGTTCCTAAATTAGATGAATTGATCAAGAAATATTCAACCGAGGGCCCCACTAGCGCAAATGAATTGTATAGAGATTTAAGAGATTCAAACTTGTTTAAGGATATAAAGCCACAGCCTGTAACTAAGTTACCTATAAAGACTTTCCAAGCAAAGTAGTTGCTTCATAAAACATCAGCTAAGGTTCGAATAGGTACAGATGCAACTCAGTTGGAGAATGGTCAGATATTGCGTGATAAGGTTAGGGATGGTGTCATTAATCACAATTTGCTTTCTGAATCCCAACAATGTTCTAGTTTTGTGGCTCATGAATTTGAACAGCTGGGGGACAAATTGATCAAATTAGTGGATTGCGATACAGAGTATGTAGTTGTGAAAAATTGTTTCCTTACTGGCCTAAATAAAATTGGACTTGCAACCAATGTTACTGGTATTTATCAAAATTCACATACAGATAGGTTGGGATAGGCTCGGCTGCAGGTTTTCAACAAACAGGTTGAGATAACAAGAAATTCTCATGGTAATGCAAATGTTAAATATGCATGGCATGGAGCATCCGATACAAGCATATCATCAATTATACTACATGGTTTTAGCAATAACAAATTAATGAATGGTGGTCCGGCATATGGTGTTGGTGTTTATCTTGCTCTAGAAGATTGCTCGTACCTGAGGTAGGAAAGATTATATTCAAAGGTAGGAAAGATTATATTCAAAGATAATCTACAAATAGATTTGAGGGCCGGTTGTCAAAGGTCCCATTATGATATTGTACACAAGTACCAAGTTAGGGCTGTTTCATTGCATACCCGAAACAATGAAGATGTTATGGTCCACAAAACGTTTGTGCTTGAAAGATGAACAAATAAAATTAAACTTCTAAATAACCAAAGCCGCTAACAATAAATTCAACACAGATATGTCCTCATTTCTAGGTATTTTAGCTCTCTAACAACTGAATACCAGATTACATAATAATGACAAAAGAAAAATAAACCCAACGTACTCAGAAATTGTAGCTGTGATTTCACGGAGGGAATCTCTCTCGGCGCTATTGAAAACACAAATGACAATGTTCTTGTTTTTTTTGCCCTTATATCCCGATGTGATTTCGCGGAGGGTTATGGCGCTGTTGAAAACACAAATGACAACGTTGCAAGTTAGGGCTGTTTCACTGCATACCCAAAACAATGAAGACGTTATGGTCCACAAAACATTTGTGCTTGAAAGATGAAGAAATAAAATTAAACTTCTAAATAACCAAAGCCGCTAACAATAAATTCAACACAGATATGTCCTCATTTCTGGGTATTTTAGCTCTCTAACAGCCGAATACCAGATTACATAATAATGATAAAACAAAAATAAACCCAACGTACTCACAAATTGTAGCTATGATTTCATGGAGGGTTACGGCACTGTTGAAAACACAAATGACAACATTCTTGTTTTTTTTGCCCTTATATCCTGATGTGATTTTGCGGAGGGTTACGACGCTATTGAAAACACAAATGACAACGTTCTTGTTTTTTTTGCCCTTATATCCCGATGTGATTTCGCGGAGGGTTACGGCACTGTTGAAAACACAAATGACAACGTTCTTGTTTTTTTTGGCCTTATATCCTGATGTGATTTTGCGGAGGGTTACGGCGCTGTTGAAAACACAAATGACAATGTTCCTTTTTTATTTTGTGCTTATATCCCGACAACGTCGCAATTGCGACGTTGACAAATGTATTGTCATCGCAATTGCGACGGTGTCGGGCTATATTTGAAAAAAAAGAAGCCAAAACCGCATGACATTTGCCTGCCGTCGCAAATTACCGTCGCAATTTCACCCCAAATGTATTAGTGATGATTCCCTTTTTTATAGGAAAAATTAACTAAATGTAGGTATTGCTCCCACCGGGTCTGATGGTCCATCACATACATGCATAGCATGTATTCTAACACCTGATTGACCCTTTCAATCTATTCATCTATTTTAGGATGATAGGTTGTACTAAAGTTGAGCCTAGTACCCATAGCTACCTGCAACTCTCTCTAAAAGGATGAAGTGAAGAGAGAATCTCTATTTGAGATGATCTTAAGAGGTATGCCATGCAGTCTGACTATATCTTATAAGAACACGTGTGCCACTGATGGTGCGGAAAAGGTAGTATGCATGGGTGAAAAGTGAGCCACCTTGGTCAACTTGTCAACTATCACCATGATGGCATCATGACGGTGAGAAGATATAGGAAGAACAACAATGAAGTCCATAGATATGGTGTCCCACTTCCACACTGGTATCTCACAGGGCTGAAGTAGACCACCTGGATGTTGGTGGTCTGCCTTCACCCTTTGGAATTCTAGGCACCTAGCTACCAACTCAATAATTTGCATTCTCATGCCTGGCCAATGGTATAACTGTCTCAAGTTAGCATGCATCTTCTTCACTCTAGGATGTGCTACATAATGGGCTCTATGGGCCTCCATCATGACAAAATATCGCAACCCTCTGGAAGAAGTATGTAGATGCATCCTCTATGATGTAAGAGTCCATCAGACTCCATGGTATAATATGCATACTTCCCCTCAAGGGGCCTCTAAGATCGAATCAAATCACTAATTTCAGCATACATCTCATCTTCGCATAAGTGAAGAAGAATGATATCTCTCAAATCCATGCCTGTGGGCATAGAAGAAAGCTCATGTCATATCTGTTAGGAATGGGAACACTGACCTTGGGGGGTGAATCAGTGTTCACTATATTTTAACTTTTCACTTTAATTTGAATACTGAATTATAAATGCTTAAGTACTGAATTAAATATTCACATAAACATGAAACATGAAATCAACACATGACACCAATATGGTTATGGGGAAACCCAAATAGGTAAAAACCTCGGTGGGACTTGATACCCACTAATAATCTACACTAGTGTTTTGTGATCCTTGTTAGAAGATCCTTTACCCTGTTAGGAGTAGATTTACAATGCTTTTAGTACAGTAGAACTTGTTAACGGTCATACCTTGTTAGGAGTCTTTTACAATGATCCCTGTTAGGGGAGTGGACTCACTGTCCTAGAGCTCATTGCTCAAATGATGAAGGCTACAACCTTTTGAATCAGATACACACTATATCTACAGGTGAACTGTTACTATGACACTGCTTGTCAGATCAGTTCCTTTGGTGCGCTGATGCTTTGACCTCTTACAAAGCTCTAATACATCATATGCTCTCTTTGCATACCTCTACTCTTCTTGTCACAACTCTATTTCCACTTCCATACCGAATACAATGGGTGCACCTTATATTTATGTGCTCATACCAATTATACAATTAGGTCGACCCTATAACTAATTACAAATAATGGTTCCAAATGAATTGGCTTAAGCGTGCTTACAATTATACATATACATATGTTGGCAACCTAAATACAATGGGCGCATAGCCTCTACAACATTAATTTACAATTGCAAACCAAAATAGTCACTGTTGGCTCTATGCTCTATTCTCTACTGGCACACACTGGTTGTGCAACTTCAACTGACTGTAACTTTCACATCTTTGCATATCTACTTATGCACTCTTAGAATAAGCATAAGTATAGTCTAACAATATTAACTTCCAGGGTGCATACCTTAATTCATCCGTACACATGTGCGCTAATGCGCTGAGTCTCTAGTGCTCTGTATGCTATCCAGTCTTCAACACTTAACTGATTTTTGATCTTTACACTTGGTGCCCTGACTCCAAACTGCTATATGTCTTTGTTTCCATAATGACAACACTATATCTAGTCATATAATTCAATATACACAATCTAGTCATATACTTCAGTATAGACAACTTGCCAACAATCTTCCCCTTTGTCATTAATGGCAACAAAGGAATATGGCCAAGTCTCTAACTGATCCTTTACACAAAAAACTTTTGTCTTCTATATATTTTATACAAACTCTTATATCTCCCTATACATATATGTACTCCATATTCTATACAACTCCCCCTTTGAAATTAATGAAAAAGGTGCATCAAAAAACTTTATCTACATACACTCTCTGAGGGAAAACATTTGGATATGCAATCTTGAGTTTCTGGATATTCTTCTTCCAAAAGGTTATCAGAGAATTGACTATTTGTAGATGGGCGCATAATGCATATTGAAGCTTCTCCATCTTCTCCAATTTTGTGCTTGGACCTTGATCATATGTTATCATGGTCGCATCAATCTCCTTTATGTTTTGACTGAGAATGTCTAGAGAGGGCTTAAGAGCATTCCTCAATTGAGTCTGTCAAGACCTTATCTTCTCCATTTCTTTCTCTACCTTCTCAATTATGTCCAACTAACCTTGATAGACATTGTTGTACATGTTTTCATTAGTGGCTATGTTTAGCACTGAAATCTTCACCTTCTCAATCATTGCCTCTGCATTTTTTATCTTCTTAAGATGGGCATCAGTGAACTTATCCTGATCCATGGATTCTATAATGACTTTCCTTCCTTGATCTAAAAACTCTTTTAATGATGCCTGACCAGACTTAAGAGAGTTCAAGTCTAGTGCAAAGTTACTCATTAGTTCATTGAGTCTCTTTTTTAAGTATTTCTCCTCTGCCACTATGGTCGTAGATTCTTCTAGGCTTGAAAATTTTACTTTGAACTAAGAGATGACTGTGCTCACATCATCAATTGAATGTACATTTACCATTTTCTTATCCTCTGGTAGCAAACTATTCAAAATATTTACTGATTCCACCAGGAGAGGATTCCTCATTTCTTGCTTCTCCTTCGCCTTCTCCATAGCTAGGACGCTAAACTTAATCAGGTTTTCTTCCTTCCAGGAGTCCAAACTGCTAGTGTTAGGTGTGAAACTTGACAACAATGCTGAGGGAGTGATGGGAGTGCTATCCATCACCTCTTGCTTCACCTTGACCAAATCAATAGAAGATTCATCTTTATTTTCTACCTCTACTCCTTTCTTTTCTTCTTCTTTCTCATTAGATATATTTTCTATGATTACTTCTTCTTGCTGAGTGGGAGGGGTATTGTTGCATAATATTTTTGCTTCCTCAGTGCTGACAAATGCTTCCTCAAACTTGTCCAATTCCTTATCAGTAGCCTCCATGGCTATTTCCACATTATCTATTATAATTGTGCTGTCTTTGGGTGATTCTGTCATAGGCACAGACTGATCTACTTCTGTTTGAGTTTCTTCTATGGGCACTGAGTCTTGAGGACCTATCATTGGTACATTAGTGGGTTCTGCCACTTTATCTTCCTTAATGGGTGCATGAGTGATGGGTGCATTGGGTGGTTTGATCTGTTGCTCCAATAACACCTTTTCAAAGGCCTTCTCTATTTCCTTCGTAATCAACTCATAATCTTTATTCATGATGTGAAGAGTCCTCATTTTAGTTCTTAGGTGCGGCTTCACCAGATTCAATATTAGTTTCACTTCTTCTTTAGAACATACAAGAAGAGTATCTTCTAATACTTTTTCTCTTATTCTTTGATCTTCCTCATTAGCTTGTCTCTTTAGATGTTCTAAAATGTCCCATACATTATCTGGAATTTCTATTTTCAACTCAAGAACTGTCTTTCTAAACTTTATCATATGTTTGATAATCATATCATGAATTTTAGACTTATCAATCTCACTGTATGATTCATAGAACTTCCCTATTTGATCAATCCTTCCCTCATCAACAATTCTTGCATATAGAACTTTGAGGCTAGGGTTTCTTCCAACTGATCAAATGCACTGCAATTACTGATAGCTCAATCTCCAAATCTTCACAACAAATTCCAAGGTTCAATCTGATCTCCAATCGCTCTGAATATGAATGCAATGAGTGAACAAAAACTTTCTGTGTACTAAAGTAAGAAATTCACCATTAATGCAACTCGTGTAAACTAGGCTATCACTTCAAATTTTCAAACTCAAGTTTCGCTAACAATCAAAATGTGCGCTCTTGCACAAAGGTTTCTATACACTCCAAAAGCTTAAGTCCAAAGGTGCATACTTTGAGGATGAGTATACCAGCCATGCAGGGGTCTAGAGCTAAATTAGCTCCCCCTATGACCCTGAGGGCCATTTATGTAGATGTAGAGGGTGCATCCACTTGGGATGCATCCAATACAATCTCAACATCATTGTCCTTCTTTCCTTCTGACCAAATCAAGCTCGCATCTTCTAAGGCCTTCACAAACTTGACTTCTGCTTCAAGATCCAAAACTAGTTCTTTGGTCTTTTTAGGGCTTTTCTGACCTTACGTCCTTGATCTACAAAACTTTGAGATATGTCCAACCTTGTTACAGGTGTGAAAAATCACTGGAATTCTATTATTCCTCGGCGCATTGACATGAGTCACCATTCTACATGTTCTAGCTGAGTGACCATTATAGTTACATATCTGACATGTAACATTCTGAGAACTTCTAACATTTGTCTGATTTTGATTTCTTTGATCATGTTGAATCCTGCTCTTCTTACTAGTCTTGTAATTTATTGTTCTATGACCAAATATATTACATGTATAATAGTAACCATTAAAAGGTTTTACCTCTATACAGTTCCTTGCAATGTGTCCATGCTTGTTACATGCAAAACATGTGCATTCTACTAGCTTGCGCTCATTCCTAGAGGACCACCATTGTCTTTGGTTTGATCTTTAGTCTTCTCATCACCAATAGAGTTCTTTTGTGAATCCTTTCTTGCTTGCATACTGTCAATCTGATTTTGTGCTTCATTGTATCCGATACAGCTAGTGTCTCCTTTGATTCTTCTTGCATACAACTATGATTCTACCAATTCAACACTGGTGTGTAATTTGGCTAAATGATCCTTTGACTTTTCAATTTAGACTCCAAGCTTTCTTTGATATTCTTTAGCTCCAACATTTCTAAGTTAGATTCCCTTAGTTCTTCATTCAGTTGAAGGTTCTCCTTGACTTGTTCATTGTATACATCTTGATTGTTCATCAATTTGTCATCAAATTCTTCAAGTTGACTCAATAGAGATGCATTTTCTTCACTTAACTTCTTGACTTTTTCTTCAAGTTCACTATTAGAGCGTCCTTTCAAATATTTTCCTAGTCTCTTGATAACTAATTGAGCATCATTGACTTTTTCTTTTAGTTCTTCAATTTCTCTTTCTGAATTGTCCAGGTCTTCAAGAGATGCTTCAAGATTCTTCTTCAGATGTTTCATTTCTTCTTTTTCCATGATCTCCTCAAGTGGTTAAACTTCTTTACTGAGGACCAGAGCTCTGATACCAATTGTTAGGAATGGGAACACTGAGAGGGGGGGGGGGGGGGTGAATCAGTGTTCACTGTATTTTAACTTTTCACTTTAATCTGAATACTAAATTATAAATGCTTAAGTACTAAATTAAACATTCACATAAACATGAAACATGAAATCAACACATGACACCAATATGGTTACGGGGAAACCCAAATAGGTAAAAACCCTAGTGGGACTTGATACCCACTAATAATCTGCACCAGTGTTTTGTGATCTTTACCCTATTAAGAGTATCTTTACAATGCTTTTAGTATAGGAGACCTTGTTAAGGGTCAGACCCTATTAGGAGTCTTTTACAATGATCCCTATTAGGGGAGTGGACTCACTATCCTAGAGCTCATTGCTCAAATGATGAAGGCTACAGCCTTTTGAATCAGATACACACTATATCTGCAGGTGAACTATTATTATGACACTGCTTGTTAGATCAGTTCCTTTGGTGTGCTGATGCTTTGACCTCTTGCAAAGCTCTAATACATCATATGCTCTCTTTTCATACCTCTCCTCTGCTTGTCACAACTCTATTTCCACTTCCATATTGAATACAATGGGCACACCTTATATTTATGCACTCATACCAATTACACAATTAGGTTGGCCCTATAACTAATTACAAATAATGCTTCCAAATGAATTGGCTTAAGCGTGCTTACAATTATACATATACATATGTTGAAAACCTAAATACAATGGGCACATAGCCTCTAAAACATTAATTTACAATCCCAAACCAAAATAGTCACTGTCAGCTCTATGCTCTATTCTCTACTAGCACACACTGGCTGTGCAACTTCAACTGACTATAACTTTCACATCTTTGCATATCTACTTATGCACTCTTAGAATAAGCATAAGTATAGTCTAAAAATCTTAACTTCTAGGGTGCATACCTTAATTCATCCGTACACATGTGCGCTAATGCTCTTAGTCTCTGGTGCTCTGTATGCTGTCCAGTCTTCAACACTTAACTGATTTCTAATCTTTACACTTGGTGCGCTGACTCCAAATTGCTATATGACTTTTTTGCCATAATGACAACACTATATCTATTTATATACTTTAGTATAGATAACTTTCCAACAATATCCTACTCAAGGCATCTGTGAAAACATTTTATTTCCCATTGATGTAGTTGATAAACTACAACTGATTGAATATCTTGAGGGAAAGTTTGACAATGGAATGGATATTTGAAAGACAATGATTGACGATCATCGAGATATTAAAGTGTATGTAAGACATTAAATTAGTTAATGTATTATCATTGATGTCAACTAGTTTTCATTGTACTTATCATAATGGTTACAAACATCTTAAGAAGGAAAAATGATAAAGGAATGAGATATTTGCATAAAGATGAGATGGATGAGAAAGACATGGATATAGTATTCATTGGGTAACTTATTGATGAGTCTATGGTATATGTTATGTTAGTGATTTGATTATATTACATGAATCTATAATGGATTGAAGATCAAGAATGAACAAGTTTATGTGGTCGGTAAATGAAGAATTTTGTATACACTGAACAAGTGTAGTGTATACTGAGTATAGTGTTAACTGAGCTAGTTATCATTGACACATTTTAGTATTGACTGAGTGAAAGAAATAAATGGAACTTTTGAATACCAACTAAAGATGATGAGGTGGACAATTTTTTATGATTTTGAGGTAAATGATAATCTTTTTTATGATGATCAAACAACTAAAAAAATTCAAGGATGATCGGATGAAGGAGAATGAAATGTGTTACTAACACAACTGCTGAGGAAGGTTAAAGTGACAAAATCAATAATGAAGATTAAGAGGAAAAATCTATGGATGAAAATAAAATGGTTTATGATGTCTATATAAAGAGATATGAGATTCATTATTGATTTTGTTGTAGGAGAATTCTTGTGAAGAGATTGATTTCATGCAACGCTGATCAAACTGGTTGAAGATAGAACTGAGAAAATTTGCAAATAACATCGAGTGATAGAGAAAGAAATTACCAAGTAGAACGCAGTTGGAGGACATAAAAAGATTCGATTGATTACTGATTAGAGGTATTTTTGAGCTTAGCATAGATCTAAAAATCTATAAATCAAGTTGTATTTGAATCAGTTCATTACTATATCAGTTTAACCATTGCTATAGATAAATCTCTTAACCAAGCGGGACTTAACAGTCTTTATATTTCAATATGACATTCAATGAATTTTTATTGTCTTCTTGTTGACCCCATAGTGAATGTTTGGTTAAGGAAGAACTGTTAGTGATAAATCCTCTAACCAGGTCACACCTCATGGTGTATTTTTGTAACATTTAACAGGGTTGGCTCTTAACCGAGCTCACTTCAAAAGAGTGACTAATTTTGGGTTACTGGTCCCAGGTGGGTTTTCTCCTAACAAAGTTTCCATATTGAAAATCTATGTTATATGTGTATGGATGTGTTGAATTGTTATTTTACATTACACTTTACTATAATTAGATTGATTGGTAAACACAGTATTTAATTTACTAGTAATCAATATATGAAGAGAAAGGAACAATGGATATATTACCGAGTTGATTAATTGATTTGAAGGTTTTTTTATATACATTTGGGAGTATTTGGGACTGTAGGATAACTGGAATTAACTAATTTCCCCCCCCTCTCAATTTTCTAATAATTGGTACTAGAGAATAGAGTGCTTTAAATAAAAGTTTGAAGGGCTTAAGCTAAAGATCACAAGATTTATAAGAGAGAGGTGCCAAAGCTGAAAAAAGACAATTTCTCAACATGGAAAAGAAGAATGAAATTGTACCTATTAGGGATTGAAGAGTCTACCACATACTACTTGGAAAATGAGTTCATCTTACCCTCTAGACCTTTGACTATTGATCAAATGAGAGAAAGACATGAACATAATGCTACAATGATAGAGCTTGCTTCTTCCTTATGAGATGTTGAATTTGAAGATGTTAAGAGATGTAGAACTGCTAAAAAGATGTGGGACAAGCTTATACTAGTTCATGGAGGAGATGCAAATGTGCTAAGAGCTAAAGTTGAAAGTCTTAGAGGAAAGCTGGATGAGATGAAAATGAAAGAAGGAGAGAACATATCAGTATATCAACCGAGTCAAGGAGGTTGTGAATTCTATCCAAGAAGTATGAGGTATTATTGATGAAGACACTATTGTAAGTAAAATTCTCAAAACCTTGTTACCTGCTTATACTATTAGAGTCTCTGCAATTCATGAGATGAGATCAACTCCTGGTAATCAAATTACACTTGATAGTCTAATCGGTAGATTGACTGCATTTAAGTTGAATAACTTTGATAATAGTATTGTTCCTACAATTGAGTCTACATTTATGTCATCTTTGAAAATTGGTAAATCAAGAAGTAAAAACATGATAAGAAATGAGAGTGATAGTGAAAGTGACGGGGATGAACTTGATAAGCTTGCGGCATTAAGGTCTAGAAGAATGCAGAAAGGTAAATGAAGATATAAAGGAAAAATCCCTTTGGTATGCTTTAATCATAAAGAGATTGGCCAAATTGTAGCTAGATGTCCTAACATGAAGGAAGATGAGAAAAGTAATGAAAGATCTAATGAAAAGAAGTTTGACATAAGAGATAATCGGGAACACAAAGGCAACTGACAGTATGACAGAAGAAGTAACCGAGATTACAAAGAAAAAGGAAAGAAAACATGTTACCTTGTTGAAGATGATGATGATGACACCAGCACCGACACTGATGAAGACATTGAGGTGGTATTTGTAGCTTTGAAAGAAGATTAAGAAGAAGAAGAAAGGTATGTAAAAACAACACTTATTTCTAAAGTTAGCAAGAATGATACTTGGATCATTGATAGTGGCTGTACACATCATATGACTGGCGATGAAGAAAAATTTGAATACCTTGAACATTATAATGGTGGAGCTGTTAAAATGGGAAATGATACACCTTTTCTAGTAAAGGTAAAAGGGTCTATATTGTTGAACAATAAGATCAGATGTGAGAATGCATATTGGGTGAAGGGACTTAATTATAATCTGTTGAGTGTAGCAAAACTAAATTACACAAGTCACTAAGTTGCATATGAGAATAGAAAGGTGAAAATCTATGATGAGACAAGAAAGTTGGTCTGTACTGGTGAACAATCTAAAGGTAATCTATTTTATCTTCACAATACTGAAACTTCTTGTTTGTTGGCTAGAATTGAAGATGTGTGGTTATGGCACAAAAAGTTATGTCATGTGAATTTTGACAACATGGTTAAGATTTGTAAGAAAAGGAGAGTTAGAAGTTTACCAAGCATGTCTAAACCTGACCATGTCATGTGCAACCAATGTCAAATGGGAAAGATGTCAAAATCTAGTTTTGAGAGAAAAAACTATTCATCTAATGCTATTTTGGAGTTAGCTCATATTGATTTGTGTGGTCCTATGAGAACTTAGAGTTATTATGGAGACAAATATTTTATCTTATCTATTGATGACTTCTCTAGAATGATGACTGTCATGTTCTTGAAAGAAAAATCTGAAGCCTTTTTTAAATGGTTTAAACAAAAAGTGGAAAAAGAAAGTGGTAAAGAACTAAAATGCTTGAGATCAGATAAAGGTAGTGAATTTATTTTTGATGAGTTCGCTAATTTTTATAATGAGCATGGAATTAATAGATAGGTTTCTGCATCCAGGACACCCCAGAAGAATGAGATTGTTGAAAGGAGAAATAGATTTATTGTGGATTGTTCCAGAACACTAATGATTGAAAATGATGTGGAATAAATATACTAGAGAGAAGCTATTAGTACTATTGTATACACATTGAACCGAGTTCAATTGAAGAAAGATTCAAACAAGACACCTTATGAATTATGGTATGGTTACACACCTAATGTAAGCTATTTCAAAATATTTGGAAGTAGATGTTACATTCTAAAAGATGATAGAAATGGGAAATTTGATTCAAAAGATGATGAAAGAATATTCTTAGGATATTCTACTGATGCAGGAGCATCCTGGGTGTAAGAGAAATCTTGCATCACCCAACAATATTTTTGGTTTCTTTTCAATAAGGGGTATCTTGTGCAAAGCTGCTATTTTTGGAAATTTACTATTTTTAGTAAGTTTTCTGTTCAAGCTCAGAATGTTCTATTTTCTTCCCTAGAGGTTCATTTTGGTCATATTAGCCTACCGGTAAAGTTTCATTGCCAGATCAAGTCTAGTTTTGAAGATATTGAAAATTTTTGGTATTAGCAGTAGGGTACAGAAACTATGAACTCAATTTTGAAAGCTTTAGAGGCCTTGAATGAGGTCAAAAATTCAGCTGAATGAAGCTTTCATATTTTAATTATTGTAGAGCACTTTTCACCCTTTTCGAAATAGGGTCATGATAGTCAATTGGGTCAATAGGTGATGACTTATGGTCTTCAAAAGTTGGGCCACTTGAAATGGTAGAAAATAATTTTCTTTCAAAATTTCTATTTGGGTTTCAAAAGATGTTTTGAGCTGACTCTGATGTAATAAATTGAAAAATAAAATAATTCTAGGGTTGGTCAACCTTAATGGCTAAATTTTTGGAACCTTCCCAAGTAGTGGAAAATTGTCTATATAAGGAAGGCATGTAGTGTTGTCTAGGGCTGTTGGGAGTAGTTCAAAGTAGTTATGGGTAATGATTCGAGGCTTTGTCCTACAAAATATTGTAAGGGAAAATGCCCATGTGACTTTGCATATTATAATTCTAAAATTTGTAATTCCACATTTGTGGAGATAATAAGAAGCCATTTTTCTGTTCTTGCAAATTGTTGTTATTTCTCTATTTCTGTTATGTGTTTGTGGTATTAAGGGGAGCACCCTTCATCAAGTGGTATCAGAGCAGGAGTTCCTGAGTTTGTAAATAGATCGTCGACTGTGAGGGAGTTTGCACCAGGATCGTGGTTTAGGATTTCAATGAGTAGCACAAAAATGCGTGCATGAAGGGAATGTGGCGGAAGAGCTGGTGGTGTGACACTTGAGGTTAGAGCACTCCATAGAGAAGTGCAAGCATTGCAAGAAGAGATTTATGGAGGAATGAATCTTAATGTCAGAGACAAAAGTGAGGATGAAGAAGAAGAAGAAAATTTTGATCAAGAAGGAGAAAACAAAATTATGAACCAAGAGGAAGAAAGACTTTTCAGGTCATTTCCAAGATTGGGAAAAGACCTAAGATTGAGGTTCCTACATTTTTAGGAAATCTTAACCCAGAGGAGTTGATCGACTAGATCAATGAACTAGAAGAATATTATAGGTATGAAGACATCGAGGATCCTGATTAGGTTAGGTTTGTGAAGGCCAAACTGAAGGGTCATGCAAAGATCTGGTGGCAAGAGATTCAAGTGGAGCCAAATAGAAGAGGAAAGGATAAAATAATAAGATGGGATCCGATGGTGGATAAATTGAAATGATAGTTTATTCATGTTGATTATGAGTTTGATCTACTAAAGAAAATGCAAAGTTTAAAGAAAGCAGGAAGATCTATTCAGGAGTATACAGAGGAATTCTATCGACACCTCTTCAGAACAGGCTATGCAAAAGATGACAAGGAGAAAGTTTCCTGTTACCTTAATGAGTTGAGGCCTAGCATTTAGGAAGAGTTGAATTTGGTTCAAATAAACAATATTGAAGAAGCATACCGGTTTTCCCTAAAAGTAGAGGAAAAATTGAACAAGAAGTTTGAGAGCAGGCAAAGCGGAAGAGGTCATGGTGGAAGATCTGGTGGACCGTCATATGGAGGCTGAAATGAAGATCTGAAAAAGAAGGATGAGGCCAGTAGTAGTCAAAATTAGAGAGGAAATAATTTCAATCATTTCCATGATCAGAATAATAGAGATCGAGAGGAAGAGGAAGAGGACAAGGATCAGGAAGAGGAGGCTTCTGTGCAACATGTTTTCACTATGGAGAAGAAGGTCATAAGGCATATGAATGTCCTCAATGCCAAGGAAGGATAGATAGGAGAATTGAAGGCCAGGCTAGAGTTGGACTTGTAGATAAAGATGTCACATCATCACATTTTGAAGATGTTGAAAGAGGAGAAACACTAATTAACAGAAAATTCCTGCTGAGTGGTGAGAATGAACCTGAGCAAAGGAGGAGCCTGTTTCACACCAGGTGCAAGTGTGAAGATAAGTGTTGTGATGTGATTATTGATAGTGGCAACACTGATAATTTGGTGTCAAAAAAGATGGTCACAAAGTTGAAGCTCAAGAGATAAAAACACCCACACCCATACCAGATTGCCTAGGTGCAGGATGACCACAAGGTCAAGGTCAATGAATGATGCCTAGTAAAGTTCAAGATTGGTGAATACCATGATGAGGTACTATGTGATATCATACCTATGGATGCATGTCAAATATTTTTGGGTAGACCATGGTAGTTTGATAGATGTGCTATACATTATGGTCATGCGAATACCTATTCCCTCACAAAGGATGGAGTTTGACATAAGCTAATACCATTTAAGGACACATAAGAAAAGGTATGTGGTAATGCATGAATAAGTTTTTTTTATGAAAGAAAATTTCTAGAATGTATGAGGCATGAGCATGTGTATTTTTCTTTAATTTTAAAAGTTGGTAAAGAGGAAGTAGAAGATGTACTTATAGAAGTAGAAGATGTACTTATAGAAGTTGCAGATTTGTTGAATGAGTTTCAAGATATTGTATCTGATAATGTGCCTAATGGATTACCACCAGTAAGTAAGATTAGTCATTAGATGGATTTGATTCCAGGAGCTAGTTTGCCAAATAAGGGAGTACACAAAATGACACCTATAGAAAGTGAAGAGTTGAATAGACAAGTACATGAATTGTTGTAGGAGTTGATTCAAGAGAGTCTGAGTCCATGTGCTATACCTCCAGTATTAGCACTGAAGAAGAATGGAGAATGTGTATATATTATAGGTCTATAAACAAGATCACAATCAAGTATAGGTTTCCATTGCCACGAATGGATGATATTATAGACTGTTTTAGTGGAGCAATGTATTTCTCAAAGATAGATCTAAAGAGTGGATATCATTAGATTTAGATCAGAGAAGGATATGAATGGAAGACTTTCTTCAAGACAAAATAAGGACTGTATGAGTGGTTAGTCATGCCATTTTGGCTAACCAATGCACCGAGCACTTTCATGTGGCTCATTAACAAGGTTCTTAAAGAATTTATGGGTAAGTTTTGTCATTGTTTACCTAGATGATATTTTTATCTTTAGTAAGCCATTGGAGGAGCATATGATGCATATTCGTATGGTGTTTGAGAAGTTAAAGGAAGAGAAATTATTGATTAATTTGAAAAAGTGCAATTTTGTAAAGGAGTTAGTGTATCTAGGATTTGTAGTTTCATCAGAAGGTCTAAAAATGGACCTAGAGAAAGTGAAGGCTATCCTTGAATGGCCTAATCTAAGGAGTGCAAATGAGGTAAGATATTTTCATGGTTTGACTAGCTTTTACAAAAAAAATTATCAGACATTTTGGCAGTATTTGTGGACTCTTGACTGAAACAATGAGAGGGGATAGAAAAGAGTTCAAGTGGACTAATGGGGCATATAAGAGTTTTAAACCATTGAAATAAAAAGTTATAGAACAACCTATTTTAGCACTTCTATATTTTAATGAGGTGTTTCAAGTAGACTATGATACTAGTGGTACTACAATATGAGCTGTTATGAGTCAAGAAGGCAAAGCTATTGCTTATTTTAGTGAGAAGTTTAATGATGCCAAGAGAAAGTATTATGTTTATGATTAGGAATTTTATGCTATAGTTCAGGTATTAAAGAAGTGGAGACACTATTTGCTTCCTAAGGAGTTTGTTTTGTATACTGATCATCAAGCTTTGCAATATTTGAATAGTCAAGGAAAGTTGAATCAAAGGCATTTGAAATGGGTTGATTTTTTGTAGAGTTATACATTTGTTTTGAAACACATGAGTGGAAAGTCTAACAAGGTTAAAGATGCATTAGCAAAAGGAAACTATTGCTGATAGAGATGCTGATTGAGGTGGTTGGGTTCAAGGAACTCAAGAATTTGTATCCAGAGGATCCTGATTTTGGAGAAGCTTGGAAAGCTTATACAAAACCTGTTACTCTAGACAGAACGAAGTGGTTGGATTTCATTATCTAGGATAATATACTATTCAGAGGGAGTCAGTTGTGCATTCCATGAAAATCTATGAGGGAGAAGCTCATCAAGGAGAAGTGTAGTAGAGGATCGGTTGGATATTTTAGTCATGATAAAACCCTTTTTGGTTAGTGAGAATTATTATTGGCCACAGTTGCAGCAAGATGTTAAGAAGTTTCTACAGAGTTGCAGAGTATGTTAGATGGAAAAAGGAGTGAAGTAGAATATAGGTTTGTATCAGCCATTATTGGTACCAGAGAAGCCTTGGAAGCATATCAATATGGACTTTGTTTTTGGTTTACCAAGGACCCAATGGGGACATGATTCAATTTTTGTGGTGGTTGACAAATTTTTGAAGATGACCTATTTTATTCCCTGTAAGAAGACTAATGATGTTGTTCATGTAGCAGAATTATTTTTTAGAGAAGTGGTGAGATGACATGGTTTGCCAAAGAGAATAGTTTCAGATCGAGACACTAATTTTATTGGATATTTCTATCATACATTATGGAAGAAGTTATTGAAATATTTGAAGTTCAGTTCATCACATCATCCACAAATTGATGGACAGATAAAGATGTTGAATAAGAGTTTGAGAAATTTTCTGAGATGTTTGGTTGGAGACAAGCCAACAGGATGGGACTTGATTTTACCATAGGTAGAATTTGCATACAATAATTTTGTTAATAGGAGCAATGGTAAATCACCATTCCAGATTGTATATGGAAGTAGTCACAAAAATGCTTCAGAGTTGAGGAAGATAAATAAAGGAGAGATAAGTAGTGCTAAAGCTAAGGATTTTGCAGAATACTTGAAGAACATCCAAGAGGAGGTGAGGAAGCATATTACCAAGATAAATGCAAAGTATAAGGCTAAGGCAAATGAGAAAAGGAGACATAAGAAATTTTAGGTTGGAGATGAAGTCATGGTTCATTTGTGGAAGGAGAGATTTTCTGTTGGTACATATAAAAAGTTGAAAATGAAGAAGTTTGGGCCATGTAAGATACTGAAAAAGCATGATTCAGGAAATGCCTATGAGGTAGAATTGCCTACAGATCTAAATATTTCACCAGTGTTTAACATTTTAGATCTGACAGAGTATCATGAAGGAGGTGTTGAAGATGAGATCACAAAAGCACAGTGGAGTATTCCAGCAACTACTTCAACTACCAAGGAGATTGAGTATATACTAGATAGTTGTGTAGGTAGAAGCACAAAGAACATGACATATGAAGAATATTTGGTCAAATGGAAAAGATGATCTGTTGAAGATTCATCATGGCTGACGAGGGAGGAGGTTAACCATCTTGGTTTTCCTCTTCACAAATGAGATGTGATAGGGTCACTTCTCAAATTACCTCAGGTATGTGATGCAGGAGCATCCTGGGTGTAAGAGAAATCTTGCATCACCCAAATATATTTCTGGTTTCTTTTCAATAAGGGCTATCTTGTGTAAAGCTGCTATTTTTGAAAATTTACTATTTTTAGTAATTTTTCCATTTGAGCTCAAAATGTTCTATTTTCTTCCTTGGAGGTTCATTTTGGTCATATTAGCCTATCGGTAAAGTTTCATTGCCAGATCAAGTCTAGTTTTGAAGATATTGAAATTTTTTGGTATTGATAGTAGGGTATAGAAACTTTGAACTCAGTTTTGAAGGCTTTAGAGGCCCCAGATGAGGTTGAAACTTTGGTTGAAAGAAGCTTTTTTAAATTAGACATTGTAGAGCACTTTGCGCCCTTTCTGAAATGGGCTCATAATAGTCAATCAGGTCAACGAGTGATGACTTATGGCCTCCAAAAGTTGGACCACCTGAAATGGTGGAAAATAAATTTCCTTCAAAATTTTTGTTTGGGTTTCAAAAGATGTTTTGAGCTGACTTTGATGTAATAAATTGAAAAATAAAATAATTCTAGGGTTGGTCGGCCTTAATGGCTAAATTTTTGGAACCTTCCCAAGTGGTGGAAAATTGCCTATATAAGGAAGGCCCATAGTGTTGTCTAGGGTAGTTGGGAGCAGTTCAGAGTACTTCTGCGTAATGATTCAAGGCTTTGTCCTACTAAATATTGTAAGGGAAAATGCCCATGTGGCTTTGTATATTATAATTCTGAAATTTGTAATTCCACATTTGTGGAGATAATAAGAAGCCCATTTTCATTTCTTGCAAATTGTTGTTGTTTCTCTATTTCTATTATGTGTTTATTATATTAAGGGGAGCACCCTTCATCAAGTGGTATTAGAGCAGGAGTTCCTAAGTGTGTAAGCATATTGCTGACTAAGAGACAGTTTGCACTAGGACTGTGGTTTAGGGTTTCAATGAGCAACATGAAAATGCCTCCATGAAGGGAATGTGGTGGAAGAGCTAGTGGTGTGAGACCTGAGGTTAGAGTGCTCTAGAGACAAGTGTGAGCATTGCAAGAAGAGATTCGTAGAGGAATGAATCTTAATGTCAGAGATGAAAGTGAGGATGAAGCCGAACAAGGAAAAATTATGAACCAAAAGAAAAAAAGACTTTTTCAAGCCATTTCCAAGATCAGGAAAAGACCTAAGATTGAGGTTCCTGCATTTTCAAGAAATCTTAACCCAGAGGAGTTGATCGACTGGATCAATGAACTAGAAATATATTTTGAGTATGAAGACATCGAGGATCCTGATCGGGTCAAGTTTGTGAAGGCTAGATTGAAGAATCATGTGAAGATATGTTGGAAAGAGATTTAATTGGAGTGAAATAGAAGAGGAAAGGATACAATCACAAGATGGGATCAGATGGTGGATAAATTGAAATGACAGTTCATTCGTGTTGATTATGAGCTTGATCTACTAAATAAAATGCAAGGTTTGAAGCAAGCAGGAAGATCTATTTAGGAGTGTACAGAGGAATTCTATCGACTCCTCATCAGAATATGCCATGCAGAAGATGACAAGAAGAAAGTTGCCCATTACCTTAATGGGTTGAGGCCGAGCATTCAGGAAGAGTTGAATTTGGTTTGAATGAACAGTATTGAAGAAGCATACCAGTTTTCCCTAAAAGTAGAGGAAAAATTGAACAAGAATTTTGAGAGCAAGCAAAGTGGAAGAGGTCATGGTGGAAGATATGGTGGACAATCATATGGAGGCCAAAATGAAGATCTAAAAAAGAAGGATGAGGCCAGTAGCAGTCAAAATCAGAGAGGAAATAATTTCAATTGTTTCCATGATGAGAATAATAGAGATCAGGAAGAGGAGGCTTCTGTGGAACATATTTTCACTGTGGAGAAGAAGGTCATAGGGCATATGAATGTCCTCAATGCCAAGGAAGGAAAGATAGGAGAACTAGAGGCCAAGCTAGAGTTGCACATGCAGATGAAGATGCCAGATCGTCACATTCTGAAGATGTTGAAAGAGGAGAAATGCTAATTAATAGAAGAGTCTTGCTGAGTGGTTATAATGAACTTGAGCAAAGGAGGAGCTTGTTTCACACCAGGTGCAAGTGTCAAGATAAGTGTTGTGATGTGATTATTGATAATGGTAGCACTGATAATTTGGTGTCAGAAGAGATGGTCACAAAATTGAAGCTCAAGAGACAAAAACACCCACATCCATACTAGATTGCCTGGATGCAGGATGACCATAAGGTCATGGTTAGTGAATAGTTCCTAGTAAAGTTCAATATTGGCGGATACCATGATGAGGTACTATATGATATCATACCTATGGATGCATGTCATATGTTGTTTGGTAGACCATGACAATTTGATAGGTATGTTATACATGATGGTCATGCAAATACCTATTCTCTAAAAAAGGATGGAGTGAGACATAAGCTAAAACCATTGAAAGACATAGAAGAAAAGGTATGTGGTAATGCAAGAATAAGTTTTGTTGATAGAAAAAAATTCCTAGAGGGTATGAGGCATGAGCATGTGTGTTTTTCTTTAATTCCAAAAGTTGGTAAAGATGAAGTAGAAGATGTACCTATAGAAGCTATAAATTTTTTGAATGAGTTTCAGGATATTGTATTTGATAATGTGCCTAATGAATTACCACCAGTAAGGAAGATCAGGCATTAGATGGATTTGAATCCAGGAGCTAGTTTGCCAAATAAGGTAGCACACAGAATGACACCTATAGAAAGTGAAGAGTTGAATAGACAAGTACATGAATTATTGCAGAAGGGGTTGATTCAAGAGAGTCTGAGTCCCTATGCTGTACCTGTAGTATTAGCACTGAAGAAGAATGGAGAATGTGTACAGATTCTAGGGCTATAAACAAGATCACAATCAAGTATAGGTTTCCATTGCCACAAATGGATGATATTATGGGTTGTTTGAGTGGAGATGTATATTTCTCAAAGATAGATCTGAAGAGTGGATATCATCAGATTCAGATCAGAGAAGGAGATGAATGGAAGACTACCTTCAAGACAAAAGGACTATATGAGTGGTTAGTCATGCCTTTTGGGCTAACCAATGCACCGAGCACTTTCATGCACCTCATGAATGAGGTTGTGAAATAATTTATGGGTAAGTTTGTCATTGTTTAACTAGATGATATTTTGATCTTTAGTAAGACATTGGAGGAGCATATAATGCATATTCGTACGGTGTTTGAGAAGTTAAGGGAAGAGAAATTGTTGATTTATTTGAAAAAGTGCAGTTTTGTGAAGGAGTTAGTGTATCTGGGATTTTTAGATTCAACAGAAGGTCTAAAAATGGATCCAAAGAAAGTGAAGGCTATCCTTGAATCACCTAATCTAAGGAGTGCAACTGAGGTAAGATCTTTTCATGGTTTGACTAGCTTTTATAGAAAGTTTATCAAAAATTTTAGCAGTATTTGTGGACCCTTGACTGAAACAATGAGAAGGGATAGAAAAGAGTTCAAGTGGACTAATGGGGTATATAAGAGTTTTAAATTGTTGAAATAGAAAGTTATAGAACAACCTATTTTAGCACTTATAGATTTTAATAAGGTGTTTCAAGTAGATTGTGATGCTAGTGGTACTGCAATAGGAGATGTTATGAGTTAAGAAGGTAAACCTGTTGCTTATTTTAGTGAGAAGTTAAATGATTCCAAGAGAAAGTATTCTATTTATGATTAGGGATTTTATGCTATAGTTCAAGAATTAAAGAAGTGGAGAGACTATCTACTTCTTAAGGATTTTGTTTTGTATACTGATCATCAAGCTTTGCAATATTTGAATAGTCAAGGAAAGTTGAATCAAAGGCATTTGAAATGGGTTGAGTTTTTACAGAGTTATGCATTTGTTTTGAAACACATGAGTGGAAAGTCTAATAGAGTTGTAGATGCACTTAGTAGAAGGCAACTATTGCTAACAGAGATGCTGATTGAGGTGGTTGGGTTCAAGGAACTCAAGAATTTGTATACATAGGATCGTTATTTTGGAGAAGCTTGGAAAGCTTGTACAAAACCTGTTACTCTAGATAGAATGAAGTGGTTGGATTTCATCATCCAAGATAATATGTTATTCAGAGGGAGTCAATTTTGCATTCCATAAAGTTCTCTGAGGGAGAATCTCATCAAGTATAAGCATAGCAGAGGATTGGCTGGACATTTTGGTCATGATAAAAATCTTTCTTTAGTTAGTGAGAATTATTATTGGCCACTATTGTAGCAAGATGTCAATAAGTTTGTACAAAGTTATAGAGTATGTCAGATGGTGAAAGGAGTGAAGTAGAATATAGGGTTGTATCAGCCATTACTGGTACCAGAGAAGCCTTGGGAGGATATCAGTATGGACTTTGTTCTTGGTTTACCAAGGACTCAATGGGGACATGATTCAATTTTTGTGGTGGTTGATAGATTTTCAAAGATGGCCTATTTCATTCCATGCAAGAAGACTAATGATGTTGTTCATGTAGCAGAATAGTTTTTCAGAGAAGTGGTGAGACTACATGGTTTGCCAAAGAGCATAGTTTCAAACCGAGACACTAAGTTTGTTGGATATTTCTGGCGTACATTATGGAAGAAGTTAAAGACATATTTGAAGTTTAGTTCATGACATCATCTACAAAATGATGGATGGACAGAGGTGGTGAATATGAGTTTGGAAAATTTGCTGAGATGGTTGGTTGGAGACAAGCGAATAGGTTGGGATTTGATTTTACCATAGGCAGAATTTGCGTACAATAATTTTGTTAATAGGAGCACTGGTAAATCATGATTCCAGATTGTATATAGAAGTAGTCCCAGAAATGCTTCAGAGTTGAGGAAGATAGATAAAGGAGAGATAAGTAGTGTTGAAGCTAAGGATTTTGCAGAACACTTGAAGAACATCCATGAGGAGGTGAGGAAGCATATTACCAAGATGAATGCACATTATAAGGCTAATGTAGATGAGAAAAGGAGACATAAGGAATTTTAGGTTGGAGATGAAGTCATGGTTCATTTGCAGAAGGAGTGATTTCTAGTTGGTACATATAACAAGTTCAAAATGAAGAAGTTTGGGCCATGTAAGATACTGAAGAAGCATGATTTAGGAAATGCCTATGAGGTAGAATTTCCTACAAAACTAAATATTTCACCAGTGTTTAACATTTCAGATCTGATAGAGTATCATGAAGGAGGTGTTGAAGATGAGATCACAGAAGCAGAGTGGAGTATTCCAACAACTACTTCAACTACCAAGGAGATTGAGTATATACTGGATAGTCTATTGGCAGAAGCACAAGGAACGAGACATATGAAGAATATTTAGTCAAATGGAAAGAGCGACCTATTGAAGATTCATCATGGCTGACGAGGGAGGAGGTTAACTATCTTGGTTTTCCTCTTCAGACCTGAGATGTGACAAGGTCACTTCTCAAATTACCTCAAGTGTTTGATGTAGGAGCATCCTGGGTGCAAGAGCAATCTTGCATCACCCAAAAATATTTCTAGTTTCTTTTCAATAAGGGCTATATTGTACAAAGCTGCTATTTTTGGAAATTTATTATTTTTAGTAAGTTTTTCATTCAAGCTCAAAATGTTCTATTTTCTTCCCTGGAGGTTCATTTTGGTCATATTAGCCTATCGGTAAAGTTTCATTGCCAGATCAAGTCTAGTTTTGAAGATATTGAATTTTTTTGGTATTTGTAGCGGGGTACAAAAACTTTGAACTCAGTTTTGAAGGCTTTAGAGGCCTCAGATGAGGTTAAAACTTTGGATGAATGAAGCTTTCTTATTTTAAGCGTTGTAGATAACTTTGCGCCCTTTTCGAAAGGGGGTCATAATAGTCAATCGGATCAACGGGTGATGACTTATGGTCTCCAGAAGTTGGGCCACCTGAAATGGCATAAAATAACTTTCTTTCAAAATTTTTGTTTGGGTTTCGAAAGATGTTTTGAGTCGAATCTGATGTAATCAATTGAAAAATAAAATAATTCTAGGGTTGGTCGGCCTTAATGGCTAAATTTATGGAACCTTCCCAGATGGTGGAAAATTACCTATATAAGGAAGGCCCGTAGTGTTGTTTAGGGTAGTTGGGAGTAGTTCATAGTAGTTCTGGATAATGATTCGAGGCTTTTTCCTATAGAATATTGTAAGGGAAAATGCCCATGTGGCTTTTCATATTGTAAGTCTAAAATTTGTAATTCCACATTTATGGAGATAATAAGAAGCCCATTTTCATTTCTTGAAAATTTTTGTTGTTTCTCTTTTTCTATTATGTGTTTGTGGTATTAAGGGGATCACCCTTCATCATAAATATAGGTGCATCTGAATCAACTATCATAATGCATCAACTAAGCATAATAATCAACCAAATTAGGGTACAAAGTAACATAGCATAGGATTTATCAATCCTCAAATAATATCATATGTTTAGTAAGTATAGATATCTCAAAATCAAAATATCAACTGAATAGTCTGAATTGGAAAGCAGTGTTAAACTATGATAGGCTGGGGTAGGCCTCACACTATCATCACACCTACAAGCCCAAATTTAAGCACTTGAAACACTAAAAGACATGTGGAAGACTACCTATGATAGTGCTAAGTCTTCTTATAAAGGATTGTTTGATAAACTACGAGTATACATTATACATTACATTTTTGTTTTTTGGCATTATTTCAAAAAAGGGGGATAGTAGATAGTAGATATATAGATAGATAAAGGAGAAATAAGGAAGATAGTAGATACAAATACAAGTTTTGAAAAAGGAGAAGTATATGTTGAGGGGGAGTTATCACATATTGGAGATATCAAATTTTGGCTAAGTTACAAAATTTTTTGTCACTAATGCCAAAGGGTGAGAATGTTACTCCCAAATAAATTAAGTGTTATCATTAGTGAAAAATGTGAGTTATTATGAGTGAAGAATCAGGTCACTAAAGAGTAAGTCATTCGGTAATGACAAGGAAAAAAATTACCGAGAAATCAAGGTTACCTAGCAAAATGGACACTGAACAAATATAGTTAACCAAGCACAATGGTTACCAGGAAAAGGAAGAGTACCGAGCGAGTATGTTAATCGGGGAAAAGTATTATCAAGCAAGAACAACATGATAACCTAGATGGTCACCAAAGGCTACCAAGAGACACAAGATGAACATAAAACTTTGATTGCATTCTACTGAGCAAGAAAATGGTTTACAAAGATCGAGGAGAAAGTTGGCTAAGATTTATTGGGAATAAAACATGATTTTAAATGATCCCAAGGAAAAGTTTGAACAAATGAAAATGAAGAAAATATTGCTTGGAAAGAGGAAATGAATATGGATCATAGATCTAATCATCTAATCATTTCTAGAAGGATCCAAACCCTAATTAGGTCAATTAAAGAGGAAGCTACAAAATTACTATATAAGGATGGATCGAGAAAAGATTAATAGATAGAGAAAGAGAGAAGGAAAGAATTTATAACAAAGATAAAGTATATAGCACTACCAAGAAATGGAAGTGGATGAATTTGGTGAAATCAATAAGAGAAAGATGATGAGAATGTAGAGAGCATAAATGATCTAACCTACAGGTAGATGCACTATTCCAAATCAGTTTGTACAGGAATACATTATTGTTATTGTATTATCAAATCCCACATATTGGGTAGGCATTAACAAGCCTATTATATTATAAATATCTTAACAGAGTTCAAATTTAATGAGTTTTTCAAAATCCTTTTACAAAGTAGACTATAACAGGTCTTTTTGTATTAATCCTAACAAGGTAAATCACAACCTTTATGCAACAGTAGTGAAGGATTGTGGGTGTCATCCCCACCATAGCTTTTTCCTCTAACTAGGGGTTTTTGCATGACTAAAATCATGTTTTCATGTGTGTTATGTGTTTATGGTTGAAATAGTACTTTATTTTACTTTTATTTAGTAATAAGTTGTTAAGTTTATACATGAAAAGAAAGATCTAAGATTCAAAGGGTAAAAAAGTCATTGGGAGAAAGTTTTATAAGGCACTGACTTAGCCCCCCCTCTTAGCTCCTTGACTTTACAACATGAAAATCTATAGAAATGATTAACTCTAAAGAAAAAGTGAAAATATTTTAGAAATAATAAATCTAAACATGCAATATAGAATTAATCTACATTAACCATTGTTCACTACATAAATTAAAATGATATTATAATAGATATAATCTAAAAGATTGATTAATTAATTAATTATGTAATGAACTACTTATGATTCAACTCTAAATTTGAATAATTACTACAATGAAATAAACAAAAAATAACACAAGATCACCTCCCTTTGATTGAGCGAGCCTTTCTCTTCCTTTGGTGGGATCTTCACACAATAAATGAAATAAACTTCTAATTGGAATTCAATTGGTCATTATAAGGATGTAGAACATGGTTTGATTATAAAATAAAAATACTAATAACTAGCTATTGACTAACTAACAAAAAATGAATATATAGGCATATCCCTTATTTTAAAATTTAAATTACTTCATTACCCACCTACAAGGGTAAAAAAAAAGAAATCAGACTACTAGAACTAAATGTTCTATTGATAACACAATACTTCATCACTAGTGAGACTAAAATTTTCAATACTAGTTGATATGTAAACCAAAGAAATAGAAGACATGGGATATTAAATGAAAAAATAAATTATTTAATTAGTACTGTGACTATAGATAAAGGAGATTATGACAATTAATTTGATCAAATATTAATGATCCAATTTAGGTGTCTACATTAATATTATAATGAAAATATTTATTCAACGCACTAGTCATACGCCACAAAAAAAGTGATACACATATGTGGCAATAAATACTATCATGTAAATGCATGACCATTTAAGATTATTCAAAGTCATTTGACAAGTAATTGGTGGGATATTTTTAGTTAAAAATTTGTTATAATGAGTAATATAATTTTTAGATGGTTAATCTCACTAATAAGATAGTCCAAATAAGATGAGGTATCATTCTCTATGTTTTAATCAAGGACATCATGAATATAGTATGGTGTTTGGAGAGAACTTAAAAAAAATTGAAGATTTTTTCAGCTTGAATGAGAAAAATATTGTAGTACAGGTTGAGGAGGATGTTTTGATTACGTAAAAATAGGTTTTGAAAGGACCCGAAACCTTTTATAATGAGATTACATATAAAGCATTAACAACCCAAAATAGATAGTGCACTAGCACTTTAATAAAAATAACAAAAACTAGTGAGTCCTCACAAAAAGAGGAAATAGGACAACACGAAACACCAAGATAGCAAAAAGACAACTAGATAGTCTTCATAAGTTCAACCGCTTGATCAACCAACATCTGCATATTTAATGAGGATGCATTTAAATCCTCCAAATCTTTATTCTCATTGGAATCCATCTTTTTAAAGCTTTCTTTGGTCCTCTTACTAGGTCCCTATCCCTCCTTAACCTCATTTGGCTCTTGCTCCCCTTTACCCTATTCTAGCTTGTCCACAAGGATTCTAACATGCTCAACAAAGGCTTTAAGGATGGAATAACTATGCTCAGCGATATTCCTAAAAGTATTCTCCAGGAGGTCAATACTAATTTCCATTTTTCCACCCTTTTCAATAGACTCCCCTCCTTAGAAACCTTATCAACATCCTTCATTTTGTCTTCCATTTTTTGGACCATTTTCACAATTTTATTAATCTCCTCAGCACTGCTAATAACCTCCCTCAGGTCTTCAATTCTCTGACCCATTGTTTTGTTTCCCAAATTAACCTTACAGAGTGCCCCAACCTCTCACTGGATATTATGAATTTGGTTCTTCATCAGGTTGATATCACTCTTCATAGTGCTAAGGTTATTGACAAAGGCAGTACAACCTGGATTCTCATAAATATCTTTCAAACAAGCATTATCCTCCTTAATACTCCCCTTCCTCCCATGTGTATTATTCTCTTTGTCCTTCTCAATAATGTTGGCCTCCTAAACATTATCCTACAAGATGTTTGCCTCCTCAAGCAAGGTGTTATCAAAGTTGTTAGGAACCCCCTTTTTGAAATCATTATTACTGGATTTATCCAGCAACTTGTCCTGTTTATTTCTAACATTCTTTTGATTGAATGAATCATCATTAGAGGAAATAATGATCCTCTTACAACATTATTTTTCTTATTCTTGGCTCTGGTGCAGCTTCCAATCATCGCCATCTCTTTTTTACCCTTACCCTTAACATGGTATTCCCTAATTTCCTCATCCTCAGTCTCAATTTATGTGGCTGAGTCCTCAATCTTAGCCTTCCTTTTCTTATTCTTTGATGAGGAGCCACGATGGTTGGAAGTCTTTCTAGGATTGATATCAACAGACTCAATCTCATCATCTTCAGTCTCATCCACTTAAGCCTCCTCAGAATCATTACCTTCAGTATCATAATCCTCTAAAGCCTTCCTATTAACACGAGGCTTCTCAACCTTTTTGGATTTTAACAAGTCATACAACAAGACCATCAAGCCTTCATGGAAAGCATGGTCACCCTCAGGGTCCTTCTACAAGCATTTGATGGTAACATCCAAGGCACTCAATAGGTAAAAGGGGAAATTAATTTTAATCCCATGTCTGAAGTGATTCAACAATATGAAGTGATGGTTATAAATTTTAGTATATCTTCCAGCCAAAGTAATATTACTAATAAGAACAAATAGAACCAACCTCCACGACCTAGAAATGCACTTCAGATTGTAGTAGGAATTGTCAATTTTCACCATTCTTTTTGTTTCCTACACCGTCTCCATGAAATCATCGAGGGATTTTTCAGAAATCTTCCCATCTTTGTAAAAATTGATCCCCTCAATTTTCAAATCCGTAGCCTCGACTATAAGCTCCTTAGTAATTTTCATGTACTGCATCCCAACAATTATTTTTCCATTCTTCCAAGTGTTGAGAAATTTTGAATCCATACCTCCATCCTTCAGAATACTCTAGACCTTAGGATTTTGAATCCAATCCTTGCAATTACTCGACTCACATCTCTTCTTTCAACCTCCCATGGCTCTGTTTCTACTACTTTCACTATTCTCAAAGTTTCTTTCAAAACATCACTTCTTCACCTTGAAGTCACAATCTTTCCCTCTTTTGCCTAAAATAACCCATAATCCGTGCAAAATGAAGGTGATGGTCACATCATAATCAGAAATAACAATGTAAAAACCACTTTCCAAGTAATCTCATAATTATTAATCATTAATGTCATCTTCACTGTTAAATCTTTTTTGTCTACTTTGAAGGTGATCCCTATCAATTAATGATGATCCTTTAGAGGGAAGAGTCATCGAGTCATCCCAAACAATATCCACCTGACTTTTACAAGACATGTTGGCTGCCCAATCAACAACATAATTAGTTTCCCTATAGTTGTGTGTGATAAAACAATCATCAAAGGTCTTAATTAAGCTTTTTGCCTTATGAATGATATTAAAAATAGTCCATGAGGGGTTGGTGTCATTGTTAAGGCATCTAATAATATTAAGGGAATCCCCTTCTAACGAAACTTTCCTATAATTGTTCTTCTTAGAAAACATAAGGCCATGGAGAGTAGCACTTTCCTCAACAACACGATTGGTTTGAATACCAATAGGAATAGCCTTAGCACCTTTTCAAATCCCATTCTCATCTCTGATAACGATCCCACAACCAGCTATCCCTGGGTTGCCCTTGGAGGCACCGTCAAAATTGATCTTCATCCAACCATTAGGAGGACATTCTCACCTAGCATCATTTCTTAAATTAATCTTGTTTTTCTTATCTTTCATACCATCCAACTTCCAGTTCTTGAAGACTTTAACCTCCCAAAACTCTTTAGGTTCTTGGATTTTACTAGTCATCCGAATGTTTTCAATCACCACTCTCTTGATTTTGTGGTAGATCAGAACAAAGCTAGACTCCTTATTCCTGAAAACCCTATCATTTCTCTCTTTCCAAACACCCCAATAAATATAGGATAAGAGAAAGTTCTAGACAATGGTAATCATGCCATTATTAGAAGAAGGTCTCCGAGAATTGAATAACTCCTGGATACCCTTAGGAAAGACCCACTCAATTTATAGAAAATTTAGAAACTTCTCCCATATTCTTCTAACATAGGTACAGTGAAGTGTCAGATGATTAATAGTCTCCTCATCATTCTTGCAGAGACAACACCTATTAGTTAAGAAAAAACCCCTTTTCCTCAAATTATCAATAGTTAGAATCTTATTCTGCAGCAAAATCTAGAAAAAAACATTAATTTTGGGAGTTAGGCCTTTAGCCAAGCTTTCACCCAACAAGGTTCCTCACTATTCTCATAGTTATGAATGTAAAAAGAGGAGACTGAAAACAAGCCATTAGAATTATATTTCTAGATTAGCGAATCCTCATCATCTATCAAAAAAGACAACATTTAGGATTTTATTCAAACTTTTAAGAGATAAATCCACCTAGACAAGTCAATCCAGCTGTCCCCTTCCCAATAGTCAGCCACATGAGTACCAATGGTCTATTTACATTGGAGCATAGAATCTTTCCAATTATCATCAGAACTAAGAGAATGATCCAGAAGCCATACATCATCCCAAAAAAGGATAGTCTTACCATTTCCTATCTTCCATTTCACTCCCTTCTTAATCAACTCCTTATTTTTCAAAGCATTATTCCAAATGATAGAACCACCTTGCATTGTCTCATTATTTAGAAAATGTTGAAAGTTACTACTATCTTTGTTATATTTGTTATTCCAGATTGTTTTCCATTCTCCTGAATTATTAAAGAATCTCCACAGAAGTTTGGCCAGTAAATAATCATTCATACTTCTTATTCTTTGCAACTCCAAACCTCCTATGTTAACTGGTTTCAATGACAAACAAAAAAATTAATTATTGTTTCCTTTGATTTCTATGAAGTGGAGATAAATGAGGACGAGTTAGTGCAAGTAGATGGAAGGACAATTTTTTTAGTTGTAAATGTTACATATTTGTATATGAAAGCTATAGAGATATAATGCAAGTGGGTTTTGAAAAATTGTCGATGGGTGTTAGAAGGTTGCAATGTTTTCATGTGGAAGCAATAGAGGATAACTCAAAAGGATTTTGGTGGAGGTGGTCGATTTGTGGGGGACAAAATAAAGGAAAGAGGATAAGAGTGGATAGATTATTTAGTGGAGGAGGTTGGATAATGATGAGCTGGATCCCATGAACGATTAGAGAATAGGAGAAAATTTTTTATGGGTAAAAGCACAATAAGTTGTCACCTTTTTACAAAGGAAAAGGCTAACAACACCAAAATTGTAAAACTTCAAGGGCATTAAAGTCACATTTCTGTTTAGAATTTGAAGATGATCTAAATTGATCAAATGTGTGAAATAGGATGAATTTTATGCCTATAATTTTTAAAAATTAATTTGAACAAAAATTAATATGTTTTTTAAAAAAATAAATTAGGTCTATTTTTCATTTCGTAAAAAATACTACAAATCAGGGAGTTTATTTCCCACCAAATTATTATAAATAAAATATTGTTTTTCCCTCCAATTTTAGAATATGTTTTAGATGACATGTATATCTAGTGTAGGAGAAAATAAAGAAGTGTTTTTGATCTATAGTTTTCTCGTTATAAGTATTCAAAGTCAAACTTACCTTAAATCAATAGTTTTTGTCTCCTGCCACTTTTTCCCTATTAAAACTATACCAAAAACCTAATAAATTACATATTTTTGAAGAGGACTCTCCTCTCTAGTGTTGTACATGATTTTCAAAATTTTTTGAATTGATTTAGCATTTTTCTATATTTTATGAATCAATGACTTCTCAATGATTAATATACCTACATGTAGTTTTTCAAA